>JAJHZJ010000542.1:832379-1242102 GCA_023548195.1 Bettongia penicillata ogilbyi | reverse complement strand
CAGTGGTGGCTGGGGACTTCCAGAGCAGCAGGCAGAAGTTCAGGTCTCTGCATAAACCCCCTAAGGGAGCTGATCCTGGGAGATGGCCCTGCCCCCACCTGCTCCATCAATGAAGGTCTCTGAATAAAGCCCCTGAGGGAACTGAGCCTGGGAGGCGACCCTGCCCCACCTCAGCACCAGAACTTAAGCTCACATTGAATAGCAGCTGCTCCCGCCACGGATAGCCCTGAGACAGGGAAGCAGCATTTGAATCTCAGACCCCAAACACTAGCTGGGCAGATCTAGGTGAGGGTGGAAAGGAATCTCAAAAGTCAGGTAACTGGCTGGGAAAATGCCCAGAAAAAGGAAGCAGAATAAGACCATAGAGAGCTACTTTATTGGGGAAGAGATGTTCCTTCCCCCCTTCATTTCTGATGATGAAGTACAAGCCTGCCATTGGAGAAAGACGTGGAGGTTGGGGCCTCTCTATTCCAAACATCCAAGGGGGATGTCTGGTGGGCTCAGGCCATGGAAGAGCTCAGAAAGGATTTTGAAAAGCAAGTTAGACAGGTGGAGGAAAAACTGGGAAGAGAAATGAGAGAGATGCAAGAAAAGCATGAAAAACGGGTCAATACCTTGCTAAAAGAGACCCAAAAAATGCTGAAGAAAATAACACCTTGAAAAATAGGCTCACTCAACTGGCAAAAGAGGTTTAAAAAGCCAATGAGGAGAAGAATGCTTTCAAAAGCAAAATTAGCCAAATGGAAAAAGAGGTTCAAAAGCTCACTGAAGAAAATAGTTCTCTCAAGATTAGAATGGAACAGATGGCATCTAATGACTTTCTGAGAAACCAAGAAATCACCAAACAAAACCAAAAGAATGAAAAAATGGAAGAGAATGTGAAATATCTCATGGGAAAAACAACTGACCTGGAAAATAGATCCAGGAGAGACAATTTAAAAAATTATGGGACTACCTGAAAGCCATGATCAAAAAAAGAGCATAGACATCATCTTTCATGAAATTGTCAAGGAAAACTGCCCTGAGATTCGAGAACCAGAGGGCAAAATAAGCATTGAAGGAATCCATCGATCACTGCCTGAAAGAGATCCAAAAAAGAGAAACTCCTAGGAACATTGTGGCCAAATTCCAGAATTCCCAGGTCAAGGAGAAAATATTGCAAGCAGCTAGAAAGAAACAATTCCAGTATTGTGGAAATACAATCAGGATAACAAAAGATCTAGGAGATTCTACATTTAGGGATCGAAGGGAGTGGAATAGGATATTCCAGAAGTCAAAGGAACTAGGACTCAAACCAAGAATCACCTACCCAGCAAAACTGAGTATAATACTTCAGGGGAAAATATGGTCTTTCAATGAAATGGAGGACTTTCAAGCATTCTTGATGCAAAGACCAGAGCTGAAAAGAAAATTTGACTTTCAAACACAAGAATGAGAAGAAGCATGAAAAAGTAAACAGTAGAGGGAAGTCATAAGGGACTTAGCAAAAGTGAACTGTTTACATTTCTACACAGAAAGACAATATTTGTAACTCTTAAAACGTTTCAGTATCTGGGTAGTTGGTGGGACCACACACAGATGTACACACACACACACACACACACGTACACACGTGCGTGCATACACACATACACACAAGCATGCACACACAGAGACAGAGAGCACAGAGTGAATTGAATAGGATGGGACCATATCTTAAAAGAAATTAAGGTAAATGGTGAGAGAGAAATGTAGTGGGAGGAGAGAGAGTGAAATGGAATGGGGTTAATTATATCTCATTCAAGAGGCAAGCAGGAGACTTTTTAGTGGAGGGAAAAAGAGGAGAGCTGAGAAAAAAAAACATGAAGTTTACTCTCATCACATTCGACTAAAGGAAGGAGTAAAATGCACACTCATTTTGGTATGAAAACCTATCTTACAATACAGAAAAATGGGGAAGAAGGAGATAAGCAGGGAGGGAGGGATGATGGAAGGGAGGGCAATGGAAGAAGGGAGCAATTTGAGGTCAACACTCTTGGGGAGGGACAGGATCAAAAGACACAATAGAAACAATGTGGGGCAGAATAGGATGGAGGGAAATACAGTCAGTCTTATAAAACACAACTGTTACCAAAGTCATTTGCAAAACTACACAGATATGGCATATATTGAATTCCCTGCTTCCCAAAGGGAATGGGTGGGGAGGGAGGGATGGGGAGAATTTGGAACTCAAAGTTTTAGGAACAACTGTTGAGTATTGTTGTTGCTACTAGGAAATAAGAAATACAGTTAATGGGAAATAGAAAGTCATCTGGCCCTATAGGACAAAAGAGAAGATGGGGACAAGAGAAGGGAGGGATGATAGAAGAGAGGGCAGATTGGTGATAGGGAAAATTAGAATGCTTGGTGTATTGGAGTGGGGGGAGGGGACAAATGGGGAGAAAATTTGGAACCCAAAATTTTGTGAAAATGAATGTAAAAAGTTAAATAAATAAATAAATTAAAAATAAAAATGAAAAAATAAAAAACTCTTCCTTTATCCATGGATCTCACATATAAAATTTATGTCTGAACCATGTACTCATCTTTACCTTATTTTGGTATGTAGTATGAGATGTTGATCTATACATGGTTTCTCTCAAATTGTTCTCTAGTTTTCCAAGCAATTTTTGTCAAATGATGAGTTATTTCCTGCAAAGCTTGGATCTTTGCATTTATCAAATACCAGATTACTTGGTATTTACTTCGGTGTATTGTGGACCTGATCTATTCCACTGATCACCACTTCATTTTTTAGCCAGTAACTGATAAAGTTTCATTTTAGAAATAAAAAATCAAAATGCTATAGAAAGTCAAGGAAGTAAGAGAGATCCCTCCCAGCTTTGGATATAAGTGAAAACTCATGAAGGAGTATTCGAGAGTAGGTACATGGGTACAAGTTGGACCTGATGAGTGGAAGGTCGGAGTGGGAGAGGTGTGGCAAGGCTATTCTGAGCCAAGGTGACAGTGTAGTAAAGGCACTGAAGTAGTAAGCACTGAGATTTGTTTGGGAAACACTGAATAATCCAATATAGACTGCATGGGAAATATGGCAGGACAATGAGAGACTGGTCATTCTGGAACTAGAGAATTAGGGTTCAATTCCAAATTCTACCACTTTCTGTACTGTTTGAGTGATTGTGAGCATGTCACAATCTCTAGAAGTATCAGTTTTCTCATCTATATAATCAAGATTTGGGCTGAAGAACAATCAAAGGTCTTTTCCATCCCTAAAGCTGATCATTTGTAATCCTGTGATCCTATGAGTACTCTGAGGTAAAGTGGAGGATTGTGAAATGCCAGAAAATTTCAAGGAACAGTAAGTCAGAGATTTGGAGCAGAGATTTAAAAAAATTATCTAAAAAAGATTGGCAAGAAATAGAATTGGAAGGACTTAAGTGACAAATTGAGTTGGCTTTTCATCTTAGAAACAATATTCCTGAAGATTCTAGAACAAGGGAGATTATTTTGGCACAGTTTTCAGCTGTATGGAGGAAGGGGTGGAAGAAAGGGAGACAGAAATTAGAAATCTATTGTGCTAGAGAGTAGGTGACAGTTGATGAGGGCCTAATGAGGGCCTAAATTAGAAGGACAACCATATTACCTGCATCCAGAGAAAGAAATGATGAGTAAAAGTATATATAGAATTTTACATATGTCCATATGTGTGTACATTTGTACACATATACCTATATATGTATACATATTTGCATCTAATAGCAACGCCTTTAGATCAAGGGGTTGAAGGAAAAAGAATAGAGGGGAAAAAAGAAACTTACATGATAATTTTATTATATATTGAAAAGGAATGACAAGTTTACATGATAAATTTGCAGTTTTAAGAGAATTATATTTTTTTAAATTAAACTATGTTATGGAAATGATAGTTTTATTCCACAAATTAAAAATAAAATGAAAAAGTTTAAAAACAAAGAGAAAGGACAGATGTCAGAGATAATATGAAAGTAAATTTCCAGGATTAGGCAACAGTTATTATTGGTTACATCTACAAAGAAGGGAGAGATACAGAGTAAAGTGTCAAGGACAACTTCAAGGTTTCAAACCTAGAATACTGGGAAGATATTGGTGCTCTCAACATAAATTGGAAAGTTTAGAGGAAGGGTAGGGGTAGGAAAGAGTTAGAGGATTCATTTTATATTTATTGAGTTTGATATGTTTATAGGACCTCCAACTAAAGAACTTCCCCACACTGGTAGTAATATAGGTCTTGAACTAAGAAAAGAGAGTAGAACTATGTATATAAATTTGAATCATCTACATACAGATAATAATTGAACACATAGGATAAAATTACTCAAGAGAAGAGATAGTAAGAAAGAATGACTCAGAATTGAGTCCCGGATGGGACTCTTCTTTCCTCAAAAAAGGGAGACAGAAGAAAAGAAAAGAGTGGGTGAACAAAGGTAAATTTTGAAGAAGGAAGGTAGTATAGGAACATCATGTCAGATAGTTTAAATCTTCTTAGCATAGCAAAAGACACACTCATCTTTTTTTTAATGGGAAGAGACAAATTTAAATTTAGTACTCTGAGGAGAAGAAAGGAGGCTTGAAACAAGGTCTGGGAAATGTGATAAGTAAGATGTTTGGGAAATGGCATAATTTAGGAAAAGCACAGCCAAATTATTAAAGGAATAATTTAATACTTTATTTCCATGTTTGAGGTGGTGGTGGTTTTTTAATTGCCATGCCTCCTCTCTCCATTGATGTAGATCATAACCTTGTATTACTTGACATATTAGAGTTGGGGCATTTGAAATGCTATAACCAAAAATGAAAATCATGACCTGGTAGTCAATTATCATGGTCGTATCTCTCTAAATAAAGTTCTAAGAGCTGGTCTTTACACAGGTGTTGCTGGACCTGTCTTCAAACCAGAGGGCATTTATCGCACTCTACAAGCATATGCTACCCAAAAGAGGAGGTGAGTAAAGACGGAATCTCCAACTTGATCTTTTAAAACAAAAATTAGGACATTTACATTAAAATAATTAACTATTATAGTATTCATAGATGTTAGCAAAAGAGATGTCTCAATAAAGAGAATATAAAATCCAGAAACAACTTCAGTTTACAAAGACTTGGATCCCCTTGCCAAGGAAAGAAACAGGACAGTCAAGTGCAACACTAGTTTAGGGAACAAACTCACTCTAAAATATTATGGTAAGAAATGGTAGAACTTCCTAAACTTTAACATTATCACCAAGTGGAATGGGTCACCTCAGGAAGTGTTGAGTTTCTCATCACAAAAGATCATCAAGCAAAAACTGGATGATCACTTACTGAAAAATTTGTGGAGGAAATTACTCTATGTAGCTTTGGATTGCAATAAGTGGTATCTAAAACCCCTTCCAAATATGATTAAGAGGGATATCTTAAACAGAGAAGAGCAATTAAGTGTAAAATAAACCTTTGGAGAGTTTAGTATGAGACCTGGATAAAGCAGGTCATCCCAAGATCATTTGTATATGAAAGCAGAATAACAAAAAATTCATACGAAATTAAATAGATCTGCCTGTAATTCCATAATAAATTATGCTTGTCAATGAATGCAGATGGAAGACCTTTATATACACCTATTTCAATACCTAAGTTTTAGAACATATTTATTTTTTGCCAACTGGTTTGTGAATCATCCCTTAATGCCTAATTGCTGCTATAACACATTTTCCGTTCCATCGTTTAGTTGTTTTTCAATAGTGTCCAACTGTTCATGATCACATTTGGGGTTTTCTTCACAAAGATACTGGAGAGGTTTGTTATTTCATCTTCCAGCATATTTTATAGATAGGAAACTGAGGCAAGTAGAGTTAAATGACTTGCTTAGGATCACACAGCTAATAAGTGTCTAAGGCTGGATTTGAACTTAGGTCTACCTGACTACATGCCTAGTGCCACCTATTGACTTTATAACACTTTACATAGTTTATATGGGGATATATTTGTTATTTGTGGGCTTTTAACTGAAAATTTTAGCTTTCATTTATGAAAGCTAACATGATTATTTCTTTCTCTTAGAAGCAACATATACAACAATATACAATGACAAAGCAATGACTCTGGAGTCTGAGGAACTGGATTCAATTGCTGCCTCTGGTGTTGAAAGACCTTGGCCAAGTCTCCTAATTTAGATCTCTTTGAGTCTCTTTTTCCTTATCTGTTAAATGAAGGGAGTGGATTAAATGATACATAGGGTGCCTTTCAGCATTAAATAAATGGTTCTGTGATTTTTTTGCCCTGTATGAATAACCAGGCACGTAACCTCAGGCTTTTTGCATATTATTCCATAGAACTTTCCCTTTTGTTTAACTATGTTTGATAAACACATCTCCTTTACCCACTATGATCAACAAGAAATTCAAATCCAACTAGCTCTGCAGTATGAGACCTCAAGGGAAGTTATAACCCTCTTGATCAAAGGCCCTTTTTTCATATTCATCTGCTCTTCTTCCAAACTGAAAAACGTGTAGATATTTCCTGGCAACCGCCACCCAGTATGCAGCAATTAGATAAGGAAAGCTCTGCTTAAGAATGATTAGAATGCGTAAATTTGTATTGATGATTTGTCTCACACTGCCTATTTTTTTCTGTATGATTATAGAGCTGCATGAGTTTTTTGTGGTTGTTTCCCTAGTTTTCTTCATGATCTTAAACCATGGAGAAGGGCTTTCTCTCTCCCCCAAAGCTATGCCTCTGTAGGAGATACCTACATATTCCTAAAAGGAAGAATACTTTATCATTCTAAGGGTCTTGAGAAAATGGATAAAAGTGTTTCATATATTCTCACTGAAGTCGTGAGAATTTGTAAAAGGGGAAGACATTCTAATTCCGTACTAATTCTCTCTCCCCCACCCTCACCCACTAATCATTTATTGCCTAATTCTTGAGAAATGAAAAACTGAGGATACATTCTTGCCACATGCTAGAAACAAGGATTGTTATGTACATAAAAAAGAAAGCTTGGAAGTAAGTAATTTGTGTGTTATTTCATGTTTTTATCTGAGTATATTGGTGGTTGTGTGGCATATATGGTTTACATGAAATTTAACCTAACGTCTTAATGAAAGGCACACTATTTTTCCTTCTAGAAGAACCTGGAAGAAACCTGTAGTGCCCATTTCTTCAATATTTGAATTCTTACTGGAAACCTAGATAGCTATTTTCAAAGACTTTCAAAGATATAAAAGTTTTTTTTATGGGCTAGCTCTCATTTCTCAAGTGTACTGGCAAACTTGCCACTTTTAGAGAACATTTGCTAGTAAGTGATGCAGGATGGACAGGAAAGACACGTCTTTATTAGTCTCCCCAAACAAGTTTGTTAGGATTTATTTGGAGGTAGCATGAAATATTGGATGGTGATCTAGACTTGTAGTTTGGATGTTCTGAGTTCCATTTTGGCCTTGGACATTTATTAGCTCCATGAACCTGGACAAATCCCTTAGCTTCTCTTTGTTTCAGTTTTGTGAAATTGAAAATTGATTTTTAAATACAGTTTATTAAGACAGAATCACGCTAGATTTAATATTTCCCTTTTCTTTTCTTTACCTTTGTAACTTAACCACCATTCACATTCTGGAGAACCTTGATTGCCCTCAAAGGTCAAATATCATCAATTTTAACTCCCATTTTTCCCTTGAAGAATCCCATCACCTGAGGACTGATCTCATCTTTCAGTGATGTAATGGGGAAGAATTGACATGACATTTATCCCACCTCTTCATTGAACAGCTACTTCTTATTTACCCATTTGGAGTTTTCTTGGCAAAAATACTGGAGTGGTTTACCATTTCCTTCTCCCGATCATTTTACAGACGAGGAAACTGAAGCAAACAGGGCTAAGTAACTTGCCCAGGGTCACACAGCTAGTAAGTGTGTGAGACAGAATTTGAACTTCCAGAGATGAGTCTTCCTTATTTCAAGCCTGGAGTTCTACCCAGCTAGTTGCAGATTGTCAATCTAAATTCTGTTACCTTTGCCTTGTGGCCTAAGTCATATATCTCGTTTGCAGTTAGAAGGGAGTTCCAGAAAGGGAGTTCCAAAAAAATGAAATATCAAGATGATGTCAGATTGTTTTTATTTTCTGGCAAATCAGAAGAAATCACACCTATGTCTCTTGAGATTTTACTCTATCATCCTGTTAATGACTGTGAAAGACCCTGCCTTCTCTCACTCCCAGTCTTTGGTTATTGAGAGATCATAGATCCAATTTATTGATTACTGCTAGTTTAGCTAATAAATTGATCATTCAGAACTTTGTCTCAGAATTTCCAGCAACAGTTTCTTCATCTGTAAAATGATGTAGATGAACTTGGATATATCAAAGGTTCCTTTTAGCTTTAATTCTGTATTCTATAATGTTGATATGTACTTTAATTAAGTGACGAGTGCAAGGCAATTGTCAAGAAAAGTTATGACAGGATAAGATGATGTAGTCAGAATAAAGGAGAGCCTAATTATTGCAGGGCTCCAAGAAGCGTTAAAGAAACAGAGGAAGGTGTTTAAGCATCATGTGTTAGTCTTCTATCTATGATTTACAGAACATATAGATTGGAATCCTATAAGATCAGGAGGAAGAGATGAATTATACCCTGCACTGATGAAACAAGCATCCATATTAATGAATCATGTACCAATGAGAATCTTGAAGCATGAAGTGTTACTAAATGTAAACCTACAACTTCTTAGGGTATCAGCATTTGCCCTCACTTACTGTGGAGCATGATATAGTGGCTGGAGTACTTAATTTGCAGTTAAGTAAACATGGGTTCAAATACTCTCTCACTCCCTAGTTATGTGTTCATGGAGAAGTTACCTAACCTCCCTGAGCCTCAAGAAATTCTCTGAAATGGCAAAGTAAACCTGCATTGTGAAAGAAATTGCATTAATGAAAATTTTCTTCTTCAGAAGCAGTATATTTTCTCTTCATACAGAAGATGGCAATTTCTTCTAGTTGTGACAAGTTAGCAATACATAAAATCTATCTTGACAAGAAAAGGAAAGATTTCTTATAACTCCCTTCCCCAAGGTGCTATTTAAAGGAAGAATAATACAGCATCCAGAATTAAGCTCTGCTCTCTCAACAAAAGCACCCTAGCAGGAACTTGCTTCCATGTTTTCTGTTGGGGGAGTGCTTACTGTACTATCTGCATATTTATGCTACAGCCAATTCAGTTACATATTTTTCTCCAATATTCCAAACCACTATCCCTTTTTATGAAGATTGTCTGTTGCAGTGCAGCATGGTCTCAAAGCGCTATGTGTACCATGAGCCTTTATATTGTAAATAAAGTGTTGGAACTGATATAAGAAGGCCTAAGTTTAAGTGACTGTGACAAGTCATTCTGAAAACCCCAAACCTCAAATGACAAATGTATTTTCACAATTTCTGATCTGGGCAACTAATACATTTCACAGTTTTCTCTAAACAAAAGTCATTTTTATGTATACAGCAACACATTATAATGTAAATAAAAGCCTACAGATGATAGTTAAAATTATATTATTTAATTCTCTACAGGGTTTCCTCGAGGAAGTCCAGTGAATAAAGCATAGGATTTAGAGTCAGGAAGACCTGATTTTTAACCTTGTCTCAGATTCTGTGTGACCCTGGACAAGTCTCTTAACCTCTCTGACTCAGTTTACTCATCTGTACAATAAAGAATAATAAGAGCATCTATTTCACAAGGTTGTTGAAGATCAAATGAATTAATATGTGTAAAGCACGTTGTAAACCTTAAAAAAACTATAAAAGTGCTAGCTATTACCAATTAGCCTATTTTTAAAAATTATACAGTCAACACTTTGTAAAGAAACTATTTCATAAATTATCAAACTCATGATAAGGGATTTCCACCCCCACTACAATTTTTCAGATTAAATTCGATTTCTCTCAATCCCTTTCAGCTACGTTCAGCATTTCCCATCCCCCCTGGAGTAGATTTGTGGACCATTGCCATTTGCCAAGTTTGTTGTTCCTTAGAGAACATAAAGATGTTCAGCTCCTTTAATCTTGCTCTGTGATTCTCTCCCTCCGTGCTCTTTCCCTTAATCTTTTTCATTGTTCTTCTCTGAAGTCCTTGTAATTTGTATATATCTTTTAAGTAATGAGGGGTCTAAGATGAACGTGGTATCTTATGTTCAGTCTCAACTAATTCCCAGATAAAGGGCCCATTAGCACCTAGCTCTCTGATGCCCTTTTACATTGAACACAAAATGACAAAATGGTCTAGTTTCACCTTTCTCTCTCACTGCAAAGTCATCACTCGTTTATTAGCAAAATCACATCTAGATCCTTTTTCCTTCAGTTAGAAATCCATATTATAAGGTAAATTGATGTAAAAAAAAGAAAACAAATTCTGGATGAATACATCTCTCCCTCTCCCCTTTAGAGATCCTCCACAAATACAAGACTCCTGTGTAATTTCTCCATCTACTCTTACTCTAATGTTGGCCTTTGTACATAAATATTTCTAAGAATTTAAAGATATTTCACTTCGGTCTAGAGTATCAGCACAGTATGTAAATGGAAGAAAATGAAGGGTTCAGGGCATGAAGGCAGTCATCTCCTTTTCTGGTGAGATTCCTGTTGGGAACACTCTGAATATCATAGGGTTGTTCAAAGCAATTTACTGCCCTAACTCCCTAGCATTTTAGGGCATTTAGTGAATCCTATAGTCTTTAGGGGAGTCAGATAATGAGAAAGGGTCTAGCATATCTGAGATAAAATTAACCTACTCAAGATGAAGAAGGGAACTTGCAGTATAAATAAGTACAAGGTGGGTAAGGAAGAGACTAGTTGAGGCTGAGAGAAAAATGCAGTGGTGAAACCAGTGGTAGGTATTCCTGGATATTTCTCCCTGGTGTTGTCATTGTACCATGTGGAGGTTCTCATGTGCCACTTATATATAGTATACTCAAAAATGAGAGGAGTAAATAGGGACAAAAATTGGATTCAGATAAAAACTAGAGCTTCATATGTACCAATAAAACCATTTCTAATTTTTTTTTAATTCCTCAAGGTTGATCAGTTATGGTCATTGCATACGTCATTGACCTGTGAGATATTTCCTTAAAGGGAGTATCTCCACAGAGAAATATCACTTTTTAGAACCTACTCATTATAAATATAAGAATTTTCTAGGAAACAAGAAAATTTCTTAGAAGACAAAGTAGAAAGGTATATAACATTCAGAAAATTCACCAGTAACCTAGTTTATTCGGAGCATGTCAAAATGACATGGATGGAGTATGGAGTACTTTCTTTCAAAAACTCTTCTCGATGATAATTTTATTGAAACAGTTTTGACCGCTTAATCACATCAAGCAACCCACTCATTTAATGTGAGAATAAACAGGCTCTGAATCTGGAAAGGACCTTCAACTTAATTTAATCCCATACCTTCTCTTTACAAATTAAAAAGCTGAATCCCAAAGAAGTGACTTTCAAAGGATCACACAGTAGTCAGTGATAGAACAAAGGTCCATACTAAGGTGTTATGATGTAATTTCAATCCTTCTTTCACTACAGCATGTTTTCTGTTGATGAATAATGTCATAAATTAGAGAGACAGTATAGAGTCCTGGTTCTGTTACCATCTTCAAGACACTGAACCCTTTAGTACAAGACAATTCTGGGTCTCTAAATTAGAAGACAGGAGCCAATTTGCTTTGGTGAGGGGAGTTGAAAGACCAAGGAATTCCCTACTCCAATAAAATCACAAGACCAAAAATTAATCATAGAAATAGCATTCTAATAGACAACATTTTCTTTTCCCCTATTTTGAATCCACTAAAATGATCCTTGAAGGTTAATCTGGAATATTCTTTTCCTTCTTGGTATTTCATGTGGATGAAATAAATCCTAAAGAAACCTAATAAATTCCAAACTCTGCTTATATCTTAATTGTTTCTAGAAAATTTTCTCTTTGGTTTTCCTGAGACTGACATCATTTAATATCATTTGTCTCTGTTACTATTAATCCATAAAGGCATTATGAAAACCTTTCAATGGATCCACAAAATATGACAGGGATGCTGATATAGGTCATATGTAGGAATGTTATCAAACCATTGAGAAGACTGAAGAGACATGCCTTTTGTCAAATTGTATGGAAGAAATGAAAATGACTGGTACATTAGGGTTAGAATCTTGGTCGCCCTCTTTCTCATAAAGTACATTCATATATATATACACACACACATATATGTATATATATACACATACGTATACACACACTGCAACAGATTTTATATATATATATGTATATTATAATTATCAGACACAATCACTCTAATAGTTTAACTAACTTTTAACAAAAAACATCTATAGTTTAAATGGGTACTAACAGTATAGACAGAACACTGAAAGGTTTTCTTGTTACTTGTCTTCTTACTGTTGTTGTTTAGACTGTTTTAGCAAATATGCTGCAATTCTTCCGGCATTTTCTCCCTCCTTCCATTCTCTCCCTGTTCTAATATATCCCTCACACAAAACTTTCCCAGTGATGCACATATTTGGCCTTGCAGCCTCTTGGCTCACAGGATTTGAATGATTCCCTGCTGCTTCCAGGATAAAATAGAAATCTATTTAGCACTTCAAGCCCTTCACAACCTGGTTCTAGCTCTAACCTATTTTTCCAGACTATTGAGTTGTTTGTTTTGCTTTTTGACATTACTCCTACTCTGCATTTTATGAGCCAAGCAAATGACCCTATAGCCATTTGCAGTTCCCTACACAAAACATGCCGTTTCATGGTGCAGCAGACAAAGACTGGATTTGAAACCACGAGCCTTACTGGTGGTTCACCATTTATTTACTATCTTTGCAACATTGGACAAGCCCCTGACCATCCCTGGGCCTCAATTTCTTCATCTGAAAAAGGAGAGATTTGGGTTAACCAAACCAGAATTAGAGAATGTAAACAAGTCAATCATACTGAAAGAAACTGAACAAGTCATAAAAATAATGATAAGACGAAGGACAACGACAAAAACACCCAAAGCACAGGAGGAGACCCGGGACCACAAAGATTCAAGCAAATTTGATAGAAGATACAAAGAATAATAAATTTCAGTATTATATAAACTAATTGCAAAAATAATAAAATAGGAGATCTTACTAAATTCTTTCAATTATACAAATACGTTCTTCATCCCTAAACCACAAAAGAAAACCATCGACCATTCATCCTAATGAACACTGATGTAAAAATGTTGAACAAAATATTAGCAAAGAGACCATAGCGACATATGAAAAATAAATGTATAACTATGACCACGGTGGATTTGGTACTAGAATTCAGGATTAGTTTAATATTAGCAAAATTGTAAATACAATTGACCATGTTAACATAAAGTAAAACAAAAAAAACATGACTATATAGATGAAAAGTTTTTGACAAATTTCTGTTATAAACACTGGAAAATATACAAACAAAAGGATATTTTCCATTATAAGTACCATATGCCTAGATTAATAGCCACCATTATATATAATAGTGATAAACTAAGGTTTTTTCCAATAAGATCAAGAGTAAAGACAGCATTAGAACTGCTAATGTTTTACATAGTGCTATAAATACTAGTGATATCAAGAAAATAAAAAAAGTAAATTGAGAGAGCATAGAAAAAAATCAGAATTAGTGCTTTTATTGCAAGTAACATAATGGAATTTGTAGAGATCCCAGGAGAGTCAATGAAAAATTGCTTTAGAAATGATTAACTTCACCAAATTTACAGAACATAAAATAAATCTTCCTGTACAACCCAGAATTTCAATTTAGTAGGATGAGATGAAAAGAGAAATTTTGTTTAAAATAATTATGCACTATATTAGATACTTGGCAGACTACCTACCAAGCAACAGCAGGAAATGTATACATACAACTACAAAATAACTATTGATATAACTATATTCATACCTAAATAATTGGAAAAATATTAGTTGTTCAGAGGTAGGCTAAGCCAATATAACATGTGACAATATTCCCTAACTTAGTTTACTTATCTAATACCATCCCAATCAAAATCTCAAAGGACTAGTTTATAGAACTAGAAAAATAATAAAAATTTTCTGGAGGAACCTGATAAATTATCTCAGGGGAAAGTGAGAGAAAAAAAAGGTGGGAAGGAAGAATGCCTAGAAGTATCACTTCTCAAACTACACTACAAAGCAATAATCATGAAAACAATTTAGTCCTGGTTAAGATATAGAGGTGCTTATCAGTAGAATAGATGAGGTATATATCATTCTGAAACAAGTAAAGTTAATGTCTAGTGTACAATAAATTCAAAGACCCCAACTACTGGGGTAAGGACTCATTAGATGAAAAAAGAAATTCTGTAGGGGAAAAGAGAACAAGAAGTCTGGCAGAAATTAGGCTCATATCAACACTTCATATTCTATTCCAAGTTCCAGATGTTGATATGATCTAGTTACAAAAGATCATATCATAAACAAAAAGGAAGAAGGAAGAAATTATATTTCAAATATATTAATAAGGGAAGAATCCATTACCAATAAAGTAGTAGAAAGCATAACAAAAGACAAAATGTACATTTAAAAAGATGTACAAATAGATCCAATGTCTTAGATTAAGAGAAAAAAGTTACAATATGTGAAGGAGAGATACTAGCTATAAATCTCTCTGGAAAAAAAGTCTAATTTCCAGGATATATAAGTAATTCATCCAAATTTATAGGAATAAGAGTCATTACCCAATTGATCAAATGGTCAAAGGATATGAACATACAGATCTCCACAAAATAAATCTGACCTATTTGAACTATGTGAAAAATGCTCGAAGTTGCTAATGCTTTTGCTATTCAGTCATTTCAGTCGTATCTGACTCTTTCTGACATCATTTGGGTTTTCTCAGCAAAAACACTGGAGGGGTTTGAATTTCCTTCTCCAGCTCATTTTACAATGAGGAAGCTGGGACAAACAGGGTTAAGTGACTTGCACAGGATCACACAACTAGTAAGTGTCTTAGGCAGGATTTGAACTCAGGTCTTCATGACTCTAGGCCAGATATTCTATTCACTGCACCATCTAGCTCTCCTGCTAACAAATAATTAGATAAATGCAAATTAAAGCTTCTAGAATTTTCCACTTCATACCCATCAAATTGACAAAGTTGACAAAAGGCAGAAATGACAAATGTTGTAGAAGCTATGGAAAAACAGAAATACTGATACATTTTCTGGTGGAGCTATGAATTCATTGGTTGTTTGGTTGCTTGGTTGTCATCCTTCATCTTGGAAGAGGACCAAAATGACATCACCATTGTAAAGTGAAAATCCAGCGTGCCCGACTGTGGTTGATTAGACCAATATGAGCTCAGAATACTCTATCATAGGTTGGGCACAGATGGTCCATGTGAATATTTGGGGTGGATATTCCAAATTTGTGCAACCTGTGTTTACTTTGTGATGTTTCAATTCTGCTTTTCTCAAAGAGCACAGCACCCTTTCTGATGTGGGCACTCTATGCTGAACTGTCTTGTGCCAGTGTCTCTCATGTTGCACAGTCAATTCCAAAGTTCTTGAGAGAGACCTTGAGAGTGTATGAATTGGTACAGTCATTCAGAAAAAGTTTGGAACAATGCCCCCAATGTTACTAAACTGTGTGTATTTGATGTGGCAATCTAGCTACTAGGCCCATAACCCAAAGGAATGAAAGAAAGAGGAAAAAAATTCTATGTACAATAGAATCTATTTCAGTTCATTTTGTAATGGCAAAGAGATAGAAAGTAAAGGAGTGCTCATTATTTGGCCAATGCCTGAATAAATTATGTTTATTAAGTGTAATATATTAAGTGTAATATAAGAGAATTATGATATAAGAAATTATGAAAGTGACGGTCACAAAGAAATCTAAGAAGCCTTACACAAATGACTACAGAATGAAATGAGAAGAATGAGAGCAGTTTCTATGAAAACAATAGCATGGAGAACCTGGAGGGAGAAGAGGGAATTTTGAAAGACTTAAGATTTCTGCTTCCTTGACTGATCAACCATGATTCCAGACAGCGAATGTTGAAGAATTCTACCTACCTCCTGGCAGAAAAGTGATGGATTAATATGCAGAATGAGATATACATTTTTGGAGATAGCCAAAATGGAATTTAATTCTGCTTTACTATGAATAATAGGGCATAAAAATTGCAGGTAACACCCTCCCCCTCCACCACCCTCCTACCCTACAGTGTAGAAGTAGCAAGAGAAAAATACATTTTCGACAATTGAAAAAGAAATTAATGTAAACACCACTAAAAATAAAGAGGTTGGAATAGATGATTAGTAAGTCCATAATCCTGTAAGAAACCCCCTGTCTGCGTAGCATAGGTTATCCTCTGTACCTGGGATGCCTTCCTTCAATTTTGCCTAAAATTTCTTTCTGTCTTCAAGGTTTAACATGAGGTTCTGCTTCCTAAAAGAGACCTTTTCCATTCCTCCCCATTTGTTAATATGCCCATATCCCCAACTCTGAAATTGTTTTATATATATATTGGTGTTTAATGACATGTATATTTATTGTATTTTAGCAGTAATATATAGGCTCATTGAGAATAGGAATAAGTGTGTGTGTGTGTGTGTGTGCCCAAAGCCTAGCCCAGTGTCTTGTACAGAGTAGAATTTTAATGTGTTGCTTGAAATGGAGAGAATTTGTTTGAAAATATTGCCTAATCTTACAAAGGAATTAACCTGTGCACTTTTAAATCTTTGACCCCAGAACAACTTTAAATTCATGAAATTAAGGAAGGTATTCTATCATACCCGGGGCATTTTAGGACCTCAAGATTACCACTATATAAACCTGATTTGTATACTAGTGATTATTTTTTTCCTGTGTATATTATTTTATATTTACTAGTAGTAAAGATCATCTCATTACAGATATTCCTCTCTCTTAATCTTTTCCAGCAAGGAGCTCGTTTCTGACCTCTAGGTATGTTTTCTACTTTGGGGAGAGGGGAAATCATGATTGAATATATGCAATTTTCTTTGAATTTTTATGTAAATTATTAATAATATGAAATGGAAATGTATCATAAAAACTGGCTAAGATTTACAAAAAAACTTAAAATTGTATTTTCTAATTATCACAGATAAAAGCAGTATCAATAAAACAGAAATAAACACAGAGCTAAGTTTGGACATGTGATTAGTTTCTCTATAAATGCTGCAGGCATCAGTTCGTCGAAAGAATATTTATGAGCTTGGTTAGCTAACTCTAAAAAGTTTAAAATAGGAAATATCTATAGTCCTTGTTCCAAACTTGCTCCCAGTAAGAGGAACATAATTTTTTTTAAATGTAATGAATTCTCTAAAGTAAGAATCATATACAACAACCAAAGCAGATAGAAACATTCTAGAGTTACTAATGATAATTTTAATAGTAATACATGGCTAGCATCCATACATAGTTTTATGTTTTGCAAATTCCTTCACAAATATTATATAATTTGATTCTCACAACATCCCTGAGAAATAGATGCTTTTTTTATCCCCATTTTAGAGATCAGGGAACTTAGACTGAGAGGTTAAATTACTTAGAAAGTGTCTAAGGCAGAATTTGAACTCAAGTCTTCCTGAATTCAAGTTGAGCACTCAATCCACTGTTCCGCCTTACTAGTCATTTTAAACATACTAGATACTTAGGTTACATTCCTATTAGTCAATAATCCTTAAAGAACCATTTCTGTAGATAAACTATGAGATATCAGTATTTCACTAAGTATTTTTAGTTGAACATGCAGTAATAATATTACAATTTTCAAGAAAGAAGAATTCCACTTTGACTATTGGACCCTTTCATTAGCCTAAATTTGTAAAATAAAAAGGAGAAAGTATTTCAACTTATTAAAGTGAGGAGAAATTGAATCTCTCCTATTAAGAGAAAAGGAAAACAATCAGTTTTGAATCAGTTCATAACAATTCTATTATATGATCACAAATGAGGACCTGCCATTTTTATGCTAATTTATACCAACTGATGAAGAGATACCTAACCAAAACATTTCTCTTTGCAGACAAATAGACAATAGGAAATCTGATCATTTCGTTTGGGGCAGGGAGGGATATAGTCAGATAGGTAAAAGGGTAATGTGAGAGGTAATTTAATTTGGTGAACTCTGAATGACTTTTGAGAAAGCACATAAAATTTTGATGAGTGCCCATGGATAGTCAAGGAGGGTCAAATGTCAAACTCTGGTTCTTTTGGGATGTTTACATTTCTTTGTCTTTTCTTCATGGAATCAAAAGTAACATTCAATCTCTGAAAAAGAAAATTCCTATTGAAATGATATTTAATATCTTAAATAATGTTATGCCTCTCTCTGTCAACATGCTAATATTTGTCAACTTTAATTCATCATTTTCCTTTATAGAGCAATAGAAAGTCACCATGGTTAGACTCAGTTTTCCTTCATTTTTATTAATTTATTTTATTCCAAGCAAAGCAGATTTTATGCAGTTTATGAAGAATGATTGAATTAAAACAGAGGGTGCATAATTTCAGTAAAAAGACAGGAAAGAAGAGATGATGAAATAAATTCAAAGTATATATAACTGATTTACCATTTAACACACTGAATTTTTTGGTCAATTTTTTAATTAAACAGAAAAAGCAAAAGTGTGTATGTATAGGGAAGTAGTATAGGACAGTGGAAAGAGTACTATCTGTATTGAGGGGATTTCAGTTCAAATCCTGTCTACCTATATGACTTCAGATAATTTATTTAACCTGAATCTCAGTTTTCTTAACTAAAATTATGAAGTTTGACTAGATGGTCTTTGAGGTTCCTTCCAATCCTAGAGCTACAATCCTATGAGACTTCAATGCCCTGATCACCAGCACCCTAAGCAAGAACCATATAGGAATGTATATGGTTTTTTACAGAAGATGGGATTTTGGCTGGGACATGAAAGAAGGCTGGGGAGCGAGGAGGTGGAGATAATGAGAGAGAGCATTCTAGGCTCTCTATGAGGGATAGCCAGAGAAAATTCTCAGAAAGAGGAAATGGAGTGCCCTGTGAGAAAAACAGAAAGGAGATGAGTGTCACTGAGAGTATATAAGAAGACTAAACAGGCAGGAAGGGACTAGGTTATGAAGGACTTTGAATGGCAAATAGAAGATTTTATATTTGTGCTAAGAAAATAAGAGGAAAAGAAGTTGAAGTGTCAATTAGAGACAGCCTTTTCAAGGAGTTCATATACAAAAGGGAAGAGGTATGATGGCATATGTAGATGGATTCAGTAAGTTTTTTTTTTCAGAATTAATGAGATTTGGGCATGGACATGTTTATAGGCAGTAGGGAAGCAGCTAATAAACAGAGAGACCTTAAAGAATGAGAGTGGGGATGATAGAAAAAGCAATCTGTTGGAGAAGATGGGATAAATAGAAATCATTTGTATATGTAGTATTTGTTTTCCCTTTGGTAAGGATAAATGGGTTTCTTTGCTAACTGTTAAGTATGTGTATTGTGGAATAAGTTATTGGGTAGGAAAGGGTTATACCTTGGACATAGAGATTGAAGTACTCCTCTTCAAAATTGAAGTCATCAGAAGTTATCTTGAGCCTGATCACTTCTCCTAGACTCAAAATATTTGAAGAAGAAGATATTGGTTGATACTGGTTGTCCTCCATTCTCAAAGAGGCCAAAATGATATCGCTATTCTAGAGTCAAGCTACCGCGTGTCTGACTCTGGCTGATCAAGCCAAAATAATATGAACTCAGGATGCTTTACCACAATTTAGGAACAAATTGTCAATGTGAATATTTGGTGTGAAACAAGAGAAGGTAGAGATCATTCCAACCCAGGATTCCCTCTCTCTGGAGAAAGCAGAGCAGTCAAGCTTCTGACCCTTTTTTTCTGCTTCCCTTATTAGCAGGAAACAAAGTCTGTCTTGGAGAAGGGTGGGTACAAAAAAGGCTAGAGATGTCTACTCTAAGTGGTGCAGTGGATAGAGCACCAGTGCAGGAGTCAGAAGGACCTCAGTTCAAATCTCATCTCAGACACTTGACACTCACTAGTTGTGTGACCTTGGGCAAGTCACTTAACCCCAGTTGCCTCATCCTGGATCATCTCCAGTCATCCTGATGAACATCTGGCCACTGGATTCAGATGACTCTGGAGGAGAAGTGAGGCTGGTGACCTGTACAGCCCTCCCTCACTCAAAACAAAGTCAAGTACAAATCATGTCCTTATTTCTCTGATGGCATAGTCTTCTTCGGCAATGAAGGATGAACACTTACACACAATGATACTTTCAATACTACATGCTGAGGGGAGGTGTTGAGCCTTCCTACATGTGAGAACTTGTATGTATTTTTATATAAATTCATTTCACTCTACAGCAAAAAAGGCAAAACCCATGAGAGCAGAAATCATGATATAATTACTCCCTTTATATTTGCCTTACTATATATCAGTGCTTTGATTTTCCCCAAATTATCTTTTTTGTTACTTGCTATTTTCTCTATAATACTATTTTTGGGGGCTATAGTAAACAGTCAGATGACTTCTAGGCTGAAACTGAATTTCCATCTAATTGCAAAGAGTAGTAACTCTCAAGTTTACCATTTGGCTTCATCTGATTTTCACAATTGTCATTCCTCTTCTTAGGAATGAAAGGCATTCATAGTTCATTTAAAGTCTACCAAATAGTTTCAGGCAATAATTTAATAGGTCCCACAGTATATAGCATGCAGAATTGAAATGACAATAGTAACAGCTACAATTCTTAATGCAGTGCAGTTCAATGAAAGATTAGTTAGCTCTAAAAACCCTAATGATATTTGCAGAAAATGTACTTCCAAGACGTAACTGACAGTTTCCAGAAACGCAAAGAAAAGGCCAGAAAGAACATGCAAACAAACCCATTAACACCAATTGACATTTTATCTAAAAGGTCTATATTAACACAACTGGAAGGCTTCTCTTTATTCTTAATATCTTTCACATTATGTTTTTTAAATGCAATGGAAAATATTCAACCAATTATTACAAAGATGAGATTTATTAGTATTTGGCCTACTTCTTTTGTGCATCCTATTTAGAAATCAAGTGCAACGAATGATTTCATAAATGTCAATCAAGTTTGCAAACAAGAATTTGCTATGGGATTCTTTATTGAAGTAATATATCCGAACCTTAATTATGTCTATACTACCTCTTCACAAGGTCTTTAAACAATGGTTTCTTGGTAAATTTCAATTTGAAATGTATACTTGTTCTTTACCTTGCAATTGACTTGCATCAAACAGCTTACCATTTTGTCTTTAGCTGGTAGATCTAGAGGTTTTTGCCTTTAATTTAATGTCAAAATTGATTCCACTCTCTTTTCACACCTGATGACTATATTTGGTTCATTTTCAATGAGCCCTAATGACTAAATTAAGAAGTTAATCAGGTTTAAATAAAGATGAGGGTGACATTTCTTCTATATTTGACTGGAGCCCAACCTACTTTCTGCTAATGAACTACCCCTCCATGAATGTTACTCCCTTTAAAACCAAACATTCTGTAGGGGACTTCTGGATAATGTGGAATACAGCTTTAACAGGTAAAATTCAGGATAAACCCCAAATCAGAGCTCTAGGCAAGTGAAATAAACATTAAATTGGCATGCTAGGTAAGATGAGTTTCTCTCATTTAGGTCTTTGGTAAATGAAAATGTCACTGAAAAATATACATCTGTAACTTTTGATAACCTGAAAAATGAATGACAGCAATGCAAGGTCTATACCAAATCCCACTGGATTCTGTAATTAGCCTATGGTGCAGCATTTTGTACAATACAATGAAGCATTATTTTACCCAATATATCTTAATTAAAAGCAAAAACACCATACAACACAAAACTACCATCAAAGAGGCGGTATTGGCACTAGCATAATGCAGAGGATAGGGAAGGATTTTGTTTTCTTTGTTTGACAAGAAAATTGGAACTAGGCATTCTATTTTCTACACAGCTCTCAACATAGAAGCATTTGTATACCAAAATTGCATTTGCACTATAAATTGTGTGGATAAAAGCCACAGAGAAAAAGATAGTTTGGTGCTTTTGAATTCAATAGTAGTAGATCCTTGAATTTCTTTTCTTTTTCTTTCACAAAGAAAATCATTATTGTAGATTTGTTTTTTTCTCCTTCACAATAGGGTGAGCTAGTTGAATATTCCAATTTGTATAATCTATTTTACTCAGAACTCATCAACTATTCAGTAACATTTTTAAGATGTATTCACAAAAGGACTTGTTATCTCACTTTAAAATGAAATATCATTTTTTAAAAATAACCAGTGTATAGCATTTTTTGTAATTTCCTAACTAGCATAGTCAAAAACAACCAGGTAACTTTTGCCCTCTAAATATGAATGATTTCTCTCTGATTATTTTTCACATTAGTGCTAAATGTAGCAAAGGAAGAAAGAAGAAAGGATGGCGAGAGCTTTAGATAATCCAGATAAAATGAAAGTGTTTCTGTCAGTGTGACCTGTAATACTCAGAGTTTAGCGAACATGACTCGAGAGGGTCGAGAGTCAGGACAACAGTAGGGTCTCCAATGATTTAGGTGAATAAAAACCCATTGTTCTCAAGTGAAAAGTAAAGAAATCAAATAGAGAGCTTTGTATGTTACAATACCTTTCCCTTCATAACTGAAAAGAAAGCTTGAATTGTGAAATCATCCCTCATTTGAGTAGCAGATTATGTCTATGAGTGCAAAACCATGTGTGTGGATTACAACTGTGTAACAAGTAAACAATGATATATCAGCTGCTGGCTTCTAAAAAGAATGAATCTTTAAATTTCCATAAACCTTACATTGAATTATGGCAACCGTTTGAGTCCATGAGCTACTGATTAAAAAGGAGAGAAGCTACAAGAAGTAGAAAAGAGGATAAAAACAAAGACAGAAACACATGATGCTTATGTAATTATAATTATCCCACCTGCTGAAGAAGAAGAGTTGAGAAAATGCTCCTCCTTCCCTTCATGAAAGATGTGGGGGACTATAGGTATAGAACAGTGCATACACTGTCGTTGCATAGATTGATGAGCTTTTTTCTTTTTCTCTTTTTCCTCATTTTGATTTTTGTTGCAAAGGATTATTCACTGTGTAGCAGAGACAGAATAATGTATTTGGAAATAACTGTGCAATAAAAAAACATCCATGGTAAAAATTTAAAATAGAAATAATTTTTGTAATTGAGTTGAGGGTAATATCAAGAAGAATGTATCTTCCATTGCATATGTGTGCTCTGTGTGTGTGTATGTGTAGTCATACGCTGTCACACACTTGGAAATGAACTGTTCCCTTCTGTTGCCTAAGTAAGAATTCAGAGCAAAAATTAATGGAATGTGGGAAGATGGACTTTTTACTACATGGAAGAAAGACCTTCCTATTCCAAGCCAGACTGATCATCTTTCCTGAGAAACCCTTTCAGACAGGGAGTCAGCAGGCTTTTCCTATCCATTACAGACATATGCTGACTGTAGCCATCATTTGGACTTTTTGTCAGACAATATCAGAGCCTACCAGTGGTTTGAAATGCCTGTTTCAGGGCTTGTTTGTGTACTCTGGGTGAGCATGGATAGTCAAAATAGACAGCATGTACACAGCTGAGGACTTGAGAATAAATAAGTAGCTGGTGTGGATGTTTCCCAAACTGGACTTTGTGTACAGTTTCAGTTTAACCACTGAATGCTTTGTTCTTCTTGCTCAATTCTTTTTGAGATTAAAATCTCTGGTTCAAAGCAAGAAAGAAAACAGGAAAGCAAGAAAGAATGGAATGAAGGAAGGAAAAAGAAAGGAAGGAAAGGAAAGAATGAAAGAGAGGGAAGGGAAGGAGGAAGAAAGGAAGAGAAAGGAAAGCACGAAGGAAGGAAGGAAGGAAGGAAGGAAGGAAGGAAGGAAGGAAGGAAGGAAGGAAGGAAGGAAGGAGGGAAGGAGGGAGGGAAGGAAGGAAGGAAGGAAGGAAGGAAGGAAGGAAGGAAGGAAGGAAGGAAGGAAGGAAGGAAGGAACATCTTTATAAGATTTAAAAACTCACTTTCTCCCCACCTAGTCTTCTGCCAGTTTCCTAGACTTTTTATTGTTGTGGAAGCATGCTCCACTTCTGGTTTTCAAAGTCTTGTAGAAAAAAGAGGAAATAGTATCATTTCACCTACTTCCAGTCTCCAGGGTATTTATACCACAATACACCATCTCAGATACAACACCTGAGACAGCTGCCCCAGGGAATGTGTCCAGGTAGCATGCTCATGGCTCCTCCTTCAGACTTCCAACATATTTCTATGCCATTATTGGTGGCTAAGTTTATGCACAGATGCCAGCAACTTGCACATTGCCATTTCTGACCCATGCCCTAGAGTTTCTGTAGGTAGAACAAGAAAATAGCACCTCCCTTTTAAATTTCCTCAAATTTACAATCTACTGGTCTTCTTACATGTCCTTTGTACTAGTGGTGCCAAACTCAAAAAGAAATCTGGATCACTTATGTGTATGTAAGGATCCATGCAGGCTGCATATCAACTTAGTTTTAAAATGCGATACATTTAAATATGTATTTAAAATATGTATTTAGTTTAAATATGTATTTAATTTAAATTAAAATACATTTAAATATGTATTTTAAAAATCTATGTTTTATTATATTTTTATTTATTTTACTAAAATTCTTCCTTATTACATTTTAATCTAGTTCTGGGAGCACTAAGGACACTGACAACTCTGTTTTACATTATCTAAACACTTTCCTCCCCTAGGAGCTTGTGATCTTAGAGTGGGGAAGGGTTTAGAGTGGCATAGGACAATGAAAGAAATGTGATAGGAAAATGGAGAAAATCAAGTCTCAGGTTTGAGGACAAATTCTTAAGATCTGCAGTTCTAACTGGGTTTAGGTGATGATGAGGCTCCACTTTGGGCAGACCCAGCAACAACATTAAATGAAAAAGATTCCTGAACAGTTAATAGGATTCATAAATTAAGGAGAGTGAATGGTATGGTAGCAAATTCAGAATGCCATATGGGCATTTTAAAAGTAAAATAAAATTTACTAATGTCTATTATTAGCATGGGAAGATTTTTTTTGAATTACCACAAAATTACAGAATCTCAGGGTGGATAGGACATCAGACATAGTCCAGTCGAAACTTACGTAAGAATCTTCTCCATAGAATCACTGACAAGTAGTCATCTCACCTCTGATTCTCTGATTGATGACCTCCACTAAGGAGAAATTCAGAATCTATATTCATAACTCATTATACTTCCAGATAGCTTAAATTATTAGGGAGTCTTTCCTTACATTAGACCTAAATCTGCTTCTCTGCAAATTCTGTCTTCACAGTTTCATTCCTTAGGGTCAAATGAGACAAGTTTAATTCTCCTCCACCAAAAAAATTCCAATCTATCAATCAATAAGCACCAACATTATCAGTACCTATTATGTGTGAGCAACTGAGTTAAGTTCTAGAGAGAAAAAGACAAAAGAGAAATAGTTCTTGCCTCCAAATAGTTAATAATCTAATGGGGGAGATAATCTGTACATACATGTGCATACAAATATTTGCAAAATAAATGCAAGGAAATTTGAGTGGGAGGAAAAAACTAGCAACAAGATGGATTAGGAAATGTTTCATGTAGAAGGTGGTATCTGAGTTGTGTTTTTAAGGAAAAAAAGAATTTTAAGAAATAGGGATTGCATTTCAGGTTTGTGGGACAGGCAATACAAAGATATAGAGATAAAAGATGAGACACTGTACCATAAGATATAGTAAGTAGGACAGTATGCCTAGATCAGAGAGTACATAGAGGGGTACATTGTGAAAGATGATTGGAAAGGTAGGAAGAGACCAAGTTATGAAGACATTTAAATATGAAAGGATTGTGTACTTGATCCCACAGGTAATAAGCCACTTAAGTTTTTTCAGTTGAAATAGGGCTACATGGTGAGAAATGTGGTTTAGGAAATTCACTTTGGCACTAGGGATGATGAATTTGAATAGGTAAAAGCTTGAGACGAATTAGAAAAAAGATAATGAGGGTCTAAACGAGTAGGTTGAATGTGTGAATGAAGAGGAGGGGAAATGTATAAGAAATATTTTAGGGTAGTAACAGCAAGACTTGGCAATTGTCTGAATACGTGAGTTACTGTACTACCTGTGTTATATTAGGCAAGTCACCTATGCTTTGAGTGTATTTCCTCATGCTTAAAATGCATAAGTTGGACTAAGTGATATCTAAAGTACCTTCCAGACCTATGATGCTATGTTCCATGGATAAGCAAAATGGAATTATCCCTATATCGGATCTCAATTCCTTCTAAATGTTGAGATCTTCTAAATGCTTCTATTTGAATTACATTGTACCGACTGAATAAAGCAGTAGAATATTACTGAGTCTCCAATACGAGGTCTTTAATTTTCCAATAGAGGCCAGACTTCATTTCCACAATGGAAAAAGTAATAACAACTGAATACATGTAGTATGCCTATTGCCAAGACTGAAATATACCATTCAATGGATGATAATAGAGCTCATCCATTGGAAGACATCCAGGACAAGGCACTGAAGACAACCAGTGACCTCCGCCCAGAATTTAAGAAGACTAGAGCTATCTGGATTTTTTTTGGAAATTATGTCATGCCTTTTGTCATGTTCAATTTCCTCATGATGCTAAACCACATCTTCTAGGGATGTTGAGCATGGTGATATTGGTGATGATAGCAACAACAAAAGATGACTATAGCAGTTCTTGTTTATATAGTGCTTTAAGATTTGCAAAGCACTAAAAATATTTTATTATTTTACCCTCATAACAATCCTTGAGGTGAGATGTTATTGCTATTATTATCCCTACACATCTAGTAAGTATCTGAGGTCAAATTTGAACCCAGAACTTTCTGACTCCACCCATTTCTGACTCTATTCATCTAGCTGCCAATAAAGCTATATGACCATAAATCATGAAATATCACAGCCTTCAAGGAATCAAATTATAGGTCACCAAAAGGGAAGTGAAGAGATGCATGATGGAGATATATATGCATGTATATATATGCATATATATGCAAAAGTATAACACTGACAATGAATTATATACATGAAACCATGTGAAATATATGATCAAAGAACTCTATGGCCAGCAAACAGATAATTCACTCATGAAAGCAGAGGCAAGTGGTAACAAATAGATGGACAGCAGGTTGCATTGATATTTAAAGAATATTAAGAGATGCAGAAGAAGGTTGGAGAACATTGAGCGTGTCCTTTGAGAATGATTCATGAGATAACATAGGTAAGACACATAAAAGATAAGATATTGATAGGTCATAATCTGCTCTGCTGAAGGGCATGTCCATCCATATTGATGAGATCAAAGGCCCATTGAATCAATAAAGTATGTATTGATTACACATATTTATGGAGTAGTGGTTATTCCATGGAACATAATAGGAGCAAGTCTATATTCTGGAAAACTGTGACTCTGGGTTCTGCCTAGGTCACTTCCCATAACATGGGCAGCCACTGTCTTGGTCACATTCAATTGAACATGTCCTTTTTTCTCTTGATAATGGACATGTATAAACAGAGATTCTTAGCTCATCCTTTTGTGACTCATTCCCGGATGACTTGGGTGTAGAGAGCTATGTTAAAGAGAATTGACCATTGAACAGGAAGAACATTACAATCAATCTACTTTAAAGGGAGAGACAATTTTTTTTCTCACATTTTCCTCTCTTCGAGAATGGTTTGGGCATTTCACAGACTTCCTTTGGACTTCCCAAAGTCCAAAATGGGTAAGTGGATGGATAACAGTACCTACTCACTCATGGTAGTGAAAGCACATGCTGGTCTAGACATGCCTTAGAGTAGATATGCGACAAATCCTTGGCAGCCTCTTCTGCTTTGTATTTCTTTGAATAAAATCCAATGCATTCCAATTACCTTTACAATCAAATATATCGTAATCATTTGGCTATAGAATCCCTTCATAACTTGTCACCTTCCTACTGTTCCAGGTTTTATACCTTATTCTCCCGTACATGTACACTAGCCTCCTTTCTGATTCCTTGACTAAGACATTCCATTTCCCAACTGTTACACATGCCTGGAAATCTGTCTCTCTCCATCTATAACACAAAAGATTTTGATCCTGACTAAGTTATTTAGGAGAAACTGAGTTCCTGAAGTACTTGTTGGAAGGATGCTTAGGAGTCTTATATTTAATAATTTCTTAAGTGATGAAAGAATAAGCTAAAACTTACTTTTTAAATATATATTCAAATTTTCCCTAATTACAGGTTAAAAGAATTTTTAACACTTTATAAATGTTTCAATTTACACATCCAATCCATTCCTCTCTTGCTTTCTCCACTCCTCCCTTCCTTGAGATGATAAGCAATCCAACATAATTCATATATGTGCAATCGTGTAGAATATTTCCGTATTAGTTATGGGCTAAATAAGACGCAAGTGAAACAAAGAGCATGAAAGAAAGAAAAAGAAGAGTACCATAATTCAGTCTTTATTTAGAGAGTATCAGGATTTTTTTCCTTTGGACGCTGATAGCCTATTTTATCATGAGTCCTTTGGGATTGTCTCACATCATTATTATGTTGGGAAGTCATTCACAGTTCTTCCTTGTACAATATTGCTGTTACTATGCACAGTGTTCTCCTGGGTCTGCTCACTTTGCTTTTCATCAGTTCATATTAAGTCTTTCCATTTTTTTCTGAAATAACCCTGTTTGTCATTTCTTATAGCCTAATAATATTCCCTCACAATCATATACCACAGCTTCTTTAGCCATTCTCCTACTGATGGACATCCTTTCAGTTTCCAGTTCTTAGCCATCACAAAAAAAGCTGCTCTAAGTATTTTTGTACAAGTAGGTCCACCCCACTCCCCTTTTTTGTATCTTTGAAATATAGACCTAATAGCTAACACCTGTTCTCTATATTGAGAAGCTTTCAAAAAAGGACCTGGCAAATTTCTTTAGGGAAAATTCTAAGCAGAGACAATCCTAGGTCTAAGGCAAGCCAGCACAACATATAACCCCAGGGCTACTTGTGGCCTCCTGAAAGGATTTCAGGCAGCCCATGAAAATGTAGAGGATATGAAAGAAAGCAAAGCTGTAACAAGTGCTTTGTCCATGTCCTGCTTACCCTACCTTCCACTAGTTGCTGTTCTGTTTATCATGTAATTTGGCTAGTGGGTTGCCACTGCGCACTCTCTCCTGTTTGTCATGTGACCTGCAACAACCAACTGTTGTCAGTTCTGTCTCTACTATGAGAGAAGTAAAATCATGATAAATAAAACTCTTAAATATCATTAATTATCATTAATTGATAAAATGTTAATTAAGTCAATCAATTAATTGATATTAACTGAAATTCCCCCTTTTTAAAATATGGCTTATTTGCAAAATAGTTTAATCATTAATCATAACTTTACTTGGGAAGTAAGTCACTAAAATCCTATCTGCTCCTGAAGAAGTTTATTGAATTTTAATTTTGGCCTCCACCTACTATCAAATTGTGCAGGTCTGGTCAAAGGGATTATTCCTAGAGTTCTATTTTAGGTAGAGACAAAATGAGTCAGAGACAGGGTTTTTTTTTGACAGTTTTTTAAAATATCACTCATGTCTTTGCAAGTTAGGCTTCCCCCAGTACTGAACTTGGATCATGGGAACGCATAACTAAAGCCCTTTGATGAATGAACCTGGGAATCTTGACATTTCTTCAATGTGAAATATGAAAAAGCTTTATGGTCAGCATTGAGAACATATTCTAAAGAAGTTTTTTGTAGAAGTCAGAACCTTTTGCTAGGGAGATATATGTGGACATATTGCTTAGACCCCTAAGAAGAAGAAGCAACTTCCAGAAAACTTATCTTGGAAAGAAATGATGCATTTAAGGAACTACCAAGAATTCACCAGATCAATGAAGTTCCATCTCTGTTGTACACATTACTGAGAATAGTAAATTCCATTTCCACCTCAATTAGGATAGCAAATTCCAAGAGGAGAAAGTGATTCACCTGTAAATAATGAATTTCATAAAAAATGGGGACTTTTCTATTGCTTGTTGTTTTAATGCCTCTGAAAATAATTGTATATATTTTCTTCCAATATGTTTGTGGATTCTCTCTTAATTTACTCTTAATTGCAGAAACTGAGTAACCAGGAAAGCTTATTTTTGTGGTTACTTTGGCAGGGGGAAGGGGTGGTTTGAAAATCTAAGCTTGCTAGAACTAACGTTTGTTAGCCTTAATTTCATTTTATGTTTTTTCTTTTGTTTTGCCATGTGAAGATCTGTCATTTCATTTTTAAGCATGAAGTTTATTTTGAGGTTTACGTTTAGATTTAATTAATCTTCCTGTCAAAATATCTTCTCTTTACTCTGATCTTTTTTCAATCTAAGATCATCTAATAAAATGAATAATGGATTCCTTTTTGATATTTACTATTGTCCCAGGGTTCAATTTCCATTTGAAAGATGTAAATTTAACTCTTATTTGGCTTATCCTGGGAGGTAGCAATCTGCCTTTCCCAGAGATATCCTGGCTTCTCAAATCAAGGTAGCTACAAGTACTTGTATTGCTTCAAATCCCAATTATACAAAGATGTAAGATAATAAAGTAAGCCAAAATATATCTTCCACTTTAAATATTAAGGCAATGTAAATTAAATCCAGTAAGATTCAAAGATTCAGTTTATTAAATAAGAAATTGTAAATGAACATTTAACTACCATATACTTATGAAATTCAACTTTAACTAATATATGCTTATGAATGACATGTTTGTAGACCAAGTTTTACAAGTGGAATTTGTTGTTTCTTTTGCTATTGCTTTGTTTTGTTAATTACTTTTAAGGCCATATCCTTTATGATTCATAAATTTTTATAGATGAGCATTATATAGTAACTGAGGATAGCATGACAACTGTCTTCAAAAAATAACTCCGTATGAATCTTTAAGCTAGTGAATTCAGTTGCCACTAAAGCTGTGAAAATATTTAAGGGTCAAAAAGTGAAGATTCTTCAAAATATTGGATTTTCTTCTTCTAAGTACCTTATGCATAGAGAGAAATGGTTTTTCAAGGATTATATGAATATAATAATAATGATGGTGACGATGAAAATGATATTGATCTGACATTAATACATTATATTTTCAAGGAACTTTGTTCATATTATCTCCTGAGAATGATCATTCCTGTGATTGACTTTTTTTTGCAAGGATTGTGTCTGCCAAGGGACAAAAACAGAACATGTTTTTGCATGAATAAGGATTTTTACTTATTTCCCTTATTTATTGGGGCCAAAATATCCTTTATGTAGTCCTGAAATATTGCTAATCGATTGGAAAGTATGACTTAGTATAAAAAACTATTTCCTCAAAAGATGCATGGCTGAAAAAGGCAGGGACTTGCCTGAGCTCTCCCACAAACTCATCCAAATATCTTTTGAAAATTAGTATAAACAAACTCTAAAACAGTAGAACCCATAAAATGTTGAAGTGGAACACATTTCCAGCCCAAGATAACTTGAAATATCAGCAGGAAAGCACAGACCTGGCCTTAGCAAATCCGGAGCAGGTCTGGGGCACCTGAATCACTGGCAGCAGAGGCAGTTTCCTAACCTCTCAGCCCACAGGTGCCAAAAACAACTTAAAAGGACAGCCATAAAAGTCTGTCGCACCTGGGTGAGAGCAGAGCACTGTCCAGCCCAGGCCCTACAAGCACAACCTGAGCCCCAGCAAAACAGGAGCATGCCTTGGTAGGGACTCAATTGTCAGCTGCAGCAGGGGCATCAGTTGATTCTAGAGCTATCAACTCACCAACAACAAGAGGGTCAAAAACTGGTCAGAAGGAGATTAAAGGGTCTTTTTGCTAGCAATGAAGCAGGACACTTGCTTTGCCCATATTCATATTTAGATCATAGTCCTGAGTGGCAGTCCAGTATGAGGAGGAGCACTAGTACAGCAGAGCTTACAGCTACCATCAAGCAGGAGCCCTGGGCATAGTTTCAGAGCTTAAAAGAGTACGTGTGGTTATTCACAGATCCAAGCTCTGGTCAGGAGAGGAGTAAACACCTCTCTTTAGGTTATACAACCTTGAAAGAACTGAAAACTCACAGATCCATAGAAGTATCTCTGAAAATAACTGTACAAAGGCCATGAAGTTTGGGACAGTGTATCCTCCATTCTGGAAGCAGAACCCTACTTTAACAAAGAATTAAAAATCAACTTATAGGCTGAGAAAATAATCAAACAACAGGGAAAAAACAAACCTCTGGCTATTGAAAATTACTATGGTGACAAGGAAAATCAAAACACAATCTCAGAAGACAACAAAGTCAAAGCTCCTACATCCAAAGCCTCCAAGAAAAACTCAAATTAGTTCCAGGCCATAGAAGAACTCAAAAAAAAATATTTAAAATCAAGTAAGAGAGGGAGAGGAAAAAATAGGAAGAAAAATGAGTGATGTGAGAAAATCATGAAAAATGAGTCAATCATTTGGCAAAGGAAACCCAAAAAATGCTGAAGAAAACAACACCATGTAAAACAGATTAGGCCAAATGGTAAAAAGAAGTCCAAAAAGGCAAATGAGGAAAAGCAAGCCTTAAAAAGCAGAATTGGCCAAATGGAAAAAAATTCCAAAATCTCTCTGAAGAAAATAACTGCATAAAAATTAAAATGGAGCAAATGGAAGCTAATGACATTGCAAGAAAGCAAAAAACAATAAAACAAAACCAAAAGAATGAAAAAAAAAGAAGACAAAGTGAAATATCTCAGTGGAAAAAACAACTGACTTAGAAAATAGATCCAGGAGATATAATTTAAAATTTGTTGTATTTCCTGAAACTCATTATGCAAAAGGAACCTAGACATCATCTTTCAAGAAATTATCAAGGAAAACTACCCTGGTATTCAATAACCAAGGTATAAAATAGAAATTAAATGAATCCACTGATCAATTCCTGAAAGAGATCCCAAAATGAAAATTTCTGAGAATATTATAGCCAAATTTCAGAGTTCTCAGGTCAAAGAGAAAATATTATGAGCAGCTAGAAATAAACAATGCAAGTATAGTGGAGTCACAGTCAAGATAACACAAGATGTAGCAGCTTCTACATTAAAGAATTAGAGGGCTTGGAGTTTGATACTCTAGAGAGCAAAGGAGCTAGGATTTCAACCAGGAATTACCTACTCAGAACAACTGAGTATAACCCTTCAGAGGGAAAGATGGATATTCAATGAGACAGAGAACTTTTCAGCATTCTTGATGAAAATACCAGGGCTGAATAGAAAATTTGACTTTCAAATACAAGACACAAGAAAAGCATAAAAAAGTAAGCAAGAAAGGGAAATCATAAGGGACTTAATAATTTTAAACTGTCTATATACCTACATGGGAAGATGATATTTTTAACTCACAAGACTTCTCTCATTAGGGTAGTTAGAAGTAGTGTATATAGACAGAGGGCACAGGAATGAATTTAATATGAAGGAATGATATCTAAAAAATAAATTTAAGGCATGAGAAGAATGTACTTGGAGAAAGAGAAAGGGAAAGATAGAATGGGGTAAATTACCTCACATAAAAGAGGCAAGAAAAGAGCTTTTATAGTGGAGGGAAGAAGTAAGTGAGGGAGAGTGAGTTAACCTTACTCTCATCAGAACTGGCTTAAAGAGGAAATATCATACACAGTCAATTGGGTACAGAAATCTTTCTTACCCTATAGGAAAGTAGAAAAGGAAGGAGATAAGGAAGGTGAGGTTGGGGTATAGAAGTGAGAGAAGCCTGGGGGAGGAGTAGTCAGAAGTAAACACTTTTGAGGAGAGAAATGGTGAAAGGAGAGATAATAGAATAGAATGAAAGAAAGGACAGGATGGAGGGAAATACAGTTAGCAATAGTAACTGTGAAAAACAAATTAGAAGCAAGTTGCTCTGATAAAGCCCTCATTTCTCAAACATATAGAGAACTATAGTCAAATAAAAAGAACCATTCCCCAATTGATAAATGATCAAAAGATTTGATCAGTTTTCAGATAAAGTAATCGAACTATGCATAGCCTTATGAAAAAATACTTCAACTCACTATCAGTTGAAGAAAGCAAATGAAAAGAAATCTGAGTTACTGACTCATACCCATTAGAATAGAAATAACAAGCTAATAGGACAGAAAGAGTAAATGTCAAATGTTGGAAGGGACGTGTGGAAAATGAGATTTTAATGCATTGTTGTTGGAGTTGTGTACTCTTTCAACCATTCTGTTGAGCGATTTGGAACTAGGCTCAAGGGGCTAGAAAACCACGAACATCCTTTGACTTTGCAGTACCACTGCTAGGTCCGTATCCCAACAGATACAAAAAACAAAAAAGACAAATGACCTATATGTACAAGGATATTTATAGCAACTCTTTTCTGGGGGTAATGAATTAGAAGGACTTGTGATGAAAAAATATTACCCAACCTCAGAGAAAGGACTGATGATGTTTGAATACAGATTGAAACATACTTTTATTTACTTTATTTTTCTTGAGGTTTTTGTTTTCTGTGTTTTCTTTCACAATGTGATGATTATGGACAGTTTTGTATGGTCACACATGTACAACCTATAGCAACTTGCTTGCCTTCTCAATGAAGGCACGTTAAGAGGGAGGAAAGAAGAGGATTTGAAACGCTAAGTTTTAAAAACAAATGTGAAATTACATGCAGCTGGGATAAAGTAAAATAATAAATTAAAAATGAAAAATAAAATAGTTTATATGCATTGTCAAAATCAAATGAAATCAAATAAAACATATATAATAGCCAAAACAAGATGCATAACAAAATTTCTGGTCAATCTGTATTAGAATTTGGTTCCTTTGAATTAGTTCTCAGTTGTGATCTTTAAGTTCTATCCTGCATATCTGATATTAGCTCTATCAACTCTTCAGAGGTTATCCTTGCTTGCCCATATTATTCTGCATCTGCATGTTTTCTGATCTGGTGATTATTGCCCTCAGTGCTCTAACAACTACGTAGAATCAGAGAATCCAAAATTTGGCAGAAACCTCAAAGGTAATCTAACCCAGTCCCTACATGAGAAGCAATTTCCTCGAGAACATTGCTCACAGACACCCTTCCAGTCTTCCTATGGAAGACATACTGTGAGAGGGAACCCTACATCACTTTTAGAGTGTACCTTTTCTATTTGTTGATGTCACTAATTGTTAAAATAACAAGGATGATGATGATAATGATGAAGATGATGATAACAGTAATTCCCTTTTCTTCAGCCTAACTCTACCGTTTCAGAGCTTCTTTGCTTTATGTTTAGTTCTTTCCTCTGAGGAAGATTAGATGAATCTAATTCTTTTTATACACTGTAGCCTTTAAAAGACATGAAGATATTTTTAATACTCCTACTATTCTTCATGTTAGGCATGTTCAATTATGTCAAACAAACTTCTTCATAACAAGGACTTTGAAGATGGGAGAGTCAAGATGCCAGAATATGACAGAAACTCACTTGAACTCTCCTAAATTCATCTTCAACCCACTGTAAAATAATGCCTAAAAATGGGTTCTAAAGCAGCAGAATCAACAAAAAGACAGCATTAAACAATTTTCTCTCCCAAAAAAACCTAGTAAATTGGCAGGAAAGGTCTGTCTCACTCAGATAAAAGAAGAGTGCATTTAAGTGCAGGTTGTATCTGACTAAGCCAGATGCAGGTCATGCCCCAGCAAGACAGCAAGGGACCCCAAGTCCTGACAATGGTCAGCAACCATTCCCTGCAGCCCAAGACAGCAGGTCAGCACTACAGCAGGTTAGCTGCAAGTGTTTAACCCTGTGGGAGAATAGACCAATGCCCAGTCCCTGAGCCCCAGTTCAAGTACCTACTCCAACACAGGAACAAAGTCCCATTGTAAAAGTCTTAAAAGTGGTAGGAAAATGAGAGGAAGGAAGGAATGTGACCAAAGAAAGTTATTGTGGTGACAGAGAAGACTAAAACCCAAAATCAAAAAAGTATATCAATGTCAAAATGGCTATACATGCAGCCTCAAAGAAAAATGTGAATTGATCTCAGGTCCAAAAAAGAACTCATGCAAGAGCTCCAAAAAAGGTTTTCAAAATAAAATGAGAGAAGTAGAAGAAAAAAATTTGAATAGAAATGAGTAATGCAAGAGTATCATGAACAAAGTCTAAAGGAAAGAAAAAGAATAGAGAAAGATGTACAAAATTTTGCTGAAGAAAATAACTCCTTAAAAAGTAGAAGTGGCCAAATGGAAAAGGAGTTACAAAAGCTCTCTGAGGAAAATAATTCCTTAAAAATTTGAATTAGTGGGGGGCGGAGCCAAGATGGCGGAGTAGAAGGACGCACATTTACGAGCTCCGAGCCCACAACCCATGGAATTGAGGTAAAAGGAGATCCCCATAAATTCTGAATCTCTGCAGGGGGTGCATAAACACAGGGGAAGAGATTTCCGTTCCACTGAACCCTGGAGAGCCGTCCCCGGGGTCCATCGCACCCCAGAAAGCGGACCCCACCCCCACCCCTGGCCGCAGCCCCAGAGAAGCTGACCCGAGCAGACTTCAGAGAGGAAAGCTCCGGGGGAAGCTCCGGCAGCCGGGAAAGTCCCTCCGCCCACAGAAACTACAGGTCAGTGAGAAAGAAGGCTGCGATAGGGGAGGGGAGCGGAGCTTCTCCGTGAATCGGGCCCCCTCGGGAGGAAGCGGCTGCGGCAGAGATGGGGGCAGGAAGCGGCGGAGGCAGAGGCGTGGGCGGGCGGCTGAGGCGGCAACGGCCCGGGACTCAGGAATCCCCCAGCAGCAGGTAGGATCTTCAATACTGAAGGTCTTTCCAACCTGAGGGAGCCGAGCAGGGGAGATGGCCCTGCCCCCACCCTGCTCTACTGCTGAACGCCTCTGAATAAAACCCCCAAGGGAACTGAGCACAGCAGGCGGGGCCCCCCACCCCCACCTGCTCCATTCCTGAAAGTCTCTGCAGGAAGCCCCTGAGGGCCCAAGATTAGGAGGCGGCCCTGCCCCCACCCCTGCGCCAGAACCAAAGCTTGCCGCGGGAAAGCGCATTTGAATCTCAGAGGCCAAGCACTAGCTGGGCGGATCCAGGTGGAGGTGGAAAGGAATCTCAGAAGTCAAGTAACTGGCTGGGAAAATGCCTAGAAAGGGGAAGAAAAATAAGACTTTAGAGAGTTTTTTTCCAACAAATGCAAATGATCCCGACATTCGGATCTGATGGGGAGGACGAGAACGTATTTTTCCCATCAGGGAAAGATGTGGAGGACGGGGCCTCAGTACCCCAGACACCCCAGGGGGGTGTTGGGTGGGCTCAGGCCTTGGAAGAGCTTAAAAAGGATTTTGAAAAGCAAGTTAGACAGGTGGAGGAAAGACTGGGAAGAGAAATGACAAAGATGCAAGAAGAGTATGAAAAAAAGGTCAATATCTTGGTAAAGGAGACCCAAAAAAATGCTGAGGAAATTAACACCATGAAAAATAGGCTCACTCAATTGGCAAAAGAGGTTCAAAAAGCCAATGAGGAGAAGAATGCATTCAAAAGCAGAATGAGCCAAATGGAAAAAGAGGCTCAAAAGCTCACGGAATTTAATAGTTCTCTCAAAATTAGAATGAAACAGATGGAGTCTAATGACTTTATGAGAAACCAAGAAATCACCAAACAAAACCAAAAGAACGATAAAATGGAAGAGAATGTGAAATATCTCGTGGGAAAAACAACTGACCTGGAAAATAGATCCAGGAGAGACAACTTAAAAATTATGGGACTACCTGAAAGCCATGATCAAAAAAAGAGCCTAGACATCGTCTTGCATGAAATTATCAAGGAAAACTGCCCTGACATTCTAGGACCAGAGGGCAAAATAAGTATTGAAAGAATCCATCAATCACCACCTGAAAGAGATCCAAAAAGAGAAACTCCTAGGAACATTGTGGCCAAATTCCAGAACTCCCAGCTCAAGGAAAAAATCTTGCAAGCAGCTAGAAAGAAACAATTCCAGTACTGTGGAAATACAATCAGGATAACCCAAGATCTAGCAGCTTCTACATTAAGGGATCGAAGGGCATGGAATAGGATATTCCAGAAGGCAAAGGAACTAGGACTGAAACCAAGAATCACCTACCCAGCTAAACTGAGTATAATACTTCAAGGGAAAATATGGTCTTTCAATGAAACAGAGGACTTTCAATCATTCTTAATGAAAAGACCAGAGCTGAAAAGAAAATTTGACTTTCAAACACAAGAATGAGAGGAAGCATGCAAAAGTAAACAGCAAGGAGAAGTATTAAGGGACTTACCAGAAATGAACTGTTTGCATTCATACAGGGAAGGACAATATTTCTAACTCTTAAAACTTTTCAGTTTCTGGGTGGTTGGTGGGACCACACATACACATGTACATGCATGCACACACATACACACATGCATTCACATGCAGAGACAGAGAGCACAGATTGAACTGAATAGGATGGGACCATACCTTAAAAGAAATTAAGGTAAATGGTGAGAGAGAAATGTAGTGAGAGGAAAGAGGGGGAAATGGAAGGGGGTAACTATATGTCATTTAAGAGGCAAGTAGGAGATGTTTTTAGTGGAGGGAAAAAGAGGAGAGCTGAGGAAAAAAAAAAAACAAACAAACAAACAAAAGTTTACCCTCATCACATTTGACTAAATGAAGGAGTGAAATGCACACTCATTTTGGTATGAAAACCTATCTTACAGTATAAGAAAGCGGGGGAGAAGGAGATATTGGGGGGGATGATGGAAGGGAGGGCAAAGGGAGGAGGGAGTAATTGAAAGTCAACACTTGGGGAGGGACAGGATCAAAGGACAGATGAGAAACAATGAGGGGCAGGTTAGGGGGGATGGCAATTCAGTTAGTCTTACACAACACGACTATCAGGAAGGTCATTTGCAAAGCTACACAGATATGGCCTATAATGAATTGCCTGCCGTACCAAAGGGAATGGGTGGGGAGGGAGGGATGGGGAGAATTTGGAACTCAAAGTTTTAGGAACAATTGTTTAGTATTGTTGTTGCAACTAGGAAAGAAGACATACAGTTAATGAGGAATAGAAAGTCATCTGGCCCTACAGGAGAAAAGAGAAGATAGAGACAAGGGAAGGGAGGGATGACAGAAGAGAGGACAGATTGGAAATAGGGAAAATAGATTGCTTGGGGTATTGGGGTGGGGGGGAGGGGAGAAAAGGGGAGAAAATTTGGAACCCAAAAATTTGTGAAAATGAATGTAAAAAGCTAAAAAAGAAAAAGAAAAAAAAATTTGAATTAGTAAGGTAGGAGTTAATGACTCTAAGAGACATTAAGAAATAACAAAACAAAATCAAGAGATTGAAAAAAGAGAAGAAAATGTGAAATATCCCAATGGAAAAGCAACTGATCTAGAAAATAGACCTAAGAGAGGTAAACTAAGAATTATTAGATTACCTGAAAGTCATGATTAAAAAAAGCCTGGACATCATATTGAAGAAATTATTTAGGAAAACTACCTTGATATCCTAGAACTGGAAGTAAAATAGGAATAAAAACAAAACAAAACAAAACTACCACTCCATTCCTGAAAGAGATCTCAAAATGAAAACTCCCAGGAATATTACAATCAAATTCAGAGACCCCAGGTGAAGGAGAAAATACCATCAGCATTCAGAAAGAAACAATTCTATTATAGTGGAGGTAGAGTCAGGATTCCACAGGATTTAAAAGCTTCTACATTAAAGGATTGGAGGGTTTGAGATATGATGTTTTCTGGGAGGAAAAGGAACCAGGATTACAAGCAAGAATCAAATACTCATGTACCTGAGTATAATCGTTCTGGAAGAAAATGGGTATTCAATGAAATAGAAAACAATTCTTATGAAAAGACCAAAGAGAAACAAAAAATTTAATCTTCAAATATAAGACTCAAGAGAAGCATAAAAAGGTAGACAGGAGATAGGAAACATAAGGGATTCAATAAGGTTAAATTGTTTACATCTCTATGTGGGGAAATGATACCTGTGATTCTCAAGAACTTTGCCACTATTTGGGGCATGAGTAGGGTATATTAAAGGGTATATACGTAGCCAGAGGATGCAGCAGCATATGGCACCTACAGAAAAATCCATTTATGCCATTAATTCATAAAAAAACTCACTATTAAATGCAGAAATATTAAATGCATACTTTTTAGAGCAAAATGTGATATCAATTACATTCAATAAAGAGCACTGGACAGATAGATTGAAAATTACCAGCATCAAAAATGAAAAGAACTCAGGTTGTGGGCTGGGTCAGAGCTCAAAGCAGGTCACATGGACCTAGCAAGCATCAGGAAAGATCTTCAAATTCCCTTATCATTACATTTAGCTCCCCACCAGTGAACAGGAGATTAAGAGAAATATTGGGACCAATTTTGTCCAATGATAAGAAAATAAATCAGATAATCTAAGTGAAATGGAGTAATATTTACAAAAATATAAATTGCCCAGATTAACAGAAAATGAAATAGAATATTTAAACAGTCCCATCTTAGAAAACGAAATTGAACAAGTCATCAATGAACTCCCTGAGAAAAATTCCCAGAGCCAGATGTTTTCACAAGTGAATTCTACCAAACATTAAAAAAAAATAATTACAACATTATTTGAACTATTTTTAAAAAAAGGAAAGGAGTACTACAGTATACTTTCATAACATAAACATCGTGCTGGTATCTAAACCTGAAGAGGAAAAACAGAGAAACAAAACTATAGACTAATTTCCTTTATGAATTCTGATGCAAAAAATTTTAAATAAATTATCAAGGAGATTATAGCAACATATCTCCGTGATCATATCAGCAGGATTTTATTCTAGAAATTCAGAGCTAGTTCAACATTAGGAAAAATGTCAGTATAATAGATCATATTAACCATAAAATCGACAGAAATCATATGATTATCCCAACAGGTAAACAAAAAGCTTTTGACAAAATACATTTCTTTTCAAAATTTGTTTATAAAAATTGATAACTATTTCAACATATTTGATTTCCTTTGTGGTATTACCTATTTTATTTTATTGAGAATTTTTTTGTTCTGAGAATGGATCTATGGGCCTCACCAGACTTCTTACAGGTTCCCATGATACAAAAAACATTAAGAACTCATCTTGCATAGTTACTTGGACTCTATGGTAAAGTAATTTGTTTTTGGTCACACTGTCAGACATTTATTTATTTTTTTTTACTTTTTATGTTTTATATTTTATTAATTAATTAATTAAATTAATTCTACAATCACTTCCATAAATCTTGAGTTTTCTCTCCCTGCTTCCCACTGCCCTCTCTGAGATGGTATGCAATCTTATATGAGTTCTACACAAACATTCTTACCAAACACACTTTCATCTTATCATGTTGCATGGAAGAATTAAAATAAATGGGAGGAACCATGAGAAAAATCAAAACAAAGCAAAACAGGACACAATAGAAAAAGAAAATAGTCTACTTCATTCTGGATCCAATTCATAGTTCTTTCTCTGGATGTGGAAGGCATTTGCCACGAGAGTCCATTGGGAATTTTTTAGGTCTTTGCAATTCTGCAAAGGGCTAAGTCTACCAGAAAAATTCCTCGTACACCGTGGTTTTTATTGTGCACAAGATACACAAGGTTAGGTGCTGTTAAATATTTCTACTGCAGTATTTGAGTGAGTTTTTCTGACCGTAAGTCCGAACCTTTATCATCAGTTAGCATGCTTCAGGCAGCTTCTAATTTTGTACTAATAAATGTTGTTGAATTTAATTAATATAGTATTTTATTAAGGTTTATATACTTAGGATCATAATATTTATATTTTATATAGCAGTATTTATTAAATGCATCTTTTGTGAACATTTTGTGTAGTAGTACAGTATATAGTAGCATTCATAGTATATATATATATATATAATATTTTACATCCTCAAAATCATAGCATTTATATCTAGAAAACATATTAGTGATCCTCTAATTCAGTTTCCTCATTTTAGATATGGCAACATTAATGCCCAAAGAAAATAAATTCACTTCACTGAAAAATGTTTTATTTCTAATCAATCCGTACATTTATTTATTTTTGCTATAAACAGCTATTTTCATTCCATTATTCTCAGTAAAATGTGACATTTTAAAATATTCAAATAAAATATTCTTAATATTAGATCCATTTTGGTTATAAAAACATACATTTTTTGAAAAATATGATTCATTCATTTTGATTTCTGCAACTCAAAATTCCAATGGTGCACAGCATCACTAATGCTAAGCATTAGATTTTGCATTTGGATCACTTACTAAATTTAAAAATCAAGCATTCATGCAAACAAACAGCTCCCTTTTAAAGAACATATATGAAAACATACATATATGTGTGTATGTGTATATATGTGCATGTATGTGTATATATATATTTCAGTATGAAGATTATTTATAATACCTCCTTCAGGGAAAAAAAAGCATGAGAATAATTCCAATATTTTCAAAATCCATTGTTTGGGAACTAATCTCTTATTGAATTGAAAATTTTCCATCCTGAATGGGAAATAACAAGTTGAAATAGTCTTTCTATAAAGTGCAAAATTCATATTGAGTCACAATTAACTGGAGAGTTCTTGTCAGTTCCTCAAATACATCACTTATTTCAGAAATAAGATTTCTAATCTCAAGACTCATTCAGGCTCTAAGGAATTATGAACCTCTTCTAGCTGTTACAGCAACAAAACAAGAAAACATCTCTTCAATTGTGGCAGAACTAGGGAGACAAAACAAAGGAGATAAAAACCTTTTGAAGGTTCACTGAATGGCAGATTAATAATACTAAAGAATAATAAAAATATAGGAGTTGTTAGGATGTCTGGGCCTGAACTCTCAGGCCCACAGGCCTTATCTGACCAGCAGTGCTTGTAGGCCTTGGTGGAGTGAGCTGTAAGGAATGACTGAGGTGGGAGATGAGATAGTGAACAACTCGGTTTATTGTAAGAGCAAGCAGTGCTTTTATCTCTTTCCTGACACCAGAGACCTTAGTGGACCTATCAGCAAATAGTTTGCCCTAATAAGGAAATCCTATACCTATGACCAGGATTGCCCAGGGTTGACACGTAGCCCCTAACTAGCAAAACATCTTGGGCCTTCTTTGCTCTCCCAGGGCCCAAGAAATAGCCTTGAGCAAAACAGGGACGGAACCCTTCCTCCCAGCGCCATCTTGTTCATGCCTTACCAGTCTCCCCTCCCTTTACCTGAGTCATGACTAGTGAATGCCATCCAAGAGGCTGGGGGTTGGCAATTCCCTTACAGGGGCGTAAGAAATATCAACCTATTGAAGACTTTTCATGAAACCTAAGAGTTTTTTCTAACTGATAAAATATAAGCATTGACAATTTTTTCCTTCATTCAAAGGTGGGGGACCTTGGCTGTGGAATATTATGCATCCTGCCAAGGATAACTGATACAGCTTATTTTGTTAAAATGATTGTTTTCCATTTCTTTAGTCTTAGCTTGCTATGTGGAGTAGGGGGAGAGCTGTAATCAGAAATTGATTTAATGTAAAATCAAAAAATACCAATAAAGCATAATAAATCTTAAGCATTTGCATGGAGCTTTGCCTCTTCACTCTTCATTCCTTTAAGTCCTTCATTTTACTTTGTCAATTTCAAAATTCTTTAGTAGGAAAATAACTTAAAGGTAGTCATATACATTTTTTAAAAATTCTTAATGCCTTACTCCATAACCATTTAGGTAGTATCACCCTGGTGATGCTTAAAGATTGACATAGGTATGCTGTGACCGATAGTCAAACAGGAACTAAAATATACTACATAGAATGATTGCTAAATTCATTCTATTTCTGATGCATAATCATTGCTTCATTTAAAAAAAGGCTGCCCCATTTGAATACATATAAGTACATAGAAACAATTAAAACTTCTATGAAATAAAATATACATATGGAATTTTGGGCATGTTATGAAGCATAAAAAATTTAAAGAAAGATAAAAATTTAGTTTCAACCCAGATAATTATGATTGACAATAATTGTTTATTTTTCTGTGATCAAAGAAATCACAATTTGGTTATTGTTCTTCTCATTAAAATTAGCTTCTATTTGTTTTCTATTCATCATCTATACAGAGATGACATAGTTCTGATACCCTCTTCTAGGCTGGACCTGACTTGGGCTAGTGTCCTGATAGTACAAGTTTGATGTAGGAACAAAATGAAATATTCCTAGGTCATTAAACAGTTTACAAGCAGATTCACTTAAATAAAGCAGAATTACATTCATTAGGCAGTCAGGTGGCATAGCCCGAAGTCAGGAAGACTTGAGTTCCAATTTGACCTCATCTGTGTGAGCCTAGGCAAGTCACTTAATCTCTTCTTGTCCTGTTTCCTCAACTATAAAATGGGAATAGTAAAAGCATCTACCTCACAAGATTTTGTGAAGATAAAATGAGATAGTATTTGGAAAGTGTTTAGATGTTTATTTCCTTCCAGCTTCCCTTCCACAGGGATAAAAAGACAAAATGAAGATGATTTATCTGAACAAAGCTCCCCAAGCATGAAATAGTCCCTGAAGCTCTTTGGGGTTACTTTATACTCAGGCAACCAAGAAGTGTATATGAACATCCTGAAATATTAGTTCCTTTAGCTAGCCAAGCATTAAGGATGATCTCAATACTGAGAAAGCAAAGATTATCCTAACTTGCATGGGGGGAGGGGTTAGGATATTGATCCTACCACATACCCTGTGTGCTCACACCTAAGTTCACTTTTAGCACTATTGATTGGTTACTTATAAGGACTCACAAAAGAGAATCCACTAGAGCATACACCTCCTTATCAGGGCAAAAAAAAAAAAGGATTATTTTCTATATGAGATCTTCAAGTACTGGTAATGAATCAGTATAAAATAATTTCAGCACTAAATACCAGGTTTCAGCACTATCGACTTTTTCTTTTTCTTTTTTTTTGTAAACAATGTATCAGATTCATTGCTTAATCTCTTTAAAGACTCTATTTCTGTATGTGACATAGAGAGAGTACTACTTCCCTAATGATTCTCTTGGGGGTTTAAATGGTCACTCTGTCTGAACAAGCAACAGTTTTCTTCCCTCTTCTTTTTACTTACAAATTAGGACAATATTAAAGTTTCAGCAAGCATCAGACAATTGATCCACCAGTAACCCATCCAGCAACAAATGACTTTTATTAGACACTTCTTTCATTTGCCTTATATAAATCACTTGAGTGAACAATTGCTATTCATTTCCTCTTGTTCCATCCCTAGACCAGGATGTTCCTTCTGAGTAGATTAGCCATTGAAAAAGGATTGGGTTTAGAATTATTGCAATTGGTTCTGAAGCACTCTATCAAGCAAGAGCCCTCTATTGAGTGATTTTGCCAACTTCCACTCATCGATCTTTGGAGACCTTAGATCATTCTTACATATTGATGGTAACAGACTGAAGCTTAAATGTCCTTGTTCAGTCAGTCGTTAAATCAGGGAACGGATTCACCTCTCCTAAACAGATGAGTCTGTAAGATCATGAGGTATTTGTGAACTGATACAAAATGGCCTTTAATCTAATAGGCTGCCAAAAACTTCAACTGTAAACAAATGATGGGCACATAAACAGTCATGAAATCTAGAACAAACTGTGCAATTGGTATTATCCTAAGATGATTTGTCCTATGAATATTTCCAAGAACATATGGCTTCTTCCCAAGGAAGTAAAAACTGCAAAGCCTTTCCTGACAATTCTGAGGACAAAGATTCTTAGTTAATCACAGGTATTCTTAATTCCACAAAGTGGAATTGTTTAAGCAAACTCGGTTGTAACACAAATTTTAATACAAAAAATAAAAAATCAGATTTTCCCCAATTAGTCTTTTGATAATATTGTAAAAATATTAAAATGTATTTATTAAAGTAAGACAAAATAAACAATATGAACAAATCTCTGATGGACTGAGTTTAAAGGTCTGGATGAGAATAGAAGCCATAACATTCAGGTATTATAGTATAATAACTCAAATTTATGTAATGTGGGTTGTATGGAGCATACATAGATATTCATTGCCTTCTCTGTAATCACATAACTCATGAGTGCAAATCAGAGGTAACAAAATTCCTGGTTCTAGTCAGGTGATAGCTGGCATTAAAAGACTTGTCATTTTAATATGACAAATAAAACATGTGCCAAGGTTCTGTCAACCCCCGGAAAGGGATTCTCTGTCAATTAAAAAGAGAGACAGTTTATGAAAGAGAAGATCACCACTAACAAGAAGAAGAAACCAAGCTCCCGATCTGGCTCAAAAAAAGACACAGACTTTGAGGCAGACGGCGCAGGTATCATTCCTAGTCCTCCAATATCCATCTGAGCTCATTCTTCTTTTCCCCCTATAAAGCTTGCCCTTACTCTGGGGGTGGGGCAGGGAGAGGAAGCTGAATATCCAGAAGAGGACTAAATGATGGCATGTAGTCCAAACTCTTATTCTACAGTCACTTTTATTTTAATAAAATGTTATTAATTAATAGATTTATTAAGCACTGGAGATACAAAAAGGAGCAAAATGCAATCCCTGTCTTTAAAGAGATTATAATAAAATGAATAGACAACATGGAAATAACTCTATATCAGGCTAGCAGAGTCAGTGGTTAGTAGCTTGGGTTAGTACCTTGGGGAAATGTCAACTCTTTTCTGAGGCAGATTTAAGTCATAACTTATATATTCCCTTAGAATTACAGAATATAGCAGCAGAACTTAGAGCTGAGGCTAAGGATTCTTAACCTTTCAAAGCATTCACTCAGTTCCATTGACCCCAAGAGAAATTTATTTTCAGTGTGCTGAAATGCAGGCCTGGCCTGGTCTTTATTTGAATTGTGGATATGCCTCTCGTGTCTGTCAACATATATCTGCCACCTCCAACATATCTCATCACCTTGATTTCTAATCGCATTTCTAATCACATTTGATTAGAAAAATCATAGTAGATTGCTAGGAATGTTCATGGGAAAGGAGATTGGAGGTGATCCTCCTACCTGAGGAATTTAAATGCTTTGACAGTTCCAAGATAAAATGCCCCAGTTGCTTAGGTTCATTTAGCAAGCAGTGATATGTTGATGAACAGCAGGCATAGTCTGTTTAAATGATAAGTCTTTAAAACTTCAGTTTCCTGACTCTCCCATGTCCATTATTCTACTTTCTGAGCCTTATCATAAGATCATAGCATTTAAAACTGGAAGGGATCAAGTGATAGGATATTATTTAGTCCAATACTGAAAGTTAGAGGGAAAGTAGGGAATATCATAAAACAGCAGGAGAATAATCCTAGATTTTAAAAGTACTATCAAAGCAAAATCCTATTGAAACTGACATGCAGACAGAGAGAGAACATTTCCAAAGTACTTAAACATGAAGAAGTCCTAACAAATTTTAAATACTACTTATTATTGTCTTTTTACTTTGATGTATATCTTAGTTAATGAGTATTTCTTCCAGTGGTGTAAATTGTAACCCATCTGTCTCTGCCCACCTTATCAATATATTTCTGTGAAGCTGACATAGGAGGGCTTTCTAATGTGATGTGGGGTCTAAAAGAGAAAACCATCAGAAAATTATACAATTATTAACTTATCTCTAAATTATACTTTCCTCTATTTTTGGGAAAATATATAAATCTATACCACTGACCAATTAAGAAACAGCTCAGGTGATGCAATGGATCAAAAGCTGCATTGAGAGATGGTGGGTTATTTTTCACACGAGTCCTTCAAACTGAGTCTGGATAATCACATGTTAATATGCTGTAGTAAGGATTCCTTTTAAATATGGGATAAGATGTCCATGTGGATCTTTTGCATCTCTAAAATATCGTGATTCTGTGGCCATCTAATTCCAACCTTCTGTTTTTCCAGACTTCAGTTCTCTTTCACTTATGTGCCCCCAGAAAACTTTTTGAGCTTATAAATACTTTATTAGAACTGGAGGTAGAGTTTTTCAGATCATTTATAATAGACCTGGAGGAAAACAGAGAGAGAGAGAAAGAGAGAGAGAGAGAGAGAGAGAGAGAGAGAGAGAGAGAGAGAGAGAGAGAGAGAGAGAGAGAGAAACAGACAGAGGGAGAGAAAAAGACAGGGCAGAGAGAGAATGAGGAAGTGCTGAGGACCACAAAAGCTGAGCCACAATAGCAGTGGGATTCACACTTCCTAGCCCCACGCAGAATTTGAAAAGCTGAGCCTGATAGAAAGTGAAGGAGGAATTAATAAGATGGTTGAGCTATAGAAGAAAAGGACAGATCAAAGTCAGCTATGAACCCCTATAGATATCTCAATATATAGAAGACTCTGACTGAAGCTTCCAGTTGTACCCACCTATTCAAGGACTGAGAGAATATCCAAGAAAAAGACAACTAGGTGGCACAGGGTATAGATATAGAATGATGGTTCTAGAGCCAGAAATGTCTAAGACCAAATTCAACCTCAGATACTTACTACCTTTGCCACCCTGCATAAATTATTTAACTTCTACCTGCCTCAATTTCCTAGTATGGTTGTCAGAGGATCCAATGAGATAACATTTGCAAGTCCCTTAGCATAGTACTTGGCATCTAGTAGGTGCCATATAAGTGCTTATTCCCTCCTCCTTTCCTCACTTTCCCTTCCTGATGCATGTTTATTAACAGACACTAAAAAAGCACCCTAAATTTCTTTCCTTAAATCTAACATTTCTGGTAACCTAAAGTTTTGTGTCAACTGTAAAGGGCCAGGGCTAGCTAGAGAAAAAAAAATCAAATTACATACAAGAGCTAAATCTTTGCCTAAATATTAAGAATTATCTTAAGTAGAGGATCTGACTGATTATTTTTATACTTCTAACTTGTTTAATAAAATCTCCATAAAGCCCAGAAGAAAAGACTTCTGGGATTTCAAGAATATTATATTGTCCCTAGGCTACAAAATAAACTACTTGTAACAAAATGTGGCTGATTAACTCTTAGAATACAAGGGGCATAAGAGGAGAGGGCAATAAGATCTAAGGCTCTATGAACAGGTTAACTGCACTCAGTATACTGACAGTCCAATTCTCTTTCACAGTTTTACACTAGTCAGCACAATACTCACTTTGTTCAAAGTCATTTAATAAAGCAGAAGTAATAAAAGTAGTAACAGAATCTTTCCCTCATAATTCTTGAAGTCATTTTCTGAGAAATCCCCACGCCATCTCCAGAAGAATAAACATGCCTTGGGAACCTTTGTGGCCAAGGCCCCATGTGGAGGAGTAAATCACATGCAAGGAACATGTGATTAGAGCACATGAGAGTAGGTTCACTTCAGACCTTTGACTCTAGAGAATTTTATCTTTGACTTATTCCATTTGCCCCTGTTGAACCTGCTCCCTCTCAGGAATTCTCTCCACTACTCTCCAGGAAGATGCTTGAGTTGGTCTTCAGGTATACAGTTATATTTACTAGAGATATTGTACTTAGTAAGATGCAGGCTTGCACAGTACAGCTATTGATATTTCATATTCTTACTATGACTCTTTTAGACGCCAGATAAAATAATATTCTAGAGTCATTTTGTAGTGAGAATAAATTTTTTGTTCTAACATATTGATTTTGTATTGGTCTACCATTTTGTAATGAAGTGCTTTGTTGTTTCTTTTTAACAACTTTTTAATTTTAGTATTAAAGTAAGTATATGTATGATATAAGTGGCAAACAAAATGTGTGTTAATAAACAATGGATAAATATATAAAAAAGCCACCAATGAGAAAATTGTATTAGGAATCTCATTAATTTATATCATCCTCAACCAATCAAATTAAATGGTAAATTAGCCTTCAGCCTTCTCCTAGGTGGTGAGTAGGGCTGACTCCTGCATTCGTCATCCCTTTTCACCCCACCCCTGTGTGTGTGTTCATCCTTTGTTGCCAAAGAAGACCATGCCATCAGAGAAATGATGACATGACTTGCGCTTGACTTTGTTTTGAGTGAGGGAGGGCTGTGCAGGTCACCAGCCTCACTTCTCCTCCTGAGCCATCTGGGTGCAGTGACCAGATATTCATCAGGATGACTGGAGAGAGGATGACCCTACCCCCAATTTGTGGCTCCAGGTATACTGCATTCATTAAAGGCAGGGCTGTGACTAAGTCTGCACTTGCCAGGTAGCCACCTCAGAGACACACATGGATCCTGCAATTGGGCGAAGAAGAAAGAGTGTTGTCGAGCACCAGCATGAGACATTTTTACTGAGAAGTTCTAGGAAATCAGGTTGGTGGTGTGTTACTGGTGGGGTTAGTGTTTGTACTGTCTAACAGAAAATATAAATTCATGCTTGCATGCATCTGATTAATAAAGTTGGATTGCTAGCAATGAGACTAATTAGTGTTACTGTCCTACTAGTGTAATAAACAGTAAATTATATAGCATGATTTGTTTGTTTTGTCATTGTCCTTCATTCTCCAAGAGGACCAAATAACATCACCATGATAAACTCAAGTTTCAACGTGTCCTACTGGGATTAATCAGACCAATACAAACTCAGAATACTCTACCACAGGTTGGGCATAGATAGTCCGTGTGAACATTTGGGGAGGATATTCCAAATCTGTACATCCTACATTTACTTTGTACTGTCTCAATTCTGCTCTGCTTATAGAACACAGCACCCTTTCTGATGTGGGCAGGTCATGTTGAGAGGTCTTGTGCCAATATCTCCCATGTTTAATTTATTATTAATATGAGATTAATATTAATATTTATTAATAATATGAGAAAATATGAACCAGCACTAGTATGAGTTTTCTCACCCAGGAGTCACCAATGCCACGATCAAATCCAAAGTTCTTGAGAGAAACCCTGACAGTGTCCTTGTATTATTTCTTCTTCTGACCACCATGTGATCTCTTGCCCCATGAAAGTTCTCCATAAAATAGTCTTTTTGGCAAGTGGACATTTTGCATTCAAACAACATGGTCAACCCATGGGAGTTGTGCTCTCCGAAGCATAGTTTGAATGCTTGGCAGTTTAGTTTGAGTAAGGACCTCAGTGTCTGGGACCTTATGCTGCCAGGTGATGTTTAGAATCTTTCTAAGACTGTTCAAATGGAACCATACCATAATTTACACACCTGTTCAACAGGGAGATGTGCTCTCCCCTGCAGAGGAGGGCTTTAGATCTCATCTGTCAGCTCTCCCCACAGCAAGTGACTGTGAAATTCTTGCCCTCTGCCAGACACACAGAAGGCAACAGAGATCAACGTGAAGATATTGTCTGCTCTTTGAACTCTTCTACTCTTTGGTAATATTCTTTTTTTCCCTTACTATTTCAGCTGAGTCCCTTAGCTAAATTCTCTTCTAACTTATTGTCACAAACTTGTTTTCTCAGTTTTTAGATAAATATCCTCAAGCCACTATTTCTCAACACAGAAAGAAACAGAATGAAACTGTGGTAAGGAGACTGGTTTTAACCTGCCCCCATCAAACTTCCCTTCTCTATGCCAATGAAAAGGGCAAGGAGTGATTAGAAAGACTGAAAAGGATGTTGGTATTTGTCCTACTTTTCTCAAGAACAAATTAAGGCTTATTCTGTCTCTGTATAGATAAACTGGTGGCTACAGAGGTTTAGTAAAGTCCCCTCCAAAAGGGGGATTGATCCTGATTCCTCCATAATGATGTAACCCCAAAATCAAATCAGACTCATGAACCATGTTCAAATCCTAATTCCGGCATTTACCAGTTTTGTGGCTAAAAATGAGAAAATCATTGAAAGACTCCTCTCTAATTTATTTCACTTCAATTGTGATGGAGTTGTTTCTTGATTCAAGCCTAAATTGAATTCTTTGTAAGTTCTGCCTGTTGCTTCCAATTTATTCTTTGGGGTCAAGCAGAACAAGGTTAATCCCCTTTGCAAATGATAGTCCTCCAAGTGCTAGAAAATGGTTATCACTCCTTTTTAAATGTTCTTCAGACTCAACATCTTCCCTTCCCACAACTCCCTCCACAATTCCCCTCACCCAGCCCCTTTCCTTTAACCCTGCCTTTTAGAATTCTAGTCCTTTGGACTCTATATCTTAGATAATTTTTTACTAAAACTTGGCACTCAGAACTAAACATAATATTCCATTTGTTCTGATTAGTTCAAAGTATTAGCTCCCTAGTACAGGAAGTGCTAATATACATATATTAGCCTTAGCTATTGAGACTGCAATATCACACTACTGGCTCATGTAATTGACTCCCCTCCATCATCTAATACTGATAAAAATTGATTTTTGGACTCAAGTATTTGTTGCTGTTCAGTCATGCCCGATGTTTCTTGGTTCTATTTAAGATTTTCTTTGCAAACATTATGTAGTGATTCACCATTTCCTTCCCCAAATCATTTTACAGACAAGGAAAGCTGAGGTAAACTGAGTGAATTGATTTATTCAGGGACACAAAACTAACATCTGAGGTCAGATTTTAACTCATGAAGATGAGTCTGTCTATCTGACTTTAGAATTGACACTCTCATCACTATATCACCTAGATTCCCAAATATTACTTTTTACACTTATCAATATTACTTTTAATCTCAAAATATTCATCCCAATGTGTTATCCAATCAATACTTTAAAAAATATTTTCTTGATGCATTTTATATTGTAGAAAAGAAACATAGTGTTAAAGATGGAAAGTTTGAGCCAGAAAAAACTAAGTTCAACACCTACCTCCAATGCACTGAGAGTATGACCCTGGGCAAATCACTTAGACCCTCAGTGCTCTGGGTATCTTTTTTAAGATGAAAAGTTTCAGAGAAAATATGAACCAACACTAGTATATGAGTTTTCTCACCCAGGAGTCGCCTATGCCAATAAGAACACAGATGCACTCTCTATTCTATTTTGCACCAATATCATTTCTCAGTAATTTTTTCTGCTTTCAAAACAAATTGATCAAGGAAAACAACTTCATAAAATGACCCAAACTGACAACATGTAATACTCCTTATTCATAGACTGACAGCATTCTAGGGAGAAGAAAGAAGTATCTTTCCATATCACTCATCCAAAACCATCTTTGGTTATTATGTTTGTCATAAATTGTCATCTTTTAGTATTATATTTATTAATACTGTTGAAGTCATTGTTTACATTGTTTACCTGGTTTCTCTCAGTTTATACAATTCTTTCAATATTTCTCTGAATTTCCCATATTTGTTACTTTTTGAGTACTATAATATTCCATTACTTTCACATTGGTTTAGCCATGATCTGATTAACAATGGGTACCAGCAAAGGGGAGGAATTAAAAACTGAATAATGGGAGAATATTTTAAGAGCTGAAACACCAAGATATCTATCAAAACAAGAATAGAAATAAAAATGTCTCAGAGTCCATTGTATAAAGCAGATAAATCTGGAGAAAAGATCTTAAAACCAGAATGTCCTTTCTAGCTCTAAATCTATGACCGTATGATTTTATGAAGATAAGAAGTATTTTTAATTATCTTTTTATTCTTCACAAAAAAGTATAAATTAGATATGGCTAGTAATTTTAAACTCTTTTTCCAGATAAGAAACCAGATTTGCCCAAGGTAACATAAATGATACATTAAGTCTCAAAGCTGTGACCCAAACTCATATTCCAATTGTATATCCAGTGCACATTACACTATACTACAGGAGCCTTGATCATGTTCAATTATTGAAAACTTATAATGGAGAAAGAGATGCTTCTTTAAACTAACAATTAGCTTTAGGGATAGAAACATAAACAAAAATGGAATTAATGAATTAGTTAATTATGCTTGTCTCCTGTGGATGTTAATTGGCATATGTTCTTTAGTTGTAATGCAGAAGTCATACACAATGTGCAACACCAGGGAAAGAAAATTTGTTGCACAAAATTTTTTTTAAAAAATATTTTATGAGTGAAAGAGGGCTTTGGAAAAAGAGAATCTCCCTGAGACAAAAAGTCTTACTTATAAGAGAAATTATAATTTGTTCTTGGTCCTAATCTTTGGATTTCAAAGCAAAGCATAAAAAATTTTTCTTCAGAAAAATCTAGTGAATCAGGTAAAGTCAATCGTTATTATCCCTATTTGAATATTAAATGAAATAAAAATAGGAATAAAATGTTCCTACATTTGTCAGATGATAAGGTTATATACAGTTCCTAAGGTCATGTGGAAACCAAGCGTATTAGACTCTCATAATTTGTACCCCAGAGTGCTGGTGGAGTCTTTCTTGTGACACCTGTCAACATGGAAATTTCAGTGCATATATGTTCACACTAAACACATAACCCTTTTCCCTATGGCAATGATTTGAAGTATATACTAAAATGTAAAGTAGAGAGACAGATTTAATATAATTGCACTCAGCAGATAATTAAACAGGCCGCCTCTCACCAATAAGCCTAGAGCATGGTGCCATACAATTTTAGTAATGTCACTGGACTTAGGTGGAAAACTCATATTAAATAATCCTATTTCAGACAGGTCTACATCAAAATCACAAGCACAAGTTATTAAAGTAGTCTAGGTAGAGGTCCCAAAGGATTGCCAAACTCTTAATCTCAGGAATATTGGATATATAAACTGAAAAATGAAAAGGCATTAGAATAATTGAGAAATTATTATTATCACTCGGGTTTTTGCTTATCCAAAAAATTTATTCATTGTGAATCCTTAATATTGCCAGTGACTAACTACTTAAACTTTGGGGAAATGGGTATCATTCTGTAAACTACATGTTCGCCTATTCACTTTGAGGCAATTGATGAAGTTGACTATGCACCAACAGGTTAACCACAACGATGTGCAATTAATCTATTATTTCTATGGATACTGGTGAAATAGAGCTTGAATAGAGAAGATAGTCTTTTTTCCCATGAGTGCAAAATATCAATCACAGCCATAGATTGAAACAAACAACTTTTTATAAATAAATTGTTCAAAAGAGCCTTTTCAGTTTAAAATAAAATGGAAGTTTTTTCAAGAAACTTTTTCTTCACACTTTTTGAGTTTATTAATCGAGGACTTTCTATAAAACCTTTGAAATCCAGAAGAATTCAAATATATCTTTAATTGCAAGTAAAACACTGAGTTTGGATAAGTAAGAGAAACATGGTATTTTTGATATAGAAAACAGTAAACTAAAATGGGATTGCTGTGTATGTTTTCCTGAGGACTATGTCTTCTAAACTACATGATTGCATCTTCCATTTTAACCTCATTCTCATGTATCCTGATCTTGTAAAACATAAAGGCAAGTGTAGAGAAGTGTGGCTGATATGGTGATTGCAGTTTCTTTTAACCTTTTATTTTAGGGCAATCATGTGTATTTACTAGACTGGAGAATGAATGCATTTGATTCAAATAAATAAGTATTGCTTGAGTGTCCCCTATGGGATGTATGGTTATTGACAATAATATTTACACTAACTACCTCATTGTATTGTTTTTACTAAGTGACTTTGCAAATCTTAAAAGCTTCGGTCATCTTTGATTCTTCCTTCTTTTATCCTTTAATTTCATTCATTGCCAGTTCCTAATGATCCAACTACTACAGCATCTCTCCACTCATGCTGCTTCCCCCACTTAATTTAGATCTTCTTCACTTTTTAAATTTGAAATGTCATTTTGCCCTTTCATGTATCATCTTTCATGCCTGAAATGATCCCCCTACTCATTTCTTACTTTCTATTATTAGAATCTACTCTTGTAGATTTTACTTGGAGTCTCTTTATCTTCTACAGCTCAGATGCGAAGGCTTTTCAGTTTTCCTAAAGATGTTCTTTTCTATTTGTGGAGAATTTCTCTTTTTCTCTTATAGATAGCATAACTCCCTCCATCCTGGTGAACTGAGAACAACTCTCACTATCTTATGTTAAGCTTTAACTTTGCAATTAGCGGCCTTTTCTAGACATACTTTCCAATCTTCTGGACCCTCCAGCTGTAACTGCAACATCTTATTGTGATACTATCAGTTCTAATGACCTGAAAAAGTTACTAAATTCCAGGGACCACCCTGATCACTTAGGTCAAGAATGTCTTATCTAATCAGTCAACCCTAGCAATATCCCCTATAAATCGCCTTTTGTTTGAAGTCATCCCTCTTCACTGTGGTTTCAGCACATGTAGGTTCCATATAAACTCACTTTGTGTACCCTCTGCCTGGGGAGTTTGGGCTACCTTGATGGACAATTCAATAAACCTGAAGACAATTTGCGTATTCTTGGGAGCCTCATTATTCCCATGTTGCCAACATCCTTTATCATATACTACTTTCTATTATACTTATCTATATATCTATTATATCAGCCTACCAGGAAGAAAGCCCTTTGAAAGCAGGAATCAAGTCATTTTCCATCTGTTATCTCCAATGCCTAGTATAATGCTGTAGCAGGTAGATAATAAGTGTTTCTTGGAATGGTAAAGCATTTTTAAATACAAGATGCTCCAAAAATATCTCAGTGCATTTTTAAGCCTTAATAACTCAAATTCCTCCTCCTCCTCCTCTTTTTTTCTGTTTTCCATGGTTGCCTTCTTGTTCTTCTCATTTTCTTATTCATGTTCATCTTTCTTCTATATTTGTTTTTGGTTATAACTTTAAGGCATGCAATGCTGATAAAAGTCATGACCACATTTCCAAAAAATTAGAAATATCATTAGAGACTAGGAAAGTAATGTTATTTAGAAGCATTCTGAATGATTGCATACATCTAAAAATATGAGTGCATGTTGAAGAAGATAACAACTTAAGAGGTACCCAATTAAGATATTAGAAGTTAGTAGCTCCCTTGTATGCCACAATTGGGAAGACAAGAATAAGAGCCCAAGTCATATTTGGGTACTTTGGTGGATCTCTTTTTTCACTGATCTTGTCACGCCATATTATCTGTATCATTCTTTCTCTCCTCCTCCCATAAGCCCTCCACCTCCATGGAGCATCTGACCAAATTCTGTAACCCTTCCTTTTGTTTTATTAATATCTCAAGTGTGCCGAAGTATCAGTTGCCCTGTCAGTTTTTCTCACAAACATGAACAATATGACTAGTTTATCTCCTCTTCCAGTCAGATATACTTTTTCATGCTACATATTATGACTTCTAGTAGTATGCTAAAGATTACTTATACTAAATACATATTAATCAATCAACCTTGATTAAGTGCTTATTAAGTATAAGACACTGCATTGTGTTGGAAATACAAAAAGAGGCAAAAGATAGTTCCCAAGGAAATTAGAGTCTAATGGGGGAGATAGCATGCAAATAAATATATACAAAGCAAGCTATATCAAGGATAAATAGAACATAATTGATCATTTTGATGCCTCTTTTAGAATTAATTATAATTCTTATTCTTATACAATTCTAGTATGCTCTTACTTCATCTATGTAATATCATAGGAAGGTAGCGGTAATAGATCATCTAGCATTATTAAGCACCTACAATGTTCCAAGCAGAAGGTTAAACACTGGAGATATAAAGAAAAGCAAAACATTTTCCCTGTTCTCAAGTAACTTATAGTGTAATCAGAGAAACAATATATAAAAAATTATGTACAAACAAGCTATTTATTGGGTAAATTGAAGACAAAAACCAAGGGAAGGTATAGTATTAAAGGAATTAGAAAACAAATCTGAACAAGGTAGCACTTTAGTTCAGTTGGGTTCTGTGACAAAGAGCCTTTTCTAAATGTGATCCAGCTTGGTGGTCCAATACATAAAACACTAGGTCTCCAGTCAGAAAGAAGTCATTTGAAATCCAGTTTAAGATACCTATTAGATTTGATCTTGGGCAATTAACTTCACTTCTATCTATCTCAGTTTGCCAAACTGAAAGATGGAAATAACAACCTCACAATGTTGTTATAAGTATCACATGATATACTATTTGCAGAGAATTAATATTAGTGCTTGGCATACAATAGATATTTAATAAAACATTATTATCTCCCAATGAAAATTGGCTCAATCAACCAGCCATTTGCAGTACTTTGTCTTCGTGGATGTTGTGACTCTCACATGAGACAAAAGGGATGTAAAGCACTTTGTGAACCATAAGGTATTACACAAATATTAGTTATTATTGTTAACATTAATGACAATTATCATTGGTCTATTGTTAACAGCTTATGTAACTGTAAATGCTTCCAGTTCACCAGTCTGGACTTAACCTCGTTCCTTAAGCCTTCTACTACACTCCTGTAAAGCTTAAAGTTCATAGAGCAATGTAAGGTTGTGCAGGTAAATGTTTAACAATCAGGTTCGTTAGTGGGGGTGGAGGAGGTAAGGTATGCACACACATTTTTAAATTTCATCTACATTATTAGCACTTACTTAAGTCTAGGCAATCGAGAAAAGAATAAGTCTAGTTCAGATTTGTAACAATTGCTAATTTCCCAGGTACAAAAGCTCTCAATGAAAATTTAGCAATTCAGTTCTGGTGCCAGCATACATCTACCCCTCTTCTTTCTCTTTTCTACCCTTTAATACCTGAAGAAGACATTTTAATGAGAAAATTGAGGTCATATATGTAAGATTTTTTTTTCCTTCTCTACTTCATCTCAGACATCATCTGATAATGCTATTGGCCCTACCAAGGTCAAAACCCCACTATAAGTGTCCGTGATCCTATCACTTGCCATATTTTGCACATATAGCCCCCCTCAAATATCCCTGCACTAATCTTTACTGGCTCCTTTTCTGATGCCTCAAACATTCTCAAATCTTCCCCAAACAAAATAATAATAATATAATAATAAATGGCCTTCAAGGTAGTTACCATTCCTTCAAGGAGACATTTAACCTTTTCTCAGTCAAAACTTATAAAAATTTATATAATACTACTCATTCCCCCTCAAGGAGCTTGCACTCTAATGTATTGATGGAAATTGAAAGTAAGAATCTTGGGGGGTGGAGCCAAGAGGGCGGAGTAGAAAGACTCGCCTATGCTAGCTCCAAACCCACAGCCCATATATTTCCTACAAGAAGAACTCCCAACAAATTCTGGAGCACTGCAAGGCGCACAGAAACACAGTGAAAGAGATTTCCGTTCCAGAGAGGGCTGGAGAGCCGTCCCCGGGGTCTGTCGCGCTCTGGACAGCAGAGCCCACCTCTGAGCTGCCCTGGCCGTGGGGCCCCAGAGGAGCAGATTCGAGCAGCCTTCAGGGATGGAATCTCTGGCAGCCGGGAAGGTCCCTCCACCCACAGATGCTACAGGTCAGTGAGAGAGACATCTGGGCTGGCCGAGACAGGAGCGGGGTGTCTCCGTGGCTCAGGCCCCCTTGGAAGGAAGTGGCGGAGGGAGCAGCAGAGGCAGCAGCAGAGGCAGCAGCAGAGGGAGCGGCAGCAGCCCGGAACTCCCAGAGCAGCTAGCAGAAGTTCAGGGCCATTACCTAAGGTCTCTGCATAAATCCCCTGAGGGAACTGAGCCTGGGACAAAGCCCTGCCCCCACCTGCCCCATTACTGAAGGTCTCTGCATAAAGCCCCTGAGGGAACTGAGTCTAGGAGGTGACCCTGCCCCCACCCGAGCACCAGAACTTAAGCTCACATTGAATAGCAGCCACTCCCACCATGGAAAGCCCATTTGAATCTCAGACTCCAAGCACTAGCTGGGCAGATCTAGATGGGGGTGCAGAGGAATCTCAGAAGTCAAGTAACTTGCTGGGAAAATGCCCAGAAAAGGGAAGAAAAATAAGACTATAGTAAGCTACTTTGATGGGGTACAGATGTTCCCACCTTTCAATTCTGATAGGGAGGAACTATTCTTATCATCAGGGAAAGATGTGGAGGTTGGGGTCTCTGTATCCCAGACATCCCAGGTGGAAGTCCAGTGGGCTCAGGCCATGGAAGGGCTGAAAAAGGATTTTGAAAATCAAGTTAGACAGATGGAGGAAAAACTGGGAAGAGAAATGAGAGAGATGCAAGAAAAGTATGAAAACCGGGTCAATCCCTTGCTAAAGGAGACCCAAAAAAATGCTGAAGAAAATAACACCTTGAAAAATAGGCTCACTCAATTGGCAAAAGAGGTTCAAAAAGCCAATGAGGAGAAGAATGCTTTCAAAAGCAGAATTAGCCAAATGGAAAAAAAGATTCAAAAGCTCACTGAAGAGAATAGTTCTCTCAAAATTAGAATGGAACAGATGGAGGCTAATGACTTTCTGAGAAACCAAGAAATCACAAAACAAAACCAAAAGAATGAAAAAATGGAAGAGAATGTGAAATATCTCATTGGAAAAACAACTGAATTGGAAAATAGATCCAGGAGAGACAATTTAAAAATTATGGGACTACATGAAAGGCATGATCAAAAAAAGAGCTTAGACATCATCTTCCATGAAATTATCGAGGAAAACTGCCCTGATATTCTACAACTGGAGGGCAAAATAAGGATTGAAAGAATCCATCAATCACCACCTGAAAGAGATCCAAAAAGAGAACCTTCTAGGAACATTGTGGCCAAATTTCAGAGTTCTCACATCAAGGAGAAAATATTGCAAGCAGCTAGAAAGAAACAGTTCCAGTATTTTGGAAATACAATCAGGATAACACAAGATCTAACAGCTTCTACATTAAGTGATCGAAGGGCATGGAATAGGATATTCCAGAAGTCAAAGGAACTAGGACTCAAACCAAGAATCACCTACCCAGAAAAATTGAGTAGAACACTTCAGGGGAAAATATGGTCTTTCAATGAAATAGAGGACTTTTAACATTCTTGATGAAAAGACCAGAGCTGAAAAGAAAATTTGACTTTCAAACACAAGAATGAGAAGAAGCATGAAAAAGTAAACAGCAAAAAGAAGTCATAAGGGACTTACCAAAGGTGAACTGTTTACATTCCTACATGGAAAGACAATATTTGTAACTCTTAAAGCTTTTCAGTATCTGGGGAGTTGGTGGGACCACACACACACATGTACATGTGTGTGCACACACATGCACACATGCACGCACATACAGAAACAGAGAACACAGAGTGAATTGAATAGGATGGGACCATATCTTAAAAGAAATTAAGGTAAATGGTGAGAGAGAAATGTAGTGGAAGGAAAGAGGGTGAAATGGAATGGGGTGAATTATATCTCATTCAAGAGGCAAGCAGGAGACTTTTTAGTGGAGGGAAAAAGAGGAGAGCTGAGAAAAAAAACAAGAAGTTTACCCTCATCACATTCGAGTAAAGGAAGGAGTAAAATGCACACTCATTTTGGTATGAAAACCTATCTTACAATACAGGAAAGTGGGGGAGAAGGAGATAATCAAGGTGGCGGATGATGGAAGAGGGGGTCAATGGGAGGAGGGAGCAATTTGAAATCAACACTGGGGGAGGGACAGGATCAAAAGACAGAATAGAAACCATGAGAGGCAGGATAGGATGGAGGGAAATACAGTTAGTCTTACACAACACGACTATTATCGAAGTCATTTGCAAAACTACACAGATATGGCCTATACTGAATTGCCTGCCTTCCCAAAGGGAACGGGTGGGGAGGGAGGGATGGGGAGAATTTGGAACTCAAAGTTTTAGGAACAACTGTTGAGTATTGTTGTTGCTATTAGGAAATAAGAAATACAGTTAATGGGGAATAGAAAGTCATCTGGCCCTATAGGACAAAAGACAAGATGTGGACAAGAGAAGGGAGGGATGATAGAAGAGAGGGCAGATTGGTGATAGGGAAAATTAGACTGCTCGGTGTATTGGGGTGGGGGGAGGGGATAAATGGGGAAAAAATTTGGAACCCAAATTTTTGTGAAAATGAATGTAAAAAGTTAAATAAATATTTTTTTATTTAAAAAAAGAAAGTAAGAATCTTTAGTCAAGATGTATTTTTTTTTTAAAGTGGAAATGGGTTCTTGAATTTTTATGTGTTTTTTAAAATGGAAATGGGCTCTTGCATCTTTACGTGCTCAGGAAAAATTAAAACCAATATGAAGTTGTATTTTATCTGTGGAAATCATGGGGACATACATATATATATATATATATATATATATATATATATATATATATATATATATATATATATATAATATATATATATATATAAAATAGGTGTAATATCTGACACAAAGAAATTCATCATCAGTGGAAAGAATGAACACATAAGGATAAGAGGAGCATAATTTGGTCTATAAAGTCACAGCAATTTGAACTATACGAGAGTTGATTGATGGCAATCATAATACTGATTCTATAATAATGTTTTATATTAGCTATATATTCCTGAGAAATCCAGGAACCAAAGAGGAGAAGTCATGATAGAAAGCATTTTGGTAAAGATTATTTGAGCCAACCACAGGGATTGCATTATTATATTTCCACATGGGCAGAGAGATGAAATAGATGAGGAACTTGTGGAACAGATCACAAACCTGGCACCGAGTATGATATGATAATGTTGTGGAACTTCAATTATGTGAACATCTGCAGAAGCTCTCTTTCTGCCAAAATAAAAGAAGCTAATAATTTCTTAATTTGCCTTAATGATCATTTCTTCATTCAAAAGGTGGTGAAACTAACTAGGGGAAATCTATTCTGGACCTGATTCTTACTGACAAAGAGAGTTGGCTGCTGGTAAGAAAGAGAATGGGAATTTTGGAAGGAAGCAGACATTCTTTAAAATGTGCGATAGAGCAGAAAAAGAAAAGAAGTAAGAGTATGATATGCACCTTGGATTTGGGAAGAATAAATTCAAAATGTTTTTCCATAAGGTTCTAAAATGCTCCACATTCAACATAACCCTATATGATGCAGGCCAAAATCTTGATGAAACTAGGGAAGTGTGAATTAATCCCTGTACTTTCCCTATGTCAACCAGGACTATTCTAGGCAGGAATTTGTGGTGCAGATCTGATGCAGATAGAGCTAAGTTTGCTTCCTGGTAGATTGAACTGGATCCTTTGGGCAAGAGGCATACAGAAGTCATTTTTGAGTGTTTGTCAGGCCCAGGATGCCCCAGGCAGCTTCTTTGCTATTAGCTTTCTAAACTTCTTGCAAGTTGATTTTTCTTGTTTTTTACCCTCTATACAGTTTTCGCACTTCCCTGAGAATTCTTCCTACCTGTGGGCTCTTGAGAATGATTCTAGTAAAAGAATTGTCTGTTTAGGCCTTTGGGCTTTGAATGACCAGTTGTACCAGATTCAGGACAGTGTTTGTAAATCTATGGTTTGCAACCCCTTTGGAGGAGAATCTGGAGCCACTAGAGAGGAAACCCCTGTCAACCTGAAATAAAGAAAGCTATCAAGGTAGCAAAAACTAGAATGGTTAAAGCAGGCAAAGAAATTGCAATTTAAGGTTACCACACAACAGGATACCAGAGTGCCTGGCAGAGAGGACCAGAATTAACCACATTTTAACAGTGAGGGAATCTCATGTAAGACACATGTCTTTGAGAAGTTGTTACAAGGGCTGTTTTTCATTAACAACAAAAGGTTTATGGAGAAGATTGGGGAAGACTAGGGAAGAGGGATGACATCTGGTCAGCATAGCAGGCCCAAGCTCCAGGTGCAGCAACCGGGAAATCATTTTGACCCACACACTGAGCTGTTAGGGAGCTGTAGCTCCTTCAGCAAGCATGTCATACAAAGAACAATGGTTAATAGGGGAAAATAAGAGGAAAAGATAACCCACTTACAAAGTTCCTTTCATCAATCCGTCATATTTTAGGGGTCAGCTGTCTCATGTTACTATCTGGTTCCTAAGGACATCTTCCACTGCAGTCATCCGGTCTTTTGGAAATCTCCCCTTCTAGGAATTCTGGAATAGGTGGGTTCTCAGAGCAGTTTCTTCTAGGAGAACTGCTTATCCTATTCAGGTCACTCGTGGAGATGTCCTTTCTGCTATTTTTTTTTTTTGCAAAATGTTTCTCAATACAATCATTTCATGTTAACTTTGCCAGTCACCAGGTCATGTGATGAGAAATAGTTTAAATCTCATACTTCTGATAAAAACATCAAACCTCTCATACAGAGATTTTATATATTTCCATACTCCTTGCTATTTCTATCTTTATCTAACCTAGATGTTTAATGTAGACACTGCCAACATCACACTGACGGGAGAATCTAAAAGAATCAATGAGAATTTGACTGGTAGAATGAAACTTTATGTTTATGGATTTGATATCTATTGATGTAATTATTTAAGCAAGGATTTTAAGGGTATCTTTAAAAATTGGCACTAATTCTACTATTGCTTAACTTGCATCATTCACTTACTTCATTTTCCATCACAGGTTTAAATCCCAGAAATCAAAAAACATTCAGTTTATCACATATATTTGCCTTGTGATGTAAGTTAGCAAAATTTTATGTTGATATGTTCAGGAAATTCAATAAAACCTGAAAAATCAAAAGATTCTGAACTTATTTCTTTTTACAACTTATTATTAGAACATGCACAAGGCCTTGGCATCTCATTAGAAACATTTATATACTCTAGTTATCCACTTCTTGCTTCTAATTTCCTGCTTAGGAGGATCAGAGGCTGCTAAGGATCTAATCCTACACATTAGCAGATAGGGAACAATGTATTTTCCAAGTATGTGACTCCTATGCCTAAATTTGTGCATGTTTGTCCTTCATTGCTGAAGAAGACTATGCCATCAGAGAAATAATGACATGACTTTCACTTGACTTTGTTTTGAGTGATGGAGGGCTGTGCAGGTCACCAGCCTCACTTCTCCTCCAGAACCATCTGAATCCAGTGACCGGATATTCATCAGGATGACTGGAGAACACTCAGGATGAGATAATTGGGGTTAAGTGACTTGTCCAAGGTCACACAGCTAGTGAGTGTCAAGTGTCTGAGGTGAGATTTGAACTCAGATCCTCCTGACTCCTGCACTGGTACTCTATCCACTGAACCACCTACCTATCCCTGTGCCTAAATTTAATGAATACACAAATGAATTTACCTAAAAAGAAGACAAAAATATGTTCAGATTGTAACCATGTTCAAGTGAAATGGATAATATGGCCACATAGATCAAAGCTTTCAAATCCTTTTCAGACACTGTAGTGTTATTTGCTTTCATTTCAGAGTGTGGTCTATATACAAATGATAATCTCAAATTAACAAATCCAGGTAGAATTGGATGTCTCTCTGAAGAAAGACAAGATAAGTCACTCTCCTCTAAGATAATTAATTGCACTGAAATTCTTTTCTCTAACGCAGAGCAGAAAATGCTTATGCTCTTAAACTCACTAAATAATAAAGCTATGTCATGGTTTCACAAATTCTTACATCATTGTCTAATTATTCTCGTGTCATTATGAGAAATTTGAAGGACTCAATCTTGTACAGGAATACAGAACCACCAGAAGGAAGATGACAAACCCAAGCATTTATCTACTCAGTTGCTTGGGATATGAAAAAAAGAGTACAATTTCAGATTGACTAGGTAGGATATTACATACTTGCATCTTGTTATATAAACTTAGATGTGTTTCAGTCTTTGTCCAAGAAATAAAGATTCAATATTGCATTCATATCTCCTACTGATCGCATGCAGTAATTCCAGAAATTTGCATAAAATTTAAAAAGAGTTGTAGCTAGTAAGGGAAAATATTCTCCCCTAGATTGATATTGACTCCTGATAAGAGTCATATAGGAAGCTAATGATATTGACAGAATGTTAGAATCAGCCAGGTGGAAAATGTCATAGAGGAAATGTCATAATGGGAAAATTGAGTTAGCCAAGTCCTACTTCAGACCATGCCAAAAGTTACTCTCCCAGATTTCCCAAGAGACTGAACTCCACCTACAATTCCCAGATTTCACCCCTATAGGACTGCTGGTCTTATGGGTCACTGGCTCAACAGCGTTTCCTGATGCTCATATCTGGAATCAGACACAGAATAATATGAATTGTAGTGCCATAAGAATCCGCCTTACACAGAAATTTTCACTAAATATGCTTAGGGCTGGACATAAAATTATGCTCATGTTGCAAGTCAGCTTACAAGTAAAAAGTGCTTGTCCTTCCAAATGTTACCCAGCATCCTTTTCTGCAGCTTATTCTACTTTTCTAGTTTAAACTCTTTCTTGAATAAAAACAAGCAATAAAACAATTGTAATCTGTAATTTTACATAGACAATGAATATAGGTAGTTTTCTCAAACCAAATATCTTAGAAGAAACTGATAGTTATTTGCAGACTAATGCATTATCATCTCTTAAGGCATATTAACCCCTACAAGAAAGCGAAATTTCTAATACAAGTCTGGTAAGACTAAGTTGGTCAAAAATGTAACATCAGAACTGATTATTCCAGATATAACTTCATAATTCACAATAAGCTGGCCTATATTATAAACAAATTCCCATTTACTCCCCATCTCATCAAGGAGTGTTTGCAGTGGGGAAGAGGATTCAGTTTTTCTAAGTCAATAGCAAATAATTTCAGGTAAAACTTACTCTTTGCTGTAGGCAAACCTGGAAGTATCCAGTTTCTTAAATTACAGTACTTCAGAATATTATAACATATTAGTAATGCTCTTGAAATAGCAGTTTTCAAAAATTTTAACCCTTCAGTTCATAATTGAACAATGTCCAGATCAAAAGAGAAGTTGCTTTTCCAACAGTATATTTGATACAGGAGTCTACCACATTTTGTATTATTATGGATCTGAAACTTGAAACAAAACTCATTAACAGTCAGGTGACCTCAGTACATTTGAATGTATTTCCAAATTATCTGGCATAGAAAATTGCCTGTGACTTTAATATAACAGATCAAATTTAAGTAAAACTTCCCTCCTCCAAATAACGAAGTCTCTATGAATGATTGGACACCTCAAGCCAGTTATCCCAGTAGCAACTTTTCTGACATCTCCTTCTTTAAACTCTAAAGATCAGTGGCTGAACAATCCAACATTTGGTGAGTCTGTTTCACAATGATAGGAAAAACCTGTATTGAAAGATATTTCATAGCTCCCTAGTTTGAGCACTACAGAATTTATATCGTATCACCAGCGGACTTGAAAGAAACTTATAACCATGTCAGATAGCAAGTCCTACACATCTTACAAAAAAAGAGATTTTTAAATTCATTCAACAAAAATAATCAGCAGCTTTGAGACAATTCCTCAACAACTGGGTTTGTATTTCTATAGCAATGGAAGTCATTCTTCTACTAAGCTAGTGTTACCAAATTCATACTATTAGCATGTAATTAATTTTATATTAAGAGTACTAAGAAACACATGTAAAGTTTTGCCAATCTAGTTTCAGGTTAGCTCAAGCTATGTTAGTCTATGCGTTGTTGTTAGAATTATTCTAGACAGAAGGCTGATTTTTGACCCAGCTGAAAACTCTAGGCAATTCATTCTAATGCTGAGAATTTGCCCCAAATCAAGTCCTTGAGAATGTTCACAAAGAAAGTTAATATATAAATGGAGCACTGAGCATCACAAGACAGAACATTTTCATACTACTTGGTATGTTATGGGCAAGGTCTAATATTTAGTTTCTATAGGCAAGACCTTCTTATAAGCATATTTCATCCTGAAATGGTGATTGGGCAGGACTACTAGATGATTTTCTAACCTTACTTGTAACAGATTAAGTCAAAACTTCATAATCTTTTTAAATTTCTAGTTCTCAAATAAAATTAAATATAAACATTATAAATATCTATTGTACTACTAAATTAAGTTTCAAATATGTAAAAATCATTCTTTAAACAATAGGAGAGGGGAGGAGAGGAGAAAAATAGAACTCAAAATCCTTTAAAAATGAATGCTGAAAAATATTATTGATATGTCAGTGGGGAAAATTAAAGTACTATTTAAAAACAAAACAAAAAAGTACCCTAGAGCTATTTTTAATTAATAGAAACCTATTGTCTTTCCTTATGTTTCTTTCCACATTGGCTAAAAAGAAAAAAAAGACTATTAATAAACTATTTCATTTGAGTTAATGGCTTCAGTTGTCCCCCAAAAAGGGGGAGTTTGCCTATTGGGTACAAAGAGCAGTATTGACAAATTGTATTCCACATATGGAGAACATAAGTACTGTCAAACCTTTGGAATTTTTCTTCATTAACTTCCTTTGTCTGGAAGAAATTAGTAAGAACCTAAGTCATATATTGTTGGTAAGTAACCAATTCATAATATATGCATGAGCATATCCAGTCATAAATCAAAATCTTTCTAACATTGCTACAGTGCTTCTGAGTAGATTGACTTCCTTACAGGATCAATGTAGACACTCTGAAAGCAGTGAAATAAATGCTAGGTTTGACTAGAAAAAGAAGTCTACAAAAAAAAAAAGGCTTATCACTCTCAAGGGAATGCACAATCTACCAGAACTGTGCTGGAATAGCTTTCAAGAAGGGCACTCCTTACAATGAGGCACTGGGGTAGATTTCAGTAAAGGAAAAAATGGAATATTTTATGTTACAAATTACATTTTACTTTGACAATAAATATCATTTGTTGTATCTATTTGGTAGAAATAATGTATTTAGACAGTCAAGAATTGTTATTTTACATAGTGATAGTCACTCAATAAAGGAATAAGTATTTAATAAGCACCTACTTACTTGTGAGGCATTATGCTAAGTACTGAGGATATACAAAGGCAAAAAAAATAATGCATCACAATCTAATAGAGTGATAAAAATAAAGACAAAAATAAAAGACAAAAATCTCTCTTTAATCAAGAAAGATAGACATACACATTAAGCTATATTCATTACATACATATATGTATATACATGTATAGGAAATGGGTTACTTGAATCTTTATATCCTTAGGAAAAATTAAAGCCTTTGTAAAGGAATATGTTGAAGAGAAGAAGCAAAGGGAACATATATGGCTGAAGTAGGAGCAACTCACTTCTCTGACCCTGAAGAGACACCTATGTGCTCTGGTGATGTCACTGCATTGCTCTTGACCCAGGCTCCATGCATCTTCCTTAGGTATATTATCTCCACTACATGATATTGTGTTGGATGCATATATTCTGCCAGATACCACTTTACTCAACATAGAGTCTATGCCTAAGAGGTACTCTCTGGCAGAAGCTGGTGAAGAAATTGAGGGAATTGAGGAAATTAAGATAGCAAGTGGCTAATTATCTGAACTAAATGAACCACGTTAACTCCATCTTCCTACTCAATTCTAAAGCTAGCTCAGTTCCCTTTCTATTCAATTATGGATCTAGTCCCATTTCTGCCATGTGAAAAAACTTTATCCAATTTCAGGAATTGGAGAAAATCTTATTGTATTGTTTGAACTTATCTCTGCATGGTTGAGAAATTACACCTGTTCCTTAGAGACTCTTAACTAGGCACCTAGCTTATGTGTACCAGAAATCCAGTCAAATTCAAAGAATTTAGTGGAGTTTTATCACAATTGTACATCTTAAGTGATCCATATGTCTTATCTGAAAACTGATCTTGTACTGATCAAACACTTATTGGTTCCGTGTTTCTTTGATTGTTTACAGATACTTGGGGGGAATGGAATATCTCTTTTTCTAATTTCAGGGAACTGCATGTATTTGATCTCTTCTCAACTTAGAAAGTCTCTAACAATTCCTCCAATTAGAAATCAGAGTACCTAATGTTGTACTGTTTCCTTTTAATCAACTGACCATATTTGATTAAATGTTTTTTATGTACAAAATCTGTCTCCCTCTATATTCAGGGTTCAGGGCAAAGTTGAGGCTGTCTGGTCCCAGTTTGTTGAACAATTGTCATGTATTACTTAATAAATCATTATGTTCAGAAGATTGAACCTGTTTCACCAGTCATTTCATCATTCATCAGCCACACTGTTTCTCTGTTCAGGTACTTACTACTGAACACTATCACACATGGCTCAATGGGACATGAAACTTCTTTCTGCTACCACATGGTTTCAGTAGAAATCCGTTGACTTCCTTAAGAGAAGAGTGGACTTTTTCAAGTTTTAAATTCAAGTCCCAGAGCCCTTGAAAAAAAAGCCCTTTTAGAAAAGCAGTAATTCTTGATTCAACCATAGGACTGGCAGAAATCCTACTTGGTGAGGAAAATCCTAGCTTTTTTCTTCCCCATAAGGAGTTGTAACCTTTTATTCCCTTCAGATTCTTGGTTAAAAATTCTCTCATCTATAAATGGGGATTTTTTTTTTGCCTTTTACCTCTGGTATGACTTTTTTATAATAAAGAGAAGTATTCATAGCTAAACTGTTCATTTCCTCAGGCTCAAATTTGCTTTTGAACTGATATTTCTTGCCGCGTAACTTGATTCAGGCACCCTACTCATCAATGTAGTAAGCATTACTTGTGCCTCTTTTGATTAATATCAGAAAGTTTAACTACATATAGTCATTACCTGTGTTAAGACTCATCCTACAGCCTCAAACAGCTATGGGGGTTTGTTTTTTCCTAGATTGTCAGTTACAAATAACTTCTACTTTTCCACATAGATAATTGTATGGGTAAAAGACAGCAAGACCAAGAGACCATGTCCCTTGTATATCCTGCCCTGAGCCATTCAGTGCTTTTCATTCTTATACATGATCAGTCTAAACTTAAAGTCTTTGTGACCCTCTCAAATTTCCCTTACATAGAAAAGTTCTATAATTATATCTTTAAATTTCTATGTGCTTATTTCTTCTGGGGCAAAGGAAACTATTTGGGGAAAAAGTAATAATATTTTGACTTAATTTTACTGCAATGAATAGTACAACAAAATGCAATCATACCTAGAAACCAGAACAATTTAAAACTTAAAAAGAAATCAGAATAATAAACTGTTAGATCATGAAAATACCTTAGATCTTATAATATGCAAGACAATAATTTATAGAAAAAGGAAAGAAAAACCTCTAAAGTTAAGCAACTATCCTAGATTCCCAAACTAATGATCTTTCTATGAGCTCTTACAGTCTCCAGAGATAACAAGCTAGGTGGAAAACTAGACTATATCATAGAAAATAATTAGAAAACATTAAATAGTAATGCACATTCAAGAGCCAATTCTTGAAATATGAACTAAAATCACAGTATTCATTCAAGGAAAGACATATTTTTAACATTCAGAATACTCAAGGAAGGATTCAGAAGAAATTGGGACACAAGTCAGTTGAGTAGAATGAAGTTAGTGAGGTAGGTAGAGGGAAAAAAATGTGCCTTCATTCCCAGTTTTGTCAGTTTGTTCATTTTATTCTTTCTTTTACCTTCTTGATCACTATGCTTAAAAATAGCATGCAAAACTCATAGAATTACAACAGGGTACCTGCTACGTGAGCAGCCATTACTTCACACACACAAGATGTACTTTGCCTAAACCAGATCCAACCTAGAAGAATTTATTCTGGTCTTACCTGTCCTATCTTACCCTCATCAGTGGTAAGAAGAAAGGATTGCTGCCTCAAGAAAAGTTCATGTTTTAAGCTCTAGAGTAAACTCTTTGAATAACCACACTATGTGGGCCCTCAAGACACGATTATCTTAAATGTAGTTAAGAATTTCAATTATAAAACATACTAAGAGTAGAATTGGGAAAACTGTACTATTTTCCACATTGCTGAAATTATTTTTTCCAGTTAAGGTTTTATGTGTGTTTCTCCAGAAGACTTTCAGCATTTTCATACAATTTTTGCATTTTGATTTTTCAATTTTTAAAAGTTATCTTCTCTTACTAGACATATTTTATTTCCATCCTGAGATTCCATGTGTTTCTCCCCATTGGAATTATCATTTCTGACCAATAGAGCATTTGCTATCAGATTCCAAATACAAAGTATATAGTATCCTAACTTAATATAGTGTTAACTGTTGCAAAATTACACTTCAAATTGTAAGTTATTGATCTTTTTGTTACTTATTTCTAGGCCTTTCATGTTATCTTAGGATGCTTTATAAGAGACAATGTCCAAAAAAAGAAAGAAAGCAATGGTTTCCTCACTATATTCTAGTCAAATTACATCTAGAAAGTTGAGTTCAATTCAGAGCCTCTCATTTAGGAAGGATACTAATACTTTATACTCTAAGAGCATAAAGTGTATGCTAACCAGGCTTTTGATGGGCTTTGATCATTAAATATAAGGACTGCAAAACTAAAAATTTATTTTAATTCTATTTTGCTGAGATTTAATCTATATTTAATATTGCCTTGCAAGAACTTTCCCCTTGTAAATTTTGCCCACCACCCACAATCCCAAAGAAGCTTGCCAAAAGATCAAACTTTTGTCTTGTAATTACCTACACCTTTGTAATCACCCTCACCTTGTCCATTTTTCAGAGAAACTTTATTACTTAAAAAGGTCAAATATCATCAATTTAGATAATTTCAGCAATTCCTATCCCTGTCCACTAACTAATGCCATCACTTGACAACCTTTGTCACATGTTTTGGTCGTGGTTAAGTGGGTTTTAGAAGGGGAAGTCTGAATGACATAATTTCAATTCTGACTATGTCATGAATAGTCAATCCAAAGAAGACCAACCTATGTTGCATGACATTTTGCTCTGACATCTTGTTAATTTTTAGAAAAGATCCTTTCAACCTTAACTCAAAGTATTTGGCCATCAAGAGATATCATTGACCCAATTTATTTGTTACTACCAGCCTGACTAATAAACTGATCCTGCTCAGAATTTTGCACCTCACTTTACCTTAATTTCTACCATAACAGCTTGGCAACTATGAAGACACTGAAGGTGGGAAGATAATCCTCAGAACAACCTCTTGGGGAGGGGAGGGCACTTTCAGAGCCCTCAGACATTCAAAAATGGTTGGGGAAACACCATGTCATAAGTAACCATTACTGGTGAGTGGCACATGTAGTAGCCAAGATAACAATAGCTAGCAAGTGATTGATAAACCAGGAGTGGATTCTTCCCTGTAAAAGGAGGAGGGGAACTAAAAATAGAGCTGAAAAGATTTCGTTGAATGATAAGGGAAGCCTCTGTAGCCATTACCTAGGAATATCTTTACCTAAATTAACTTAATATATGTAAGAATCTCAAATGGTCCCAGAATTTGCCCGAAAAAAAGTAAACTTAATTGTACACACTGTTGTTATTGTTTTAAGTAGTTTTGTGAGTAAGTGCTTTTGTGTCAGTGTTATCCTGTCTCTCTCCCATCCAAGTTTGTCCTCACTCTGGTGATTACACACTGTAAATAAGGTAGAACTTTGCTATATGATTGACTGTTGCAAATAGTAAATCTGACTTACCTGAAACTAAACAGAACTAAGGATATCTTATTATATTGTATTGTTCTGTGCTCTTAAGGGACTAGTTTTAATGTTGTAAGCATGTTCCTGCTTCTTCCTTTCATAACAATTGTGTGTGTGTGTATATAATCATGTTGTAATACTTTATAACCTCTGCACTATTATATTGGGATTAAAGTATGAAAGATCTTACTTTTAGCAGTCTGAATTTGTAGGCAACTAATTAGTCTGGGGTAGCTGATTGGAGTAATGCATAGAGAGCTGGACCTGGAGTGAGGAAGACTAATCTTCCTGAATTCAAATCTAGCCTCAGACACTTATAAGCTATGTGACCCTGGGCAAGTACTTAACTTTGCTTGCCTCAGTTTTCTCATCTGTAAAATTCTTTAGAGAAAGAAATGGCAAATCACTCCAGTATCTTTGCTGAGAAAACCCCAACTGAGGTCACAGAAACTTGGATATGATTGCATGATCGAAACAATTGAACAAGCAAAGTCATCCCCTTGTTAATAATTATATATATAATATATATATATATATATATATTCCTTTATAAGATAAGGTCCTTGATATATTTCAGAATCGTATAGGAATAATTAGATAAAGAAATTTGTAGAATCAAGATATAAATCTGTTTATTAGAAAGAGTAAAATCAAGAAAAATCTTTTGTTCTTATTTTAAGGGAAATAATTTCCATGTAATCAATTATCCTAGAGGAGAGTAACTTATGGACTGTATTGTGTCACCTCAACAGGAAATTTAATTTTACTTAAATTTATTATCTAATTTGAATTTAACACCTGTGTGTAAAGCATGTCCTAAACATAAGCAATTTACATGTAGATAACTTATTTGAGATATATTTACACAAGCCATTCCAAGTCTTTTTCCATTGTTTATGACTGAAATTAAATAGATATCTTTTGCACAAGTCCTTTTGTGTAGCCATTGAACCTAAACATGAATGTCTTCTACTTCCTAAGTGTGCTAATAGGCATATATTCATATTGAGGATTATATTCCTAGCATATATCTCATCCTCATAAGGGGCAAATTAGCTTAGAGCAAAAAGTTTTGAGAAAGTAAGCTCAGATGATTGTATTTGTCAAATGTAAGTGATCATAATGGGATATATAGACCTTGAGCACGTTCTAATAGTAACTTTACATGCAAAATTATACTGGTTACCTTCTCCACAAGACAGGCATTTGTTCTTTGTTTTATTTCAGAGTTCTACCTTTTGTGGTACTTTAAAATATTTAATTTCCAATTTCTCAGTTCTTATTTGAATTCCTTAAATAAGGCAACATAACTATTTCCTATATTACATCATTGGGTCATTATAAGTAATAAAACTGTTTTCTTTTGCTTTTGTAGCACTTAAATACAAAACAAAGAATGAAATAAAGGAATGCCAGTCTTAAAAATATAAATGACAATGATGTCAATGCCAATTTGGAAAATCATTTGAATGCTAACTGGTATGTCTACTTTGGTAAAATATTAAATCTTAACCAGAAGGGCTCATCTTACAGGTCAGATCCTCCTAGATTCTTTTTTCGGTTTCTTCCATCACCTCATTGCTTGACTTGTTCACATCAGGTACAGACAACAAGGGGTATGTGAAAACTTAAATTCTCTGTTTCAAGTGAACTATAGTTTCCTATTTTGATGTTTTATTATAACTCTGTTAGTAGGAATTAAACTATAAGGTTTGAGTTCGTTTTCACCACGTGAATTTGTTTTTGGAAATCAAAATTTGAGAGACTTTACTGAATTGTATTGTCTTATAACTGGTAGATTTTAGCGAAATTATCAAGAATCTCTAAAAGTAACCTGAATCAAAGAAGCAGATTTTCTAGGAGAAGCCTCTCCCCTTCAAAGATGTTCTGAGAACAGGCACATTCCAAAATGTCCAAGAAATATTTTCAAAAGCCAGAAAACATCTGAACCCCTACGATATGATGTGATGACAAAGTGGATATTGGGAATGGGTTACTTGGAAAGAGACTGAATGTTCACCCTTCCGTTTCATTCCTTCCCCATATGTCACTGTTTCTATAAGGCCTACTTACTGAAGGAGACTTTCCTCAGTGAGTCTGTCAGTGTTTCAGTCATGGGTGATTTCAAAGACCAAATATGAATTGACAGAAGATCAAAACACCATAAGTCTGACATCCTCTCTCTGGGATCAATTTTTTTAATGTATATTCCTATATATTAGGGTAACAGCATTAGAACAAACAGAAATACTGGACCATTTTTCGCAGTATTTTTTGCTTTCATAATCATTGCTTCAGCTTTCCTAAACATTCTGGAGTGATAGACAGACTTGAATTTAACTATACGTTGATTTTTAAGTTTAGTCAAAGTAATGATGAAGAAAAAGTGGAATTGCAAAATTTAAAAGTGATTTCAACTCTATTTTGTAAGACTTACTCAAACTATATTTAATATTCCTTTTTGCAGTTCCTTGCCCTTATAAACTTCATCTCACACTGAGACATGCTAGAGGAACTTGCCTAATTTGACCTTTAGGTCAAGTTTTTTGTTTTGTCATTACCTGCACTTTCTAGAGTAACTGGATGAGATTCCTTTCATCATTTTAAACTATTGTAACAACGCAATTCCATCCTCTGAAGACTAATTTCATCATCTACAGACTAATCACATCACAGGCTGAACCTTTGTCTTGTGACTCAAACTATGTCTTGGCAATAGTTAAGGGGGTTTCAGAAAGGGCAGTCCAAATAATGTAATCTCAATTCTGACTATGTCATTAGTAGGCAATCAGAGAAAGAAATACTTATATGGCTCAAGATTTTGCTCTGTCAGACCCTACCTGAGGTCTTTGATCATTGAAAGGCCATTTATACAATTTATTGATTACTATTAGCCCAGCTAACAAATTGATCACACTTGGAATTTTGTGTCTCGGTATATCTTAATTTCTACCATAATAGAATCAAGTGAAAAAAGTAAACAACGTTTATTATAGAGAAGAACACAGGATGAACATGAGAGCTGTCTTCAAGTATCTGAAGGGATTTCATGTGGAAGAGGAATTGAAGTTATTCTTCTTGACCTGAGAGGACAGAACAGGGATCATAGAAGTGGTTGTGGCAAAAAAAAAAATTTAGAATTGATATAAAGAAAAGTGATCAACAGTTAGTCCAACAAAAGTGAAATTACTTGCCTGCCTCTGAAGATAGGTAGATCTGTATATCTATATGTAGAGATCAAGATATATTTTGTGTGTGTTTATGTGTATGTATATATGTGTGTGTGTATGTGTTTATATCTCTCTATATATGTTGTTTTCAGCAATGTTGTCAGATGCCTTCAATGAGAAGGAACATAATATCAAAGTCAGTGACCATACCGACAGTAAATTTTCCAATTCAAAAAGGCTACAAAGGAAGGCCGAAGCAGAAGGAGTGGCAGTGCATGATTTTTTGTTTGCACTCAACACAGCCTCTGAGGCTGAAATGCAACAAAATATGGATCATTTCTTTGCTACTTGTGCTAATCTTGGCCTAATAAATAACATCAAGAAAACACACATGCTCCATCAGTCCACAAGACTCATATATGGAACCATTGGTTATAGCAAATGGAGAAGTTTTGAATACTGTCAAAAAGCCCACTTACCTTGGCAGCATACTATCCAGGTATGTACACATGGATAATCAAGTTAAAACACACACACACACACACACACACACATTGCCAGATCTAGGTCAGTATTTGGGAGCCACAAGGAAAATATGGGAGAGAAGATGTATTGGACTGAAGATCTACAGAGCTGTTGTGCTGACCTCTTGTTGCATGCCTATGAAAACTAGACAGTTTACCAGAGAAATAGTAGGAAAATGGATTGCTTTCATGTAAGAAAAATTCTAAATATCATCTGGAAGAATAAGGTACACCTTATGAGCTCCTTTTTCAAACTAAACGGCAGTATTCAAAATTCACTGCAGAGAGCACAACTTCAATGGGCTGGCCAGATTATTTGAATGCCAAATGTACACTTGTCTAAAAGACTATTTTGCAGAAAACTGACACAAGGTGAGTGCTCACATGGAGGTCAGAAGAAGGAATACAAAGACATTCTTAAGATCTTTCTGAAGATTCCTGGAATTATTTGCATGTCATGGGAGACACTGGAGCAGGACTGCCCAGAATTGTGTGCCCTCATCAAAGAAGGTGCTGTGAACAAAGCAGAATTGAAGTAGTTCAAAAGAAATGCAGACTCCAAAATACTTTAGAGAATCTGCACAAAATATTCACATGGGCAATTTACGTCAAACTTGTGGTAGAACATTCTAAGCTCGTATTATTCTGATAAGCTATAGACACTATAGCTTGATTCTAATATAGTGATGTCATTTTGGCCTTTTTCAAGAATGCTCATATTGTGTGTGTGTGTGTGTGTGTGTGTATGCATACACATCCAAACATATAGAGAGATGAATAAAGATGCTTAGATAGGTATATATATATATATATATATATATATATATATGTGTGTGTGTGTGTGTGTATGTGTGTGCATATTTATACATATATATGTATAATATATATACATAAATATTCTTTCATTAGAGGAAACTGTTTTTTCACAATCATTTTCTTTAGACTTCCTTTTTGTAGCCTTAATTATAACTATTTCTTTTGTTATGCATGCATACACATAGCAATCATTCCATAGTGTTTTGATATTAGTTAATGGGCACTTGAAGTGTCAACATTTGTTCCTCCCCCTTTTCTTTATTTCACCTCTATACTTGTAGAAAGGGCCATTATATTCAGTAGATAAGAGTTAGTGAAAAAATCTATTGTGTTAAGGTTATATATATATGCTGATAATTTGGGTTTTTTTGAATGATTTCTAACTTAATTGATTTTCCTCCATCATAGAACCAAAACTTTCTGCCTAAGGAGAGCTCTCTTTTATTAGATCTCATACAAAGTTCTCAGAATAATTAGTAACTTACATTTAAAAATGGACAAAATTAAAACAGAAAAAAATGATTATGTTAAAAACAAATCACAAAGAAAATCTACTATTCCATTGAAATAATTATGAAAAGACCAGAGAGCTGGAGTGGATCATTAGGACTGCCAGTGGACCACACTAGTATTGCTGGTATTATAGGGTAAGAGCAATTGATTATTTCTGTATTTAAGCAATGTTGCTCCAGCAGAGTGATTTTCCCTGGTCATTTAGCCCCAAAGAGTGCAATGTCAAGGCACACAGTAAGTTAGTAAAAGGAGCCAAGTCAGAGAGTATTTAGCAGTTGAAGTTAATGTGTTCTATAACTCCTCATGGGTTTTATAGAGAAAAACCTAAGAACATAAGGGGTTGTTCTCAGTCAACATACAGCTGAGAGTGCAGCTGTTGTGACAGCTGGGTCATTCCCTAAGGTTCATGGGTATAATATCTGTTGCTTCAGAGGATCTGAGGTACAAGGAAGATAGAGAGTAACTCTACACCTTTTAGTGCCTCCAATGATGGGAGAGAAAAGGGGAAGTATTCAGTTCAATAACACCCTTCATGCTTTTTATAATTATTCCTTTCCTCCAAAGAGCTTAGAATCATTCATTGTTACACATGTCACAGACTCATTAACCATTAACAACAGCAGTGTGAACATCGACATTCAGCATACAAATTCCATATGCATATAGTCCAACTCATAAATTTTGGTGTCATACTTTACAATTAATAAATATTTACTACCACTGTTGTCTACTTCAAATGCTAAGGAGCATATTTAAGGCGCCTCAGGAGACATAAATATTTCATGTTAAGCATTCTATGTGACAAGTACAAAATGTAGAAACAAAATCCCATGGGTGGAGCACATTTCACATAATCAATCATGTTTTCAGAATGGCCTTACAAAGAAAATGGATGAGATTAACATTATCAGGTCAAAAATAACTGCCACCAACCACTTGCATACTGAATTAGCTATTTATTTGATATCAGTGTACTGAGCACACATAAACATAAACACATTTTAAAATAAAGTATTCCCACATAATATGTATTTATCATAAATTTACTGGAGTGAAATCAGAAAAATGAAAAGTAAAGTGTGTACTGAAGTTATTCTTAAGAACAATTAAAATGGATTTTTTAAAAATATAAATGCCTATCTCTATAATAAAAATGCTATGTGAGAAATCCTAAACATGAATGTGCATTTTGACATTGGGTGAGTCGTTCAGGGAAATATAAATCACATAATAAGCTTTACAAAAACTAAAAATCCAAGAAAGATTAGGCAAAGTGGATGCATATGTTGATAAGGTTAATATGAAAGAAAGGTGAATTTCCATTTGATAGAACTGTTTTCCTATAATATAGAAATCATTTTATGCCATATTTAAATATTTCAATGACTACTACAGTTCCTTATATATTGTATTGATATGTTAATTGTATATATGTATTAATTGTACTGTTTGTTGAGGGGAGTAGAAGGCACAGTTCTATTTTTGCTTCTTAAATGATTTGTCAAATTTTTCTACCTGTTTTGAAGTATAATAGTTTGAAAACAGGCTTAAATTTATCTGTTATTGGATTTCTCTTATTTATTATTATTATTATTTCTTATTTATTTATTCTTCTTTAGATCTCATAGTCTAAAAATGAATTCCGTTTATCAATCACAAAAGCCAGCTTCAGATTTAGAAAAATGTAAACAGTAAAATCTGTACAAACTTCTATAATCTAACTGGGAAGGAAGCACAAGGAGTATAGTTGGCAGAGATGAGAAGTCATTGATAGTATCAATAGATTGAAGGAACTTTTAGGTGTAGCTACAAAAGAAGCAAGAATAAACTCTGGTACATTCAACTCAATCTGTTAACATTCTTTCATTCTTTCTCCACACCTATCTTTCTCCATCCTTCCTTCCTTCTTTGCTTCCTTCCTTCCTTTTCTCTGTCTGTCTATGTTTCTCTGTTTTTGTTTCTGTTTCTCTACTCTCTCTCTTTGATGGATCTTTTTAAAAGATAAGTTTTTATTGATGTCCTCTGTTTCTTACATCGTCATAGTTGTCCTCAGTATTCTTCCCTCTCTCATTCCCAGGGAACCATCACATACAAAAAAAAATTTTTTAAGAGGAAAAAAATATCAGTACAACTGATTCAAAAATCCCAAATCATGCAATATGGAACACCTGTGTATGTCCCACCTCAATGAAGGGGTGTGTTGGGAGTGTCCTTTTTGAAAAAAATCTTCTTAGGATAAGACTTAATTCAGGGAAATGTCTCTAAATATTCAGGGAAATCTCTCATTGGGTTTTTTCTTTGACTCATTAGTTCTTTGACCCAAAGCAGACTTGCTAATTCTATTAATCATTTAAAGAAAAGTAGAATCCCAATTTATATTTCTTTGCAAGAACATATATATATATATATATATATATATATATATATATATATATATATCACTTTACTAATGACCTTCCATGAGAAAAATATGAATGATCCTAATACTCAAAAGGATGAGTGATAAATAATAAAATTAGAAATTGAGAACATCATTAATTTCATGTTTCAAAACACTGAAATATTTTTGTTCTTGACCTTCCAATTTTGTTTGACACTTTGTGAACTCATTTGGAGTTCTCTTTTTTTTATCACTAATTTATTTATTTTTAATTTTCAACATTCACTCTTACAAGATTTTGAGTTCCAAATTGTTTTCCCCATCTTTCCCCTCTATGCACCCCAAGACAGGGTGCATCATGATTACACATTCCAAATCTGCCCTCCCTTCTATCACACCCCTCCCTTCTCTTATCCCCATTTCCTCTATTTTCTTGTAGGGCAAAATAGATTTCTATATCCCATTGCATCTATATTTTATTTCCCAGTTACATGTAAAAATAATTTTTAACATTCATTTTTAAAACTTTGAGTTTCAATTTCTCTCCATTCCTCCCTTCCTACCCATCACTACTGAGAAGACAAGCAATTCAATATAGATTATCCACATGTAGTCATGCAAAACACTTTTATGACAGTCATGTTGTCAAAGACTAACTATGTTTCCTTGTATCCTATCCTGCTCTCCCATTTATTCTATTCTCTCTTTTGACCCTATCCCTCCTCAAAAGTGTTTACTTCTAATTGCCCCTTCTTCCCACTTGCCCTCCCTTCTATCATCTCCCACAGCCTGCTTATCCCCTTTCCCACTGCTTTCCTATAGTGTAGGATAAATTTTCATACCAAATTGAATGTACATGTTATTTCATCCTTAACCAAATCTGATGAGAGTAAGGTTCACACTTTCTCTCTCACATTCCCACTCCTGCCCTCCATTGAAAAAGTTTTTTCTTGCCCCTTTAATGTGAGAGATAATTTAATCCATTCTTTTCTCCCTTTCTCCTCCCAATACATTGCTTTCTAACTGTTTAACAATATATTTTTTTAGATATCACCCCTTAATATTCAAGTCATCCTGTGCCTTCTGGCTATATGGATATAATCCCTCCAACTACCTTAATACTGGAAAAAGTCTCAAGAATTATAAATATTATCTTTCTCTGTAGGAATGTAAACAGTTCAAATTTAGTAAGTCCCTCATGATTTCTCTTTCCTGTTTATCTTTTCATGCTTCTCTTGATTCTTGTGTTTGAAAGTCAAATTTTCTATTCTCCTCTCATCTTTTTATCAAGAATGCTTGAAAGTCCCCTATTTCATCAAATGATCATTTTTCCGTGGGGGTTTCTAAACAAGGAAATTGGAGTAGTTTGACATTTTCTTCTCTAATTTATTTTATAGATGAAGAAACTGAGGCAAACAGGGTTAAATGTGTTGCCCAGGGTCACATAGCTGGTAGTTTTCTGAGGTCATATTTGAATTCAGGAAATGAGTCTTGTTGACTCAATGTTCCATGTTCTGTCCTCTGGGCTAGAAGTTTCTACTGAAAAAATATTAGGAGAAAGTATACAGTAATATATTTAAAAGATGTTCTACTGTAATCAAGGTGGGTTTGGTTGGTTGGTTGTTATTCTTAGTTTTTGAAGAGGACCAAAATTACATCACCATGTTAAAATGAAGTTGCGGTGTGTCCAACTGTGGCTAATCAGACCAATATGAGCTCAGAATACTTTACAATAGGTTGGGCACAGATGGTCCTTGTGAATATTTAGGGTGGAGACTCTACATTTGTGCATCCTATGTTTACTTTGTACTGTTTTAATTCTGCTTTGCTCATGGAGCACAGTACCCTTTCTGATATGGGCACTCCATGCTGAGCAGTCTTGTGCCAGTGTCTCCCATGTTGCACAATCAAATCCAAAGTTCTTGAGAGGCCTTGAAAGTGTTCTTGTATCACTTCTTCTGCCTACCATGTATTCATCTGCCTCATCTGTGACTTGCCCTAAAATAGCCTTTTTGGCAAGCATGCATTTTGCACTCAAACACCATGGCCAGCCCATCAGTGTTGCACTCTCTGAAGCATAGTTTGAATGCTTGGCACTTCAACTCAAGCAAGGACTTCAGTGTCTGGCAGAGTCCTGCCGGGTGATCCTCAGAATCTCCCTAAGACAGTTCAAATGGAAATGATTCAGTTTCCTGGCATGGTGCTGATAAACTGTCCATGTTTCACAGGCATACAACAATGAGGTTAGTACAATGGCTCCATAGACCTTCAGTTTGGTAGTCAGTCTAATATCTCTTCTCTCCCAAGCTTTTCTTTAGAACCTCCCAAACACTGAGCTAGCTCTGACAATGCGTGCATCAACCTCATTGACAATGTGTACATCCCTGGAAAATACACTACCAAGGTAAGTAAACTTATCCACAGCATTCAAAATTTCTCCATTTGTTGTAAAGGATGGTTTCATATATGGATGGTCTGTTGGTGACTGATGGAGTACCAGTGCTTCCTTGGTGTTACTAGGCCAAAATAGCACAGGCAGCAGAGAATTGATCCATACTTTGTTGCATATCAGTTTCAGAGGCTACAATGAGTGAACAATCATCTGCAAACAGAAAACCATGCACCAACACTCCCTCCACTTTGGTCTTGGCTTGTATGTAGTCTTTTCAAATTGAAGAAATTACCATCAGTATGGTAATTGACCATGATGCCGTATTCATCCTCATTGAAACCATTTGACAAGGTAGCTGAGCCTACTCTAGCATTAGAGTCACCACAGAATTTTAAGTTTGTCCTCTTTTGGCATATTGATGATAAGGGTCTTCATAAAATTTTTCTTTGACCTCATCAGTTTGTCATGGTGGGAGCATAGGCACTGATGATGGTGGCATGGCATTTTCATGAGGGAGGCAAGCACATTAGCACGTGCCTGTCATTCACTCCTTTTGGCATGCATACCATCTTGCTGACCATATTAATATTGATTCCAAAAACCATGCCAGCTTCATGGTACTCCCCTTCATTGCGCCCACTCCCGAAAAAGGTATATCCAACTCCACCTTCAGTAACTTGACTTCATTTGCCAACCTTGTTTCACTCAGGGCTGCTATTTGGATGTGATACATGTTGAGCTCTCTTGCAACATGAGCAGTTTGTCTTTCAAGTCTCCCAGACTTTTTGCTGTCTATAAGTGCGTGCACATTCTAAGTGCCAACAGTGAGTGGAATCATTTTTGCAGATGTTTTTGTGCATTCTGTACATTTTTTGTGTGTGTGTGTGTTTTGACCACATAGTGAGATTCTCTGCCTGCTATGGTAATCAGTCTAGGGATGGGCAAGAAGAAAATGTTTAGGGTACCTTTTCTAGCCCCCTTCCTTATACCAGGAGGTAAGCAGTGCAATCGTTAGAGGGCTGCTCAAACCTGCAGGGGGCTGCCAAGACCTGCTGCTGCCGCCAGTGAGAAATGAACCTGGGCCCGGGCCACCTGTGTGCTGGGTTGTGATTACAGCTCCCAGTGTCTCCGCACCTACTGCTTCATCATTTGCCTGTCACCACAGTAAAATGGTAAGGGTGATGTCTTTTGATTCATGCATAAATTAGACTTAAGTGAAGCCAAGTTAGACGAAGTCATTGGCCTGACTCTCTCCTCCAGAATCATCATAGTCTGGTGGCAGGACATAGTCAAGACAGCTGGCAATGGTTCAGGATGGAATGGATGACCTTGGTGTCTTCAGTGTCTAACCAAGCTCTAAGTACTCCACATAGCCTGCTTCAGTAGCCTTCATGGCTGTTGGAACAAATTGTTCTCATCTGTCCATTCCACGAGAGGGAGTCTTCACATACTTGGGGTAGACACCCCCCTAATTCCCCAACAGGTTGGAGACGCTTTGGTTTGACATGTCTGCCAAAATATTTTACCAGGGTGTGACCGCTGTGTGTGCACCAGCTTCTTGGAGCCACAGGTGAGAGTGAGGTGGAGCAGGTGAACACAAAAGGTGGAAAGAGCCCCCAAAAGGGCTCAGCAGCCACCACACCAAAGGTACTGGTTCTATCTGAACACACTCTACACCCCAAAGCAGTGACAGAGGAATGGTTCAATACTACAAACCAATAATCCCTTATAATAATTTAAAAACAATTAAACCATATGATCATATAAGTGGATATAGAAAAATTACAAAAGAAATATCAAGTGTAGCACTTACGCAAAAGATGTTAAAAAGCATCGGCATAAATGGAAAAAATACACGTCTGCAAAGCCCAATAAATCAAGGTGCAATAAAATAAGGTATGCCTGGACTGAGTTTCTGTCAGTATTAGTCATTGAAAATGGAAAGGACTCAGTCATTGTTTCATTAATTTGGCATGACTTGTCTTTCTAGACTTTTGGTAATTTGTCTTTCTGGAAACATTTCATGGAAAATACTGGAAATGACAATCTTGATGATCAAATATTACTTAGAGGATCTTTGTCTATGAAACCAACCAAATTTTGAAGACCTTTGGCATAATTCATTTATAATGTGTTTATGTGTGAACTGAACAAAGATGACTTAAGAAAATAAATTGCAAAGACATATTAGAAGAAAGGTGATACACTAAGGATAAATAGATTTTGAAATTAATTTTCTGATTTAAAATATTTTGACTGTTTTTAAAGAAATAAAAAGTGAAAGTTTTATCACTGGCAATTAAAAACTACATATGTAAATATGACATATTTAAAAGTAAAAGTAATTTTATACTATTTTACCAATAACCATGACCATGAAATTTTTCAATTACTTTGGAAGTGCAATTTATAATTCTCCCTATTGGCAACTGCACTAATGATTTGTTGTGAATCTTCCACAAAATTAGCCTTCACTTTAATTGAGCTAAGTGTATTAAATTCCAAAAACTTTGTCTTTTATTTTGGAAATTTCCCACACATTTGATATTGAGTAGTATAGTAAAAATGATTTGGTGGAAAGAGCAATAAGTTTTAATTCATAAGCCATGGAATAACGTATGCTTGCTTCTGGAAATTTCTCCTTGCTTTCCACATTTTAAAGCAAGATCTTCTAACTTTCTCATTCATGTTAGTAAATCTTTTAGCCGTCTGTCTTAGAAAATTGTTCTCCCTTCACTAGCACCTTCTTAACTCACTATCACATTGGTTATCAGTTTGATACCCAACTCACTTTTCCTTCCCTTACCAACTTCCTTCCCCTTGAGTCTTTCTCTGCCTTGAATTTTCCTACTTCTAGAAAACATTTTCTCCTTTTCATTCTCTTTCTTCCCTCTGTTCTTTTAGGTCATTCCAAATCTTCTCACAAAGTTCTTTTGTGAAATCCTTCTACAATGTGAATCATTTTTACATTTTTCAGTCATTTTTGTTTCTCCTTCAATTATCCCAAACTTAATCTGTGGAGTTCTTCCCAATATTAAATGGCTCTAAATCTGCTTGACCCAATTCCTTCTTTTGTCACCACTTCTATCACATAATGATCCTGGATTTAGAAGCAGATACTCAAGAAACATTTATTGCAAGTATTTGTCATTGACTATGATTTTCCGGGGATTCTGATAAGTGCTAGGGGTATAAAGAAAGGCAAAATGGTTCGTACATTCCAGGAGCACACATTTGAAAGGAGAGGCATCATGTAAGGGTAGGAAATGGAAGGAAATAAGCACTGATTGTGCTCTACTATGTGGCAGGCACTTGTTCTTTTATAAATATTCCCACATTTGATCATCATATCCATTCTGTAAGATACATACCATTATGATACTCATTTTACAGTTAAAGAAACTAAAACAGAGACATTAAATGATTTGTCTGGGGTCAGAAAGCTAACAAGAGTCTGAGGCCAGATTTGAACTCATATCCTTCTGACTCCAAGTGCAGAACTCTATCTACTGTACCACCTAGATACCTGAAGACCTTTGTAACTGGGGTACCAGAGTAGACCCCCACAGAAAATGGAACTTGAGCTTAGTGTTTATGGAAAGTAGAGAAGTCAAGAGGTAACGGCTGAAGAGTAAAGCATCCCAAGCATTCAGAAGAGCCAGAACAAAAGTATAGAGATGGAAGATGGAGTGTTGTGTTCCAGGTATTGCAAACAGACCAGTTTAGTTAAATCATAGAGCGCATGGGGGGATTAAAGTGTAAGAAGTCTGAAAATATTGGAAGGCACCAAGATATAAGGCCACTATGCCACTTCCTCTGTAAACTTGGGTAAATCATTTAATCTGTTCAAGTCCCAGTTTCCTTATAATTAGAAAAATAAAGACTTGACCTGTTTAACTCATATGGATATTGTGGAAATCAAAGGAAATAGGGTTCATGGAAGTGTTTTACAAGGTTAAAGAATGATATTCAATCAGTTACAATGTGGTATAGTAGAAATATGTGTTAGCTAAATATAAAAAGACCGTAGTTGGAATCCAGATTTGTTATTTACTTCTTTCATTGGGCATTTGTCATTTTACTGATCAGCTTCAGTTTTCTCACCTGTACAATGCGGAGAATAGTGCTTACTAATATAAAATAATGTAACACTTTGTAAACCTTAAGGCAGTACAGAAATGTTAGTTTTTCTTCTTAATAGACCATTTTTATTCAATTATTCATTCATTCTATATGTGTATTAATGGGGACCCAAAGAGCTGGGTAACTCTGTTCCTTCTTTTATGTCTGTCTCTCCCTCCCTTTTCTTCTCCTTTCCAAAAGGAGATGGCCAGAAGATGCCCAGTTAACTTGGGTTTTTATGGCTAGATTCCTTTACTTCTCCTCTCCTCTCCTCTCCTCTCCTCTCCTCTCCTCTCCTCTCCTCTCCTCTCCTCTCCTCTCCTCTCCTCTCCTCTCCTCTCTTCTTCTCCTTTCTCCTTTCCTCATCTTTGCTTTCCCAAAACCTTATACCTAAAGTACTCTGAAGCTCATAAGTTGGACAATACTAGGCACCTTCCTAAGGGTTCTCTTCTGGACCCTCCTGGTTTCAGACTGAATATCAATAGTAACTGTTGCTGTTTCCCTTCCAGCCTGATGTCTTTCTTTTCTTGACCTCATTAAAGGGACCATGCCCTGGCTACTTCTTAAACATACCCATTCCATAAATGGGCATTGCCTCACCCTAAGTGATTACCTGCAAAGACCTTGACCTAAAAGGGCCAAGGTCTCTCTTTGCATCCTGGACCATCCCCAGACATCCTGATGAATATCTGGTCACTGGATTCAGACGGCTCTGGAGGAGAAGTGAGGCTGGTGACCTGCACAGCCCTCCCTTGCTCACAACAAAGTCAAGTGCAAGTCATGTCATCATTTCTCTGATGGCAGGGTCTTCTTTAGCAACAAAGGATGAACACAACAACACAAAATCCACCAAATATAGTTTGGAATTTATTTTTACAATTCAAGCTTCTGAAGGTAAAGACAAAATAATGACATAAGAATATTTGTAATAGAAATTTACATGGAAAAATCTTTCTCATTGATTAGTAGGCCCATGTGACGTGCTTGACTCATCTGGAGGCCTAAGACAGATAAGCCTGCTGAATAGTTGTAACAGGAAGGGTGGAACAAAACCTGGAAGAAGTGAGCTTGTTGGGGGCAGAGGGGAGAGGATGCAGGCAGGCTCAGTAAGGCTCAGGCTTCTGAGTGTTTGCTTGCTTGTGAGGAGTCCGGGGTAGAGGAGGGAGGCTTGGGAATGACTTTGCCTCTGCAGTGATCATGTTTATTAACTTCCTGGTCACTATGATGGATTTAGCTTTCTCATTCTGGAATTTGGCTTTGTGATGTCTAAATAAATATTCTTCTTCTGCCTTCTATATGGAGAGTCTTTTGTATTTTGTGATTGAGAACTATATTGGCATATTCATAGTCACCACCAGTGCTGTCAATATTGCCTTGGTGATACAGTATTGGATCTGAAATCCCAGAAAACTGTGTCTGAATTCTAACTCTGACAATAACTAACAGGGTGACCTTTGGTAACTTACTTGCCCTCCATAATCCTTAAGGTGACTTAAGAATACTATGAAGATAAGGAAGGATATGAGAATGAATAATGAGGATAAATCATATTTGCATAGAATTATTCTGAGGATAATACTAAATGTCTGAAAGTTTGAGCTGTCCTAATTAGTCAAGTACAAACATTTCACTAACCTTAAATCTCTTTCTATCCATGTCTATGGCATCAGAAATGCAGAAGAACCAAAGAAGGACTATGTGTCCTTTCACATTCCATACTGTCTGCTTCTTGACCAATTATGTAGTCCCAAGCTTTAGGCTACTGCTACAAACTCATTTCTGATCTCCTCTCTAGCTTTCCATGTTTGGTTGCCTATAACCTATGGCTTGACCCTTTCTTGACCCAACATATGCATCCTGTTTACACTCTCTGGGTTCATGTCTTAGACCAGACTTTGCTTCCCCAGGACAGTTATTCCTTTGGGTCCTATTTATTTCCACTTATCATTCTTCAGTTGACCCCATCTCCCTGCAGGGTAAAGTTTTGACATATGTTTGCCCCAAGTTAGGTAGTCAGTCCTTTGTGAACCCAGAAGAGCACAACAGAGACTTAAATCAACTCAGAGATATTAAACTCAATGTTCTTGGAAAGCAGAGAAATGAGAAATCCTTAGGAAAATTTTGAAAACAAATTCCTGATTTAATGAAGCAACTATTTAAATATTTCCCTCAATGTGTGAGAATATCAATACTTCAGTACACAGTTTTTGAAAATTGTTCTGCTCCTTCCCCCCTGCCCCCAAAGAAGCCAACACTTCTATATAATCTTAAAATGAACATTTCCATATATAATCAGGCCTATCTAAGAGCAACAGACATAAAGCCACCACTGAACTCTATTAGCTAGATTTGTGCTCTACTGATGTAGCCTTTTAAAACCCAGTACAACCTAAACAACATAAAGCTTGGAGGAAAGGTCTAGAGAAGCCTTTTTCTTCCTTATCCATCACTTCATGTCCTAGTGCCTGACAGGGAGAATGTGACCCACTGACACTTCAAGCTCTTTGGGAAGTGGCAACTCACGGGGAAAAGGAGTCTCTTCTTTTAATGTATGATGGCTAAAGGGAGTGTACAATATATGAAGGTCCTTATAGCTGCTCCATCCTTGGTCCTTTGTTTATTCAGGTCATACCTCAATGTGTTTTTGATAGCTCTCATTTCAATCAGACCTATTTGAAAGTGTAAACATCCATTTTCATTCACTCCAAGCACTAAATAAGCTTGAGTTCCCAGTGACTTGCCACCTGTTGCTAGGAAACAGTCAAAAAGTATTTATTAATCATTTTCATTTAAAGCACCAAACTGTCACGTACAGGGCATAAAAAAGGCAAAAATACAGTCCTCAAGGAGTTTATCTTCTAATGGAAGAGTGTGTGTGTGTGTAGATGTATGTGTATGTATATGTATATATACATACATATATACATTCATAGACATATCTATATACACATATCCATACGCTTATCAAACAGAATATAATCTGAGAGGGAATATTTATCAGTTGTTGAGGAGTTAGAGCAAATGGATAAAAGCTAGAAAAGGCAAACCAAGGAAGATGAGATTTGACCTTAGTTTGAAGGAAGCCAGGGAATCCAGGATGAGGAAATATATTTTTCTAGCAACATGAAATGGAGGTCACTTGATTTTCATAAAGTCTACCAGAGATCTGAGTAGGGATCCTAGAAAGCTGAGTAAGGTGAATATAATACATTTATGTGTTCTTATAACCCTCTGAGAAATAAAGCTGTCAGTCAAATTTACAGGAATTTTAATGTTCCTAGAAGAATTATGCTCATTTATCATTCCTACTCAATATATTTAGGTACATAAATATAAACACATGCTTGGGGGGTTTATTTTCTTCAGAAATCTTCCAGACAAAAGGAAGAAAAGAAAAAAAAGAGAAAATAGACATATTTTATCCTGGTCAAGGTACAAACCTATAGGACCACTATATTTGACTGGAGTAAAACAGGATGTTTAGTTAGCCAACCTAGTTGATCCTCCGTAAGTTTAAAAAAGAAAGTTTGTGTCTTAACTTTAGACACCTACTTTAAGAGTCATATGGACTGAAAATTGCATGACTCTGTATCCATCATCCCTTAAAGTACCATTAGGTTCTTTAGCCTCCCCCAACCCCAGTAACTTACACCTCTTAGTTGAATACAAAGGTTTACTTTGCATTGGGTTTTCTATATCAGGGATATTTTCTTATTTTCTGGGAGGCAGAAGGGGATTTCTAAGGCTCCATTTTCCAAAATTTTTTGAGGCACAAGTAATGTTCTGCAAATATTCATAGGCTGACAAATAATACACAGAGTTTGCTCTCTTGACAAGTTAAAGATGTAAATTAATATGCAAGCAAAAAAAAAGCCAGCAGTTTGCCTTGAATTGAGTTCCATTGATTCAAACTAGTCAAACCATCCTGTGCATATATATGACCATAATAGAAAAAGGGGAACAGGCTATAATGATGGAGGTAAAGGGTGATCCTAGAGAAAATTTCAATAAAGTTAGATTATAATGCTCACCTGTGACAATAACCTGGTGATCCACAAGACTGTTGTTTCAATGCTGACTCTACTGATTGCTACCCGTGTGATTTTAAGCAAATATTTTAACATTTCAGAGTTTCAATATCTTCAGTTTTAGATTTTTAAAAAAGTCTGTTTCTTTAGTCAAAATACTTTATCATATAATTCTAGGAATCTATATTCAAATGGATCTATGTTCTTAGTGATGTGAATATTCTCTAGTGGTGCAAATCATATCCCATCCATGCTTGTTCACCCTATGCATTTCTTGTCCATATCTTATTGCAACTTCCCCATAGGAGAGTTACCCTACATGGCAGAAATCTCCATGGATTTCACTTGACATTGCTAGGGTATCAACGGAACACACTGTCTGTCCATATTTTCTTCCTCCTTATCATGTAGGGAGATCATCTTTTTGCTCAGACATTTCTTTGATAATATACTTTACTATACTTTTCCTTTGTAGCAACTTATTTATTAGGTGTCATGCTCTGTCCACACCTCTCATGAAACTCTCCATTGCCCTTTGGGTGATCTTCAAATACAATTTTAATGAGATTATAATATTTATGACATAGTCAAATATCAATGCCTCAAAAATGTTGGTATTAAGATAGGTCTTTTTGCAGGAAGATATCTGGGCTCCTTAATAGAACTTTTTCATTTCCCAAAAGAAATTTAGTCTCTTTTCTTCTTCCCTTAATTTTGGACCACATTTGTTGTCTATTCTTGAACATCCTCAATCCAAGATTCACAAGTTCTCTATATACTAGCAAACAAGTTCTATAGATTATTATTTTAGCTGCATATCATGATCTAAATCAAAGTCAGGCAGGGGTGCAGGTTTAGACCTCGGGAGAGCTATGGCATAACCTGAAAAGGTGTTCGATCAACTAATGACAGGGTGGAGAGAAGAATCTTCTCTCACCCTCCATTATAGACAATCACTGGGCTTGTAACCAAAACAACTACAGTCCTTCGATTAAGCCTTATCATCAACATTTTCCTACCAGATGCTCTAATACTTCTGTCCTCTCATAGTTGTTTAAGTGCAAGCTCCTATTTGTATAAGTCACTCAGTATGGTTATAACCTAACCGTACCCTGGTGTGTGCTAGTAAGAAGTCAATCTCCATCTTCTAGATCACTTCATGACTGCAACAAGTGCCGCTCATGGCATATATATTCTGCACTCTCAGTGACCAGCAAAAATCTTTTTATTGTTTTCAGTGGGACAGAGTTAATTGCATGGGATAAACAGGCATGGAAGACTCTCCTTTTGAATCAATGATTTCATTATGTATATTTCTCCTGAACCTAATCATTTTCTGAACTTTTCTAATTCTGGGAAAGCCACCACCCTTCTTGCATTGACCAGAGTCCAAGACTTTGGTGTTACGCTCACTTTTTCTTATCACTCATGCCACATATTAAAAGATTCACTTTCTGAATCTTTTCATTTCTATCTCCACATCTCTCACATCTATCCCATTTCTCCTCACACAGTCACAACCCTAGTTTAGGTCCTTCTTGCCTCTCATCTGCACTATAACTATCCATTTACTCTAATCGACATAGCTGCTAAAGTGATTTTCACAAAGTAAATATTTGATTCCGGCAATCCCTTACTGATTCCAAGACTAAATATTATTCTATCTTTAATTCATTTTTTTTAAATTAAAAGTTTAAGAAGTAGATAACTATTGAAACAGCATTATACATATATGCATATGTACATGTGTGTAAACATGCCTAAATGTATGCATATTATATATATATATATATATATATATATATATATATATATATATATATATATATATATATATGGAGAGAGAAAAAGAGAGTGAGAGAGAGAGGAGAGCAAACAATTTTTTTAGCAAAAATTCATGGAGTACTTTGGAGAACACTAGTCATTTAATAAATATTCTTCACCTACCTTTTTTTTGTATAGATTAAGCCAACATCTTTTGACTAATTGGAAATCTCATTCGGAAGGCTCAGCAGTGCTCCTGTGCTTGGTGCGCTCAGCACAATATTATTTTCATACAGGAGCATCTGGAAGATCGTGCCATTTATTAAGTAATCCCTTTCAGATTTGCATTATGAACAAGATATCTGAGTTGAAGGTATTTGGACAGCTTTAATTGCTAGGATGTTTTCTGGTATTAGTTTATATTTGCCTCTCTTAATTTCTATCCATTATTTCTGATTCTGTTTTTTTAAGGGCACTCAAGACTTATTCTTCCTCTAGTGACAGTTCTTCAAATATTTGAATACAGCTATTATGTCCTTCTTGAGTTTTCTGTTCTCTGGGTTGAAAATTTCCAGATTCTTCAAGAAATCTTCCTATCACGTTGATTCAAGACCCTTTCCTATCTTGGCTTCCTTTTTTGGAGGTTTTTCTGGAGATTTAAAAATCTCTAATTAATCAGTATTCTTCTTATACCTTCTAGTGTTGAACACAGTGCTTCATACGATGTTTGACAAATGCTGAGCTCAGGTCTATCACGTTCCTGTTCCTCGAAAAATACAAAAACAAACAAACTGTTGGATACAGACTGCATTATTAATTATTTAACATTATAGTCCAAATCATTTTTTTTTCTTTTTCTTGTTTATTTTGATTTTCGCTTTTGGCTTCCATATTATACTGTTAACTTATTGAGTTCAGAGGTCACTGAAAATCAGGGTCTTTTGTTAGACCAATTGTCATTTAACCATGTCTTCTCCATCATACAATTGACAAAGCATGGGAATGTTACATCTAAGAATTCGCACGAATCTCTACTGAATTTCATCTTATTAGAGTAATGTCAGTGCTCCAGCAATCAAGTGCATTTTGAATCTTTAATCCATAATGTAGTATATTAGCTATTCCTCAGCTTTGTGTCATTTGCAGAGTTGATCATTCAATCTGTTACAATATTGAAGTCATCAATAAAAATTGTAAGCAGCATAAGGATTGTGTTTGTCCTTCATTGCGGAAGACCATGCCATCAGAGAAATGATGACAGGACTTGCACTTGACTTTGTTTTGAGTACAGGTCACCAGCCTCACTTCTCTTCCAGAACCATCTGAATTCAGTGACCAGATATTCATCAGGATGCCTGGAGATGACCCAGGATGCATAGGGAAACCTTGGACCCCTTAGTCTAAGGTCTTTGCAGGTCTGGTCTGGACAAATCATTTAACCCAATTTTCCTCAGTTTCTTCACTTGTAAAATGATATGTAGAAGGAAATAGCAAGCTCATCCAGTGTCTTCACCAACAAAACCTCAAATGGGGCCATGAAGAACCAGACAGGGTGGAGACAACTGAACAGCAATAACAAAAATCAATAATGATTTAGAGCATTTTTATGTGACTATCGATAGCTTTGCATTCTTCTGAAAACTTCCTGTTCATACAATTTGACCATTTATTAACTGGGAAATGGCTCATATTTTAATAAATTTGGCTCAGTTCCCCATGTATTTGATAAATCAGATGTAGTGTTCCTTTGTAACTGTTGCTTCTTTTTCAAAATATTCATCAACCTAAATTTGTCCCAAGAATGAAAGTCAAGCTCAATCATCTTTATTTTATTTATTCTGTTCTCTTCCTTAAAAAAAGAAAGAAATTGAGACATTTGCCTTTTTCAAATCTCATGGTATTTTCCCCACATTCTAGGATGAATCAAATATTACTGAAAAAGGTTTGACCATAAAAGCTACCAGTTTGTTATTTTATTTTCAATAGGGAAGAATGTAGTTCATCAGAGTTAATACATCAAGACAAATATTCTTTTGCTATTTACTTTCTTATCTTGATTTTCGCTGTTAATATTTTTATTCTATAATTTCCAGGACAAAATATTCTCATTGGCAACAACAAAAAAGCACCTCTTCATTCTCCGTGTTAGCAGTTATCATTATCATGCATTCTGATCCAAGCAAAGATCCTTTCCCTTTTTGGTCCCCCTTTTCCCCTTGATATATATTTTAAAACCATTTTTCTTTTTCTTAGCTTCTCTCATCAGTCCCAATTTATTCTGATTTTCAGATCATACTACACTCTTTTATTCATTCCATTATGTTGCTTGGCTTCCATCTGTGCATTTTTTTAAAAATCTAATTTTTTTGATCTCCAGGAATTTCATAAAAACCACAGTTGTTTTAAATGGAATTTCTCTTTCTAAGTCCTACTGTATTTGATTTGTGATATTCAGAAATGCTGATATAATATTTGGATTTGTTTTATATGTATATATATATACACATATATGTATATATACATATATATAATATCCTGCGACTCTACTAAAGTTATTGTTTCAACTAAATTTTAGTTGACTCTACAGTATTCTTAGCAAACCATACCATCTGCAGAATAAGTTTGCTTCATCTTTAATTTATTTTTCTTGTGTAATTGTGATCACTAGCATTTCTAGTCATATATATATATATCAAATATGTTCAATACTATTGGACATCTTGCTTTACCCTTAATCTTATTGGAAATTACATATTTTCATTTCCCTTACTATTAATATGGTCTATTCTAGTGATACTTTTCTATGTTATCTTCCCCAATATAATGCAATCTTCTTGAGTTAGAGATGGTCTTACTTATTGCTTGTATTTGTATTTCTAACAGCCTGGCAAATAGGAAGTTCCTAAAAATGTTTATCATTTATCTACATATCTATCTATTGATTGGTGGATGGACAGAAAACAAAATTCATTATATTCTCTCCCTCTAAATTCTGCCCCTCCACCCTCATCATCATCCTTATTATTATAAAGATCAATGCCATCTCCCTAGACTCTCAGGCTCACAACTTAAGAGGCATCCTAGATTTCTCACTAACTCTTACCCCCCAATATCAAAGTTATTGCCAAGTTCTCTCAATTTTAACTTTCTTACATCTCTTAATTACACCACCTTCTCCCCTGTAACACTGCCACCACTCTCGTGTAGGTCCTCATCACCTCACACCTTCATTAATGAAATAAGTTGCTTTTGTGGTTTGCCTGTCTCATCTTTTTCCACTCCAATCCATTCTTCATTCAGTCACTAAAATGATTTTCCTAAAATGTAGGTTCTGTCATGTCACTCCTACTCAATAAACTCCATTGATTTCCTGTTACTTCCAGGAACAAATAAAACATGCTCTGTTTGACCTTCAAAGCCCTTCATAACCTAGCCCCCTCCTCTCTTTCCAGTCTTCCTATGCTTCACTCCCCAACGTATATTCTTTGATCCAGTAAAACTGGCCCCCTGGATGTTTCATAAATAAGACACTTGATCTCTTGGCTTTGGGTATTTCCTCTGGCTCTCATCCATCCCTGGAACACTTTCCCTCCTATGCTATGCCTACTGACCTCCCTGACTTCCTTTAAGTTCCAACAAAAATTCCCCCTAGTGCAGGAAATCTTCCCTAGGCCCTCTTAATTCCAGTGCTTTCCCTCTTCTAATTACTTCCGATATATTCTGTATATAATTTGTATTTATTTATTTGTGTGTTGTCTCCCTCATTATATTGTAAACTCCTTCTGGACAGCAACTGTCTTTTGCCTATTTTTGACTCTCTAATACTAAGCACAGTGCTTGCAAGAGTGGGTGCTTAAAAATGTTCATTGACTGATAATCTTTATTTCCACTTCTCTGTTTCTAACTCTATCCTCTATCTCTAACATCTATCTATGCACCACCTCAGACTATCTATCATCTATCTCTATTTCTATATATCATCAAATCTCTATTATCTATCATTTCTACCCTTTTTCATCTATCTCTATCCATCAATCTATCTCTGTAATCTATTTGTAGATCCAGCACTCATCTGCAATCTTTGAAGCTTCAGCTCTTGCTTTGTGCCTCTTATATAATATACAAACTCCTTAGTTTGACATTAAAATCCTTTCAGCATCTGATTTGAGCCTGTCTTTCTGGAGTAACAGAACAATATCCACCATATGGACTTTGGTTCCAGTCCAACTTGACCTAGTTATCCCTGTTATATGATGATCCATCTCCATATCCTTACTGTTGCTGACTGTTCCCTGTGCTTGGAAATCACTCCCTCCTTACTTTCACCTTATGGAAACCATAAAATCCTTCAAGGATATGCTTCAGTGCCAACTCCTTCAAAGTGTTTCCTAATTCCTCTAGCGGATCAGTGTTTAGTCTAATGTTGACGATGCCACAAAGAATGCATATGTTCATTGAACTCTTGCTTAAGAGTAGACATTTCACTTTGGTGAGGGGAGAAAATGACTCTTGTTTGGTTCTCAGATCTGATAGGGATAGGGGAGGGATTGTTTCAAAGATGACTAGTCATTGTCCTTTATAAGTACAATACATTGTACTTTATAATAATGGACTTCCGTGGAGGAAACTTCCTCATCTTTAGGCTCTAAGAGGAACTAAAGCAAAAGTCCTGGCTCTCTCTTTCTCTTGTGAGAACATCATTTGAGATTCTACCAGCGTCTCCATTGAACCTCAAGCAAGGGATGTGGGGAGTGTATTCCTTTCCTGAAAACCCCAGTAGCCAGGGCATGTATATGCATATAGAAGTAAGAAATGGTACTTGCCCAGGAGAGACTAACATTAGACCTCCAGTCTCTGATTATATCTTCTTCATTCTGTGTGTGTGCAAGCATATGTGCTATATTTTCCGCTCTTAGCACAAATGCCTGAGAACTAGGTGTTTTTTGCAACTACACAACTTCTCAGAAGTAAAAATGGTTATTGCCAAGAGATTACTGCAGTTAAAAGGATTAAGAAACCCAAGTCATGTCCTAGTTTGCCAGGAGATCCAGACAGGCAGGAATGCAAAAGAATGGGAAATAGTTGTTTAGAATTACTTTGGAAAAACTTTGTAAAGTTTTCTTTGCCATTTGAAAAAAGCTAGGTGGTACAATGGATAGAATATTGGGTCTATACTCAGAAAGAACTGAGTTCAAATTCAGTCTTATAAACTCACAAGCTTTGTGATCTTGGGCAGGTCATTTAGACTCTTTTTGGCTCAGTCTCCTTAACAATAAAATGGGAATAATAATAGGACCTTCCTGTTGTAAGACTCAAATGATGTATTTGTAAAATACTTAGCTTTATATACTTAGCATACAGTTGTTATCGTTTAGTTGCTTTCAATCGTGTCTAACTCTTCATGAGCCTATTAGGGGTTTTCTTGGCAAACATATTGGAGTGACTTGTCATTTCCTTCTCCAGCTCATTTTACAGATGAGGAAATTAAGGCAAACAGCATTAAGTGACTTGCTCAGGGTCATATAACTGGCAAGCATCTGAGACCAGATTTGAACTTCTGACTCCAGGCCACATGCTCTGACCACTGTACCATCTAGCTGTCCACTAGCATATAGTAGTTATGACTTAAATGTTATTATTTTTAATATTAGTCAGCCAAATAAGTAGGTGTGATGGTTTTTTGTTTTATATATTAAGTATTTCTTTGCTTATATTCTAAGTATTTGCCTATTACACCTGTGGGTTTTTTATGTTATAAGCATTTCTTTTGGCTAAAGGAAATGATATTGAATTGTACCTGGTATCTATTTTGTACATTGAGTACTCTTTCTCAAAGATCCTTTCTTTATCATGTTTAGAGGAGATGCTAGACATTGGTACAGTATATGTTTACTTTCAATGATTTTTCTTGGAACTCTTCATTTTCCACCAGCTGTTTTGCTTGGTTTTAACTCCAAGAGCATCGTGCCTTGCTTACACCCATAAGTTCATCACTTAAAATCTCATAATCATGTAGATTTTATTCATTTTTGATACTTAACACTTCAACCATTTCGGCTACCTCTCCCTTTTGATTAAAAGTCTGAGAGGGGAAGTAGTAAACTCCTCCCAAAATCTTTTATAGAGTGCTCAGAACTTTCCAGCTACCTGTCCATTTTCCATTCACTTTGGCTGGTTTCAATTTCATGGACATCATGTACCAAAATACCCTTTCTTTCCATCTCCTCTTTATTTATTATCTTCTCTCCTTATATTATAAGCTCCTTGAGGACAAGAACTGTCTTTCTTTCTTTCTTATTTGTATTACTAGTGTTTAGCAAAGTACTTGATACCTAATAGATACTTAGCAAATGTTTATTAACTGACTGCAGATGTAGGGTCATAAGAAACTCAGAGAAGTTGATAAACTGTCTGATTTCTCTTTTTGAAAGTCAGACTGCTTCCAGGAAAAGTCTAGAATCTATTTGATCCCAGAGTCTTTGTCCTTTATGAGATATTCTGTCCCCCACGTCACAGTTGATGTCTATATACTCTGTTTTTACTTATCTGTGTACATGATATATTTCTCTCACCAATACTCATTACTCATGATATAAGTTCTTGAAGAGAGGATGTTTTTTCTTTTGTTCCCATTTCCTGGGACATAATAATATTTCATTAACATTTGATCATTGATTGATTGATTGATTGAAAGGCAAGACCATCTCATTTTTGCTTTGAATCCAGATGTCTAGCTATCTGAGCTAAGATAGTCACTTACCAAATGCTTATTAAAGAATATGGGCAGCTAGGTGGTGCAGTGGATAGAGCATCAGTGAAGGAGTCAGGAGGCCCTAAGTTAAAATCTCACCTCAGACCCTTGACATTCACTAGCTGGGTGACCTTGGGTAAGTCACTTAACCAAAATTGCCTCATCCTGGGTCATCTCCAGTCATCCTGATGAATATTTGGCCCCTGGATTCAGATGGCTCTGAAGGAGAAGTGAGGCTGGTGACCTGCACAGCCCTCTCTCACTCAAAGTCAAGAGCAAGTCATGTCATTATTTCTCTGACATGGCCTTCTTCAGCAACAAAGGACAAACACATTAAAGAATATAAACATGGAACATAATCACCCAAAATCTTCTGCATTTTAACCTTTCTATGTGACCCTTGAAATATTAGTGTTCTTAGAAGACATTAACTTGCATATCCCTTTCAATTAAATAAATGCTTGTGTTTATGTGCCTCTTGCAACATACATTTCTATTTCCAAATGCTATCTCCTCTATTAGACTGTGGGCTCCTTGAGAACTCTATCTTTGGTTTCTGTTTTATTCCAAGATACTGGAACATAGCAAGAGTTTGATAAATGCTTGTTTACATATACATTGTTTACATTTAACATGTGTCTAATCATTTCTCACCATTTCATTTCTAATATTTGAAAACCCCTATTTTATTAAAAGGTGCCTTTTACCTCCTGTAGGATTATACTCAGTTTTCCCAGAGAGGTTAATCTTGGTTATAAACCTTTAAGTTTTACCCTTTGTGTATTATATTCCAAACTCTCCTCTCTTTTAAGGTAACAGCTGCTACATTTTATGTAGTAACTTGTTCATATTTGAATTTTTTCTTTTTCTGGTTTCTTTTAGTATTTTCTTCATTGTTCTAGAAGTTTTGGAATTTAACTATGATGCTCTTGGGGATTTCCCTTTTGAAATTTCTCTCTTTAGGTCACCAGTAGTTTTGGGTATTTTTCACACTCTCTTTTTAAAATGTTAAGAGTTCTGACCAATTTTCATAGTCATGAATTGTGGTATCCATATTTTTTCTGATCACTTTTTTCAATTGGTCTAGTAATCCTTATATTATTTCTCCTTGACTTCTTTCCTAGGTGAGTTCTTTTGAATATTATATTTCTTAGAATATTTTTAAAACTTTGTTTTATGTTGATATATCTCATTCCACTTATCATTTTCCTTTATATTTTTTCAGAGCATTACATTCTTAAATGATGTTTTTTAACCTTCTTTTTGAAAGTCAATTTCCCTTGCCATTCTTAACTCCCTAAAATTCATATTCTGTCTTATTTCATTTTTACTGTCCAGGGATTCTTGCAGTCCCTGTTGCCAGGACATTATTTTTCTCTAAGACTAGGCTCCTAGACTCATTATGTAATTCCTATATTATCTGGAGTTTTGTCCCTGGGTATCTCTCAGACCAAAATATTTCCTCTTGGTGGCAAGAAATTTCCTTGATTTGTTCGTGAGTGGGAAGCTGGGAGGGTGGGGGGAGGGAGCAGCTCTTAACCCTTGAACTAAGCTCCACAGCTGAATTGCATGGAAAATATCTACTTGGATCTTAGTATGGTGGAGACTACTAGGCCTCTCTTTCATAGGGCTCTGGAATTGTTCCAGTGCTGGTCTCTTTCTAGGCATTCTCTCTTGTCATAGAACTGTGGGACCTCTCCATGCTGTAGTCTTTGCTTGGGATGCTTCCCCCTTGCTGTTGGGCTCAAGGCTATTCACAGTCTGGCCTTCAACCACAAGCTTCAGAAACAGTTTGACTGGATTCATTTAGGTCCTTTCTCCCAAATTATCTCATCTCTTTTCTTTAAACTGGTAATAAATATGTAAAGGAAGAAAAAATTAGAAGAAAAAATGAAAAAAATAGTAGAAAACAGTTCTGTTTTCAATTGTGTTTACTCAAAAGTACAATTCACTTATTAGTGAAAACTTTAGTAGAAACAGAAAGTCTTGCAAGTAAACATTCTTTGCACAAAGTAAAACGTTCTTAATACTAAATCAGAAAACATAAAAAATTTACCATGCCACATTACTGGCAGAAAAATCTGGTACTGATGGCTTGTAGTTTCTGAGGTTCTTAAGATATAAACTTGAAACATATTCAATACTGCTTTATGTAGTTAATCATATATAAATATCATGTCATAAGTGATAATCTATATAGATATCCCCCACTTAGTTGAGTACTTATAAGTAATCAGTTGATATTTTGCCCTTTTCATTTCCTCTTTCACTCATCAGTCAATTTAAATCCATTTCAACAATATGGTGTACTCCGATCACTTTTTCTGCTTTATCCTCTGGTGATGGACTGAACCCTGGCTAGAACAACATGAGACTTTGCTCTCTATAAATCTAGATCTGGTAAAGGTGTTACAGGGACAAAAATTCTGCCTAGGATCAGAATATTGTGTTGTACTATTCAGAAATCCCCAAGGGTGTTGTTTTTTAAGCTTGGCTCAGGTTGCCAGCCATCTGCTTAGAGAAGGCTTTTGGTTTGGGGCTCAGGCAGGGAATTCCTTGCTGCTGTCTTTCATATAGCCCCAAAGTCACTTTTCTGAAGCCTTGGTCTTGGAGAATGTTCACAATAAGCTAGACTGGCCTGGGCTTAGGTGCTGACTTGTGAGTGAACTGGATTTACGTGAAGCAGAGCTACACAAAGTCATTAGTTTCACTCTCTTCTGGAGTCATCAAAGTTCAGTGTCAAGAAAAAAGCCAAGATAGCTCAGGATGCAGTAGATGACCTTGGTGTTTTTATTTTCTGACATGGTTTACATGGTCAGAAAAGTGACTGCTTCAACATTTTCATGACCTTTGGAACAAATTGTTCTCATCCCATCCATTCCACCATGGGATGTCTTCACATTCTTGGGGTAGGCATCCCTCTACCTTATCAACAAATGAGGCTGGCTGCATATCTTTAATATGGTTTAGCTAGTCTGCAGAGAAAGATTTACTTGGGTGTGGTCACTGGGCATGTTATGGCTTCTTGGAGCCTCAGGTGAGGGTTGGGGAACAGGTGGACACCAAAGGTGGATAAGCAGCCTTCAAAAGGGTTTTGGCAAGCTGGCAAACCAGAGGTGCTAGTCCTCCCTAAACATGATAGGGAGGGTTGAAGTAATTATTTGAATATGCAGAATTTAACTAATTAGGGATCCTCATACTGTCAAATAAATGTTACCTAGGCACTTACAGCTTTTATCATTAATTTATTAATAATTTATATTAATAAGCTCTTGAAAATAACAAGGGGAAAAGATGACTCCATAAATCTGTGGACAATTGCCCTGGTCTAACACCGTGATGTATGTACCTAATCTGCATAGGGTTGTTTATCTTTAATAAAAAAATTTGAGAATTGGTAATCCTCATCCCTCAAGGAAGGGAGGAGGGGGCGTGGGTGCACAACAATATTTTTCCATTATATTCTACCCTCTGTAGTGACACCTGCTGGTGATGATAAAAGAATTGATTCATCAAAGCACTGAAGCACCCTCTTTTGACTCTGGGGATCCTGAAGAACAGATATATATGATTCTGGTCACACCTCTTTGGCCCTGTTGGTCTTTTCCAATATTGCCTAAAATTATGAAAGACAGTTCAGAAAATTGCCTTAGTTTACTCTCATAGTGGTTCAGTTCTCCAATCAATTTGAGATTCTTGCTAGTGAGTAAAGGAGAAATTTTCTCTCCATGATTGTGGATATTTTGTTGTGCATAGAAACAATGAGAAAAATCAAGGTGACATCTACTTGCCTAAAATGGTATTGACAAAGAAGGACATTATTTATATACAGGGATACAGGATGCATTTTAAAGATAAAAATGAAAGAAATAGAAAGAAGCAAATTCACATAGCATTTTCCTCTCAAAACAATAAAGGAAATATCAAATTTAAGATCCTGTCTCACTATCTCAGAGACTTAAGAAATCAGAATTTAGGTCTTCCTGTAAACTAATTTTGTCTACAAGTGCAAAAAAATTCTTATTTATTTAATTACCTAGATAATTTGATCAATTTAAACAACTCTTTTAGTTATTTCTGAATGGGTGGGACCAAGCAGTATTAAACTTCTTTACTCCAAATAGTGGGGTGCTGTTAATCAATTGTTTAAATAGCTTTAGAGCTGTATTTCATTTTACCTGTCTAGACTTTTTAAAAGTAATTTTAATAATGAGTTTTACTGAAATTTTGATGAAAGTGCCAACAATTTTAATGATTATATATTACAAAAAGATATCTTATAGCACTATAGGCATAAAGGTAGGATAAAACAAATTACAGGGATCAGTTTACTTTGACAATAATTGGTTAGATCAATGATCATTGTTAGCTCTAATGTCTTCTATTACCTTTTAATTTCTTCTGATTCTTGTTCTTGAGTTCTCCTCTCTAATACACCAAAGAGGAAATATAAAACCTATTATTTCACCCATGGTATAATTAAATCTCCATTTTAAAATTCCTACTAATCTCTGGACAAGAATGGTTAAGTGGTTCCATTTTCTATTGACATTTCGAACATGTTTCAGGTTGTTAGAACAACTGAAACCTTTTCACCACTTTCTGAAATGCACTTAACTAAAAGATTTCTTAATAAGCAAAGGAATTTACCTATGGTACATTTAAGTATGTCATTGTAACTGTCAATCATGGATTAGACTACCTGGTCAAGCTGATTCAATTTGGTCCAATGTCCCTTTTGCATACCCCACATGCAATGCTGCCAAACCATAGGATTTAGTCACAGATGACATTTTAAATGTAATAGAGAGTATAAATGTAAAATTGTAGCCACATCTTGTAATCATTCTATAAAGTATGAACCTCTTTCTCTGATGGAATTAAAGAGAGCAAAAATTCATGAAGCAAAAATTAGACTCATCATTGCAGGGCTTTAAATAGCTAAACTTAAAATGGCATCCAAGTTCCAAAGTCCAGTGTAATTCATAGAAGAGAACCCTATAGGAGATAAGGAGGAGATTTTTCTCTCTCCTCCACATTATTAGCCATTACATCTACCATCAGAGTGGGAAAGATGGCATCTAGCTGTTACATAACCCATTGTTTCCAGAGATTTAGACAAACAACTAAGAGGGTAGAGGCACATAAAATTCATAGAAACATAGATTTAGAAATGTAATCATTCAGGAGAAAAAGAGACTTCAGAAAACAGGACTCTTTTCCTCAGAGATTTACATTCTCAAGAGAGAACTAGTTCTGGGAAACATAAAGATGAACTGAAATTGAAAATCAAGTTAAGGAACTTAGCCAGCAAAGATATAGGCCTTGGGGAGATCTATAAGGATGACGAAAACAGAGAAAGTGCTTCTAGGTTCAAAAAGTTAGGAGTTGCAACTTGTATTGGCACAAGTGTTTTCTATACATGTGCCTTATTTCCACTAAATTCCAAATTTTTGCCGACTCTTTCCATAGTCTCTGTGACTATTTACGGGAGATTGTACTCCAAATAACTGAGTAGGGTACTGAACTTTAATCGCATTTCTTGCTTTTTCATTGTAGCAAAGGCTTTCTATTTAGAGCTAATTATATCTGGTGGTAAAGTGCTTACAGGAAATATAATGGTGACCTATGGTTTTAAGAATGGAGAGGCAAAGAGAACTTCCAGGAGTCAATGTGGTAGAGTAAATAGTAAATCACTGTGACTCTCCCATATTCACTTCCAAACAACCAAACAAACATAAAATAGCACCCCAGAACAAATCTGGTAACAGCTGAGCCAGCAGGAGATCAGGGTGGAGTGGCTTTTTAGCCCAGAAAACTTAAAGGTTTGGCAAAAAAGGTTCATCTCACTAGGGAAAAGTGGAACACAGTCAGAATAGGAAGCATCCCAGCAAGTCAACAGCAAGTGCCCTCTCAACAAACCAATGGGAAAGCCTGAGCTCTAGTCTGATGGAACAGACAAATGCTAACCTCAGGAACCCTGCATGCCTTACCATAGCCAAGAGAACCAGCAGACTCTATCTCTAAGACCACAGACTGTTGCATGGCTTGGGACAGACAGGCATCCTCCAGTATCCAGAATTCCAAGTACTTTGGAGTGGCTCTAGATGAACAGGTGTGGCCTAGTGGTAAGACATCCATAAACCTTAGTAAAGTCCAAAGCAAATTGTTATCCTGCAGGTACCATACCTTTCCATGCTTCAGGGTAGCCACAGGGAAATGCAGAAAGACTCCAGCAGACCTCAGCACACACCAGACACCACTGCTAGAACCAGCTCAGCAACATAAGCTAGCAAACCCCTACAGCTTCCAGCAGCACCAACCAACCACCAACCCACAGTGCTGCATCAGACATGAAGGTCCCCCAGGGGATTCAGCACAACAATAGTACAGCACTGGGTAAAGAGCCATGGCTTGTAGCCACTAGTACAAGAAACCAGAGACAGCATTCTTTCCACTGAGAGCAGAGTTCAGATATAAAAGAAAAGGAAAAGGCCAAAAATGGAGTGGAAGATGAGCAGAAATAATTACAGCAACAAAAGAAAATGAACCTGAACACAGACAGGTGTTATGGTGACAGAGAAGACCAAGACACAAACAGAAGAGGGCAACTATGTCCAAATACATATGGGCAAAACTTCCAAGAAGTACAGACAATCATCTGGAGCCCAGAAAGAACTTATGAAAGAGCCCCAAAAGAAGCTTAAAAATCATATAAGATGGGAATGGAGCCAAGATGGTGGAATAGAAGCACAGATCTGCTCAAGCTCTCCTGCTCAAAGCTCTTAACATACCTCTAAAAATGACTGAACAAATTGTAGAGCAGAAGAAGTCACAAAATGGCAGTGAAACACTGTTCCAGTCCAAGACAGCCTGGGAGGCTGACAGGAAGGATTTATCGCACCGGGTTCAAAGGGGAGCAGAGTCCAGCATGGTCTGTACTGGCACAAATGGGACTGGATCAGGCTTCAGGGAACTGAATCATGGGCAGCTGCCATGGTTTCCAGATTTCTAAACCTAAAAGCACCAAAGATAGCTTCAAAGGTCAGCAAGAAACCTCTTCATCTAGGTGAGATGTCCAGCCCCAGTCCCAGCCCCAGCTCCAGGGTGGCTCAGTCACTGCCACAGTTTTACCCACTTCTGAAGCCCTTAGCCTATAGACACTGGAGCAATTCAGGTGCTGATCTGCAACTCAAAACTAAGTGGTGGTCCTGGGGTAAGAAAGAACATGAGCTTGGTGGAGCTGGTAGTGGCTGTGGAGAGGGAATCCTACTCACAGTTCCAGAGCAGAAAAGAGTGCTTGCGATTACACAGAGGCCACAGGAGGAGAAGAGTAACACCTCTCCCTTGACTATGCCACTTTGGAGTTATCTGAACTGAAAACATTGGAAGAACTGAAAACTTACAGGTCCCTAAAAATATCTTGAGAACAGCTGCAAAAAACCTCTGAAGCCTGGTGTAGGATACCCTCCACTTGAAAAAGGATACAAAAGTCAAGTAATTGGCTAGGCAACTGCCAAAAGGGGAAAAATAAAACTATAAAAATTATTTTTTTGATAAAAATGTATTTTCTTCCATCCTTTCAGATGTGGAAGATCAAAGTATACAACCAAAGGAATATCAAATAACACAACTGGAGGAAGACAACAAGATCAAGGCTCCTACGTCCAAAGGCACCAAAAATAATATATGAATTGGTCTCACATCATGGAAGGGCTCTAAAAGGAATTTGAAAATCAAGTAAGAGAGGTAGAGGAAAAATTTGAAAAAAAAATGAGAAGAACAGAAGAAAATCATGAAAAACGAGTCAATAACTTGGCAAAGGAGATCCAAAAAAATGTTGAAGAAAGTAACACCTTTAAAAACAGACTAACAAAAATGGCAAAAGAAGTCCAAAAGGACAATGAGAAGAATTCCTTAAAAAGCAGAATTAGCTAAAAAGAGGCCCAAAAGCTCACTGAAGAAAATAGTTCTTTAAAAATTAGGATGGAGCAGATGGAAGCTAATGACTTCATGAGAAAACAAGAAATTATAAAACAAAACCAAAAGAAAGAAAAATGTTAGTCACAGTGTGAACTATCTCATTGGAAAAAAACAACTGACCTGGAAAATAGATCCAGGAGAGATCATTTAAAAATCATTGGTCTACCTGAAAATCATGATCAAAAAGAGAGTCTAAACATCATCTTCAAAGAAATTATCAAGGAAAACTGTCTTGATATTCTAGAACCAGAGGGTAAAATAGAAATGGAAAGAGTTTACCAAACACGTCCTGAAAGAGACCCCAAAAGGAAAACTCCTAGGAAAATCGTAGTGAAGTTCCAGAGTTGCTAGGTCAAGGAGAAAATAGTACAAGCAACCAGAAAAAGAAATTCAAGTATTGTGGAAATGCAATCAGGATAACACAGGATTTAAGAGCTACTCTAAGGGATCAAAGAGCTTGAAATATGATACTCCAGAGGTCAAAGCAACTAGGATTGAAACCAAGAACCACCTACTCAGCAAAACTGAGTATAATAATTCAGGTAAAAAATGGGCTAAATGGAATATCAATGAAATAAAGGACTTCCAAGCATTCTTGTTGAAAAGACCAGAGTTGAATAGAAAATTTGACTTTCAAATACAAGAATCAAGAGAAACATGAAAAGGTAAGTAGAAAAGAGAAGCCATAAGGAACTCACTAAAGTTGGACTGTTTACATTCCTACATGGAAAGATGACTTTTGCAATTCATGAGGCCTTTTATGATATTAGGGTAGTTAGAGGGAATACACATACACACACAAGTGTGTGTGTGTGTGTGTGTGGTTATATATGTATGGGTATATTATACGTGTATATATTTGCAGGTATGCATATGAACATAGGTGTATGTATGTGTACGTGTGGTGTATACACACACACACACACATACATACAAAGAGAGAGGACACAGGGTGAGCTACAGATGAAAGGAGAATACCTAAAAATATATAATTTTTTGTTGAGTGCAATGTATTAGGAGTAAGAGAAAGGAAAAGAGGCAAGGAAGAGCTTCTACAGTGGAGGGAAAGAGCAGAGAGATGAAAGGGAATAAGTGAGCCTTATCCTCTTGGGATTTGACTTAAGAAAGGAATTACACACTCTCAATTGAGTATGGAAATCTATTTTACCTTTCAAGAAGTCAAGGGAAGGGTATAGGAGAAGGAAGATAATAGAATGGATAGCAAATTGGGGAAAGGGATAATCAGAAGCAAACACTACTCTGGAGGGACAGGTCAAGAGAAAGAATGGAATAGTAGAGGGTAGGACAAGACAGAGAGAAATATGGTTAGTCTTTCAAAACATAACTGGTATGGAAGTGTTTTGCATAACTATGCATGTATGACATATATTGAATTGATTGCTTTCTTAATGAAGGCAGCCGGGGAGGGTGGAAGGGAAAGAATATGGAACTCGAAGCTTTAAAAATGAATGCTAAAAAAATTTTTTTGCAGGCAACTGGGAAATAAGATGTACAGTCAGTGGGCATAGAAATCTATTTTGTCCTGCAGGAAAATAGAGCAGAGAGGGATAGTGGGGAGGGTGGTCATAGAAGTTAGGACAGACTGGAGGAAGGGGTGGAGGGGGTGCATGATGTCCTGGGGTGGGGAGTGGGGAGAGATGGGTAGAAAATTTGGAATTCAAAATTCTTGTGCAAGTGAATGTGGAAAGCTGAAAAATAAATAAATTATATATTTTTAAAAATCACAAGAGAGGGTGAAGAAAAATAGGGGAAAGAAATTAGAGTGTTGCAAGAGAATTATGAAAAAAGAATCAATTTGTAAAACTGCTTTAAAAGTAGAATGGGCTAAATGGGGAAAAATATACAAAATCCATAAAATAAAATAACTCCTTAAAGAGTACAATTGATCAAATGGAAAATAAAGCACAAAAACTAACTGAGGAAAACAATACCTTAAAAGTTAGACTTGAACAAGTGGAAGATAATGATTCTATGAGACATCAAGAAGCAATCAAACAAATTCAAAATAATGGAAGAATGGAAAAAAAATGTAAAATGCCTTATGCTTTAAAACAACTGTCCTGAAAAATAGATTCAAGAGAGACAATATCAAAATCACTGAACTGAATGAAAGTCATAATCAAAAGGAGAACCTGAACAGCATCTTTGAAGAAATTATCAAAGAAACTGCCTTGAGGGTCTGCAATCATACAGCAAAATGGGCATTGAAATAATCCATCTATCACTTCAGGAAGTGTATCCCAAAATAAAAACTCCAAGGGACATTATAACCAAATTTCAGAACTATTGGGTAAAGGAAAAAAATACTACAAATGATCATAAAAAAAAACCAATTCAAATATGAGAGACTTACATTCAGGGTCACACAAGACTTAACAGTCATGACAGGAAAGATCAGAGTCCATGGAACATATTCTGGAGGGCAAAGGACCTAGAATTACAACCAAAAATCACTAATCCAGCAATATTAAGCATAATACATCAAGGAAAAAAATGATCATTCAACAAAATAGAAGGATTTCAAGACTTCATAAGGAGAAGACTAGACCTAAATGAAAAATTTGACATCTGATATCAAGAAACAAGAGAAGTATAAACAGATAAAAAGGAAAGAAAACAACAGAAGAGGTTCAATGGAGCTAAGCTGCTTACATCCCTAAATAGGAAGATGATACTTGTAACTCTTTAAAATTGTATCACTAATAGTACAGATAGAAGAAATAAACAGACAGAGGGTATGGGTATAAGGTGTATTTGAGAGAATGACATAAAAAGGAGATGAGAAAGAGAAATAAAATGGCTGAAGAAGGAAGGGAAAGTTAGAATGGGGTAAATTATCTGACATGAAGAGGCAAACAAGACCTATTATATTAGAAGGGTAAATAGGAGTTTAGTCCATGGGTATTGCTTGAACCTTACTCTCATCAGTATTGACTCAAAGATATATACATAATATACATACATATATACATATAATATACATAATCAGATGAATATACATAATATACATAATACATATGTATATATATGAATATACATAATATCCATGCATACATATGAATATACATGCAAATATACATATAATGTATATAATCAGATGAATATAGAAATCTATCTTATTAGACAAGGAAGTAAGAGAGTAGGAGATTAAAAATGGGGGTGGAGACTAACAGAAAGAATGACAGATAAGGGGAGGTGGCAGACAGAATCAAAACATTGGTGATATGGGAGAGTGAGAGGAGAGAGAGGATGAACAGGAAGAAGAATAGGATGGAGAGAAATGCACAGATATTAATCATAACTAAATGTGAATGGGATGAACTCTCCTATAAAAAAGAAGTGGATAGGAGAGTGGATCAAAAAACAGTATCATACAATATGTTTATAAGAAATGCACTTGAAGCAGAGAGACACACACAGAGTAAAGGAAAACCTGGAAAATCTTTCATGAACTAATGCAAAATAAAATGAGTAGAACCAGGAAAACACTGTACAGAGTATCAGCAACATGATGTGATGATCAACTATGAAGGACTTGACTTTTCTCAGCAATACAGTGATCACCAACAAATACAAAGGGCTCATGAAGGGCAATGATATCCACAACCAGATAAAGAATTGATGAATGCTGAATGCCAATCACAGCATATTTTTTTCACTTACTTCATTCCTTCTTATGTTTTCTTACTGTTTTTTCTTCCACAACCATGATGAATATGGAAATATGGTTTACATATGGCATATGTAATAACTCTATCAAAGTACCTACCATTTTCAGAAAAGTAGAGGGGAGAGAGGGAAAAAGAATTTAGATCAGAAAATCTTATAAAAGTGAATTCTAAAAATTTTCTTTATTTGTAATGGTGGGAAAAATAAAATGCTATTCAAATTTTAAAAATAGTGAACTAAAAATTCAAAAATAATATTTTCAAAAAGAATGTCGGTCAGCAACTCTGAACTGAATTTGATAAATCTAACCTCAAACTAAACAGGAAAGAAATTAGAGGTAAAAAAACTTTGGATAAGGTATATATGATAGACCACTGGAGAAAATTGAATGGGTATAGAAAGGAATATTGTGTGTGTTTGTCCTTCATTGCCAAAGAAGACCATGCCATCAGAAAAATAATGACAATGCTTGAACTTGACTTTTTTTTGATGCAGGGAGGACTATAGAAAGGAATATACCTTTTTCTCAGCAATACATGGCACATACACAAAAAACTGACTACATACTAGGGCATAAAAAGCTAGGGCAGAAAGGCAGAGATAGTCGGTGCCACCTTTTCAGATTGTAATGCAATAAAAATATATGTAATAAAGGGTCATGTAAATATAAAGCAAAAATTAATTGGAAACCAAATAATCTAATCCTAAAGAATAAGTGGGTTAAACAACAAATCATAGAAAAAATGAATAACTTCATTCCAGAGAATGACAATAATGAGACAATCTACCAAAACTTTTGGGATACTGCAAAAGCACTTCTTAGGGGAAGGTTTATATCATTGACTGCCTACATGAATAAAATAGAGAAAGAGGAGATCAATGTATGCAGCTGAAAAATCTAGAAAAAGAACAAATTGAAAATACCCAAGTAAATACCAAATTAAAAATACTTAGAACGAAAGAAGAGACGAATAAATTGAAATTAAGAAAGCTATTGAAATAATAATTAAAACTAAGAGTTGGTTTTATAAAAAAACAATAAAATTGCTAAATATTTTGTCAATTTGATTTAAAAAAAGAAACCAAATCACCACTATCAAAAATGAAAAGGGTAAACTCAAATCCAATGAGGAAGAAATTAAAACCATAATACAAATTACTTTGTCCAACTATATGTCCATAAATTTGGCAATCTAATTGAAACGGATAAATTTGGCAATCTAATTGAAACGGATGAATATTTTAAAAATATATAAATTGCCCAGATTAAGAGAAGAGGAAGTTAAATACCTAAATATCACCATCTCTGAAAAAGAAATTGAACAAGTCATCAAAGAACTCCCTAGAAAAAATTTCCAGGGATAAATGGATTTATCAGTGAATCCTATCAAACATTTAAAGAAGAGTTAATTCCAATACCATAAACTATTTGTGAAAATTGGCGGAGTCCTACCAAATTCTTTTTTATGATACAAATATGGTTCTGATCCCTAAAGTAGGAAGAGCAAAAACATAGAGAGAAAATTATAGGCCAATTTCCCTAATGACTATAGATGCAAAAATTTTAAACAAGACATTGGCAAAAGAATACAGCAACTCATCATAAGAATAATATATTATGATTAAGTAGGATTTATACCAGGAATGCAAAGCTGGTTCAATATTAGTAAAATTATCAATAATATTGATCCTATCAACAACAAAACTAACAGAAGCCATATGATTATCTCAATAGATGCAGAAGAAGCTTTTAACAGTTACCCTGAAAACTTCTGATAAGAGTTATCATCTAGTGACCCAACCTATGACTGTGTGTGAATGGGAGAATATGCAACAGGAAATGGCACAGTAGTATAATCAACTATTAATTAGTCTTAATGATGTTACTATATTCCTTTCACAGGGCTTTTATGAGAAAAAAAACTATATCTAACTCCATTTCCTATTAATGTAGCTATTAGCTTTGCTTTCTCTGAGGAGATTTTGTAATGATTAAAGCATTCAAACTTTTTGCAACAATATTTATGTAAATTTGACTCTACAATGACATAATAAATGAGTCCTTAAAAGTTGTGGGAAAATGACATAAATAGATATTTTTAGATGAAAGCACTTTTAAAGTTTAAATGAATCCTTTGATTAATCTATTTTAAAAAGTAAAATCATGAAATATTAGTTTATACTACAAAGGGCCTTATTTTTATATATTCTAAAAATTTCATCTATATTTAACATTTATGTAAGAATATATGAACATAAAAATAATTTAAGAACTTTTTTCAGCAAACTATACCTGAATTCATAATGATAACTTTAAATAGCAACGTGTTTCACTGAAACAGACCCTATATCATCATCTGTTCTCAAGAAGTTGGAAACCACAGACACATGGGTGGCCTTCTGAATAGGTGTGGTGTCAATGAAATATTATTATATGAAAAATAATTAAATAACTTGTTATAATCCAATACCATTGTAAAAATGGATTTTCAGTCATAATGACTGTGAATATTCTTTTACTCTCTATTTATGCTAATTAGAGCTGTTAAGGTTTCTGTGGAGGGAATGGATTGCTGTGTAAGGAAGAAGAAAAAACCATAAGTCATTGTATCTGTCATGAAGGAAAGCCAAAACTCCCTGTAGAAACTGTAGAAATTGTTAATCAATCAAGGGGAGTGGCATTAGCACTAGCAAGTAACTGTTTAGACCTGCCATTTCTGTCTCCAATGACATGGAAACATTCAGTTTAACAACTGATTGACATTTCCTGAACAAGCTTCTGTGGTTTGCTGTAATTATAGATAAAGAGCAATGCCATAGCTTTTAAAACCTTATTTTAGCAATTGACTTTTAGCTTTAGTAGACACAGCAACATTCAGGTCAAAAAAGTCCTGGGCAGCTTGGGAGACATTTGAGAAAGGTTAGTGTTCAGTAATCTTAACTGTAGAATTCAGCCCACTTCAGGAATGTGTAAATGTTCTCTTCTCTGTGCCCAGAATTGTGCTGGGCATTGTGACCCTTACAATAGTAAACATAAAGATTTTGGAATCTTGTGATACTCTGAGATTAAGTTCAAATGACAACCATTGCACATATTTCACTGTTCACCCACACCAGGAATGGTCTCTCTTTTCTTTGAAATATCATAATTTTTAGGAAGTAGTTTCAATAAATAGAACTCCTGTCAGCAGAGATTTGTTTGTGCCTATCATAAAAGAATTATAGTACTATTAATGTCTACATAGTACCTATTCTGTGCCCAACATTGTGCTAAATGCTTTGCAAATATTTGACCATTTGTTCCTCACAATAACCCTGAGAAGGATGGTACTTACTACTACCTCCATTTTCTGGATGAGGAAACTGAAGCAAACAGATGTCAAGTGATTTGCCCAGAATGATCCAGCCAGTCCTCTCTGAAGCCAGATTTAAAATGAGAACTTTCTGTCTCCAGATCTAATGTTGCGCCACCTAGCTAATTGTATATTGCCTGGAGAAGAGGTCCCAGAGTTGGTGAAAGGATACCCTATGGGCTTCTGGGACACATGATCAACAAGACAGAAGATCCTCACAACCTCCCGAAAATATCCAAAATAGACATTACTTGCCAGAGATAAAAAGAAATTTAGCTAAGATCTAGGACACCAAGAATACAAAAGAGGTTAAAAAAAAAAACAACCATGGGCTAAAAATTCTTAGACCCTGTTCACTCAGCATCACCTCCTCTACCACCAAACAGGCTCCCAACCACAGGTCTGAACAATCTAATGCACGCCTTGCAATGGAAATCAATCTAACCATAAGCCCTTCTTTCCATGGCCTTGGATATTCCAAATGGGAAAATTTGATTAGACAGGGGAAATCATGTTTTAGTATTCTGTACTGCAACCAGAATAGAAGAAATAGGGAAGGACTGGTGTCTAGGCTGTAAGAGACCTCAGCTCTTTACCCTGAATCACTTCTCTTCCCTCTACCCAATTCCTCTAAGATCCAAATTCTAAACACCAGAAATTTGCACAGATTATGCTAGCAGCATGGTACTGCATCAAGAAACTGAAGAGGGATAATTGGGCATTTCACATTGGGAAGGGCTGCACTCTAATAAGCCTAAGGATAAACTTGAACCTTTAGGTGAAACCAATTCTATTTCCCCCTCACCAGTCTCAACAAGTTAGACTGCAGAACTATGATTTACTAAGAATAAAAGGAGGCTGAGATGCTTTGAGAACCAGCCCCTACGGGACTGGGGACATCAGAGAGTCAGAAAGTGAGCTATAGGTGAAAATAAAGGGGAGGGGACAAAATTATCAAATTATCTCAAATTACCAAAAATCTCAGAAAGAATAAAATTGAAAGCCCTGGAGCACAAGAAAATGAATTTTGTCATCTCTGACAAAATATTGTAATACAAAGGAAAATATTACAATACTCCATCATGCAGAGGATCTTGTGGATTTCAGGAGAGTGTGAAAGCACAGTATACTGTTTCTGAATAGTTTAAAAGAGAAATAAGAATTATGAGAGCAAGATGTATGATTTGCATAGTATAAATTATTGGAAGAATAAAAAACTTGAATCCTCAGCAGACAAGCCTCACCAAAGAGACAAACAAAAGAGATAACTGCAAGTTCACAGATATGAAGGAAAATCTAGAAGAGAAGCAAAAGTAAAAACCATAAAGGAAAGCATCTTCTCCCTACAAGCAATACTTAATGATCTTGAAGGAAATATGCTTAGAGAAAACTTCAGGATTATAAGTATCTCAGATGAACATAAGTCAAAAACCGAAGCATCATAATGCAAGAAATAATACCAGAAAGTTGTAAAATTTTGAATGTAGAAATCCAAATGTCAATCTAAAGAATACATGAATCATCTACAGAAACTCAAAGCTGCGAACTCCAGGACACATAATGGTTGAATTTAATAATTACAACAATAACAAATTCTGTTAACACTCAAAAGAAATGCCTTAAAATATAAAAGAAAGAAAAAATAAATAACAATAGCCCTAGAAAGAAAAACCAGAAAAAAACAGAAAGTGTGGGAGGCAATGGAATAACATGCTCTGAACAGCAGTGGACCCCTAGATCCAAGGTGAAGTTCCCTGAAAATCTGAACCAAATGATAGATGAAAGAATAGACAGGTTTAATGATAAAGTGGTATTTGAGACATTATTATCAAGAAAACCAGAAATAAAGAGATTATTTGCTTCTCACAAGCCCAGACAACAGAATTACAAAAAGTATCAATATAGCAACCAAGAAAACAGCAAAATAACAACAGAGAGACCACTAAATACCTTCTTTCTAAATATACAAAAGGGGATATGGATGAAAGCAAAAAGTAAATAAAAAGGACAGTGGAGAAGCAGACCTGAAATATAATAGTCTAAGGCTCAAAAAACCACAACTAAAGGTGAGTATTTTTTGTAGGACTAACGTAAATATTGGGAGAGAAGAAAATGAGAGAAGGGAAGAAGAAAATAGAGGTGAATCTATTATATAGTATAATCAAATAAAAATCTAAAAATATAGGCAAAAAAAATCTCATAGTCTTTCAGGAAGAACAGAACCCATAAGAGGACACACAAGGAGGCGAAAAGAGGAATTGAAAAGAGGGACATTGTTTAAATGGTGGGATTTAATACCACTGCTGAAAACTCTTAAGAGATGAAGAAAAATATTCTATAAAAGTATATAGGAATCTTAAAAGATATGGTTTGCAGTAAGTTAAGGCCTAGTAAGACCGCCTATCTTGACTCAGAAGAAGGGGACTTAGGGATCCTAAAAGGAAATAACTGATGCCCAAGAGAATGGGAGGGTATGGATCCAGAGAAGGGATTTTGAGGCAAATGAGGAAAAAGGCCATGGAGAGTGCAAAGGTCAGTAATGAACTACATAATCAAAGACATGGGAAGAATAACACCATGGGGCAATATCCGCTCAACCATTTGAAGGAATGGGTATTTTTTTTTCCAAAATGAGGAGCAAAAGGGGAAAAAAGTGAGTTGTGCAAGGCAATAACTGAAACTATTTAGAAGGCAATACAGAAGTAAGAACCTCCAAAGTTTTCATTTTGTAATGAATACAGAAAATGAATAAGAACTAAACAAATATAGGACCTTGATCCAAAGAATAAAAATCTAGAAAAAATTTAGAAGGGAGTGGCTGGGAGAGAAAAAAAATCAGCCAATAAATATTTAGTAAGTACCTATATGTCTGGCTCTGTGCTCAACACTGATGATAAAAACAAAGATAAAAGTCCCAGTCTAATAAGGGAGATAACAAGCAAAAAAATAATACATATGAACAAGCCATATACAACATAGATAAGAAATAATTAAGAGAAGGAAAGATAGTACATATTTTTAAAGAATCTTTTTTATTTTATTCCCTATTACATGGTAGAACAATTTTTGACATTTGCTTTTATAAATTTTAAGTTCCAAATCCTTTCTATCTAGCTCCTCTCTCCCTCCTTGACAAGCCAAACAAGTTAATGTTGATTATGCGGAGTCATGCAAAAGATACTTCCATATTAGCCTTGCTTCAAAAGATAACACAGACAAAAAAAACCAAGAAAAATAAAAATTTAGAAAGTATACTTCAGTATAATTCAGACTCCATCAGTCCTTTCTCTTGAAATACGTCAAAATTGTCTTATATTATTGTATTGCTGAAAATAGCTAAGTCATTCACAGTTGATCATTGTACAATATTACTGTCACTGTGTACAATGATCTCCTAGCCATGCTCATTTCACTTTGAATCAGTTCATATAAGTCTTCACAATTTTTTTTCCTGAAATCATCTTGCTCATCATTTCTGATAGCACCAGAGTATTCCATCATAATCATATACCAGAACTTGTTGAGATATTCTCCAATTGATGAGCCTCCTCCAATGTCCAATTCTTTACCACTACTGAAATTTGCTATAAAAACATACACACACATTTATTTACATATAGGAACTTCTCCTTTGATATTCTTGGGATGGAGTATTGCTAAGTCAAAGTGTACATAGTTTCTGGGCATAATTCCAAATTGCTCTTCAAAATGATCAGTTCACACTCTACCAAGAGTAATTTAATATCCCAATTTTTCTATATCCTCTCTGACATTTGCTGTTTTTCATTTCTATCATTTCTATCATATTAGCTGACATGATGGGTGTAAGTTGGTACCTCTGTTAGTTTTTTCATTTTTCCAATCAATAGTGATTTGGAGAATATTTTCATATGATTATAAATAGCTTTACTTTATCTGTAAACTACCTGTTTATATCTTTTGACCATTTATGATTTGTATTCTTTAACATTTGACTCAATTCTCTATATATTTGAAAAATGAGATCTTTACCAGAAAAATTTGCTATAAAAATTTCCCCCACTTTCTTACTTTCCTCCTAATCTTGGCTACATCAGTTTTATTTGTGAAAAATCTTTTTAATTTAATATAATCTAAATTATTCACATCCTGCAATGTTCACTCATGTTTAATCATAACTTCTTGCCGTATCCATAAAACGGACAGGAAAACTATTCCCTGTTCTAATCTGGAAAGGCAGTAAAATTAAAAGGGGTTGCAAAATGATTCCCGTAGAATATGGAATTTTAGTTAAGACTTAAAGAAGTCATGGAAATCTATAGGCAGAGATGAGAAAGATCAGTTGAAGAATGGAAGACGGCTAGAGAAAAAACTGAGACCTGAGAGGTCAAGTGTCCTTTTCATCAAACAACAAGAAGGCTAGTGTCATTAAATCAAATAATACATAGTAGGGAGTAAGTTGTAAGAAAACTGGAAAGGTAGAAGAGGACTAGGTTATGAAAAGCTATAAGCATCAAAAATTCAATCGTGGAGGTTATAGGGAGCCTCTAGAGTCTCTAGAGCTGAGGGATGACAAGGTTGGATCTCTTCTGTAGGAAAATCAATTTCATTCACTGAATAAAAAGATAGGTTAAAGAAAAGAAACAGTTGAAGTAAACAGACCTATTAGCAGGTTATTACAATAATTCAGAATAAGGTGATGAGGTCCTATTCCAAAGGAGTGGCAGAATCAGAGAAGAGAAGGAGGATTATTAGAAAGATATTACAAAGGAAAAATCAACATACCTTGACAGCAGCTTGGATGGGGGTAGGTAGGTGGAGTGAGTGATTGAGGATGATACTTTTAGGCAATCATTAAAAAAGAGGACGAAAAATAAAAATAATAAGATAGCCAAGGAACAAGGTAAAATTACAACAAAACCAGAATAAACAGACAAACAAACAAAAAGAATTCAAACATGTATGCACAATTACATGCGAAAAAAATTAGTGAGGAATACCTTCAAAATTATAAAATACCCAAACTGATGTACCAAATAGACATCTTAAGTAACTTGATCTCAAAAAAATAAATGGAACATGCTATGCAGGAATTACTAGATAAGAGGGAGAAACTTCTGACCTGGATGGATTTAAAAGAGAACTCTGTCTGACATTTAAGGAAAAATTAGTACCTATACTGCACAAATTATTCTCAAATTTTGAGAAAGGATCCTACCAGTATTATTTTATGAGAAGGGCAAGATTTGAATTAAATATAAAAGGGAAATTGTAGTCCAATATCATTAATGAATATAAACTTCAAAAATTTTAATAAATCCTTTCAGTTTACAGGAAGCAGCCTATAAATCTAATCTGTAAAATTAGGGGGTTGAACAACCTAGAATCTGAAGTGATTTATCCATGAAGTCATTCATTACGAGCAAGTGGCTTTTATATCAGGGATACAAGGATGGCTCAACATTAGGAAAACTATCAATATAATTAATCATGTTAAAAACAAGAATATCTAAACCACATAATCATCTCAACAAATGAAAAAAGGCTTTAACAAAGTTTAATACCCATTTATGCTAATTTTAAATTTCAATTAATTAATTTGTTTTCAGTTTTTTTAATTGAATTGTTTATTTGCTTTTAGTATTTGGCAATCACTTCCGTGTATCTTACATGTTTTCCCACTCCCTCCTCCTTATTCCCCCCTCCCTCCCTGCTCTATCCCCGAGACAGTGTACAAACTTATAAAGGTTCTATACATACATTCCTATTAAATGCCTGTTGCATAGAAAAATTAAAATGAATGGGGGAAACCACAAAACAAAACAAAAACATAGCATAATACAAAAGAAAATGGTCTGTTTCTGTCTGCAATCTGATTCCATAGCTCTTTCTCTGGAAGAGGAAGGTGTTTTGCCTCAAGAGTCCATTGGAAACTTAAGTTCATGCATTTCAATGAAGTACTAAGTAGACCATAAAAATTCCTCACACACTGTGGTTGTTACTATGTACAAAGTTCTCTTGGTTCTGCTCCTTTCACTCAACATCACTTCATATAAGTCTTTCCAGACTTTTCTGAAGTCTTTCTGTTTGTCATTTCTCTTAGCACAATAGTATTCCATTACATTCATATACCACAACTTATTCAGCCGTTCCCCAATTGATAGGCATCCCCAGGATTTCCAGATTTTGGCCATCACAAAGAGAGCTGCTATAAATACTTTTGTGGGATCCTTTCTCATTTCTATGATGTCCCAGAAGCAATATTGCTGGGTCAAAGGGTAGGCACATTTTGCAGCCCTTTGGGCATAGTTCCAAATTGCTCTCCACAATGGTTGGATCAACTCACAGTTCCACCAACAATGAATTAGTGTTCCAGCCTTCTCAAATCTTCTCCAACATTTATCATCTTCCTGTTATGTCATGTTAGCCAATCTGATAGGTGTGATGGGATACCTCAGAGTCATTTTGATTAGCATCTCTCTAACCTATAGTGATTTAGGGTATTTTTTTCTTATGATTACAGATAGCATTAATTTCTTCCTCTGAAAATTCCCTTTTCATATCTTTTGACCATTTATCAATTGGGGAATGACTTGTACTCCTGTATATTTGACTCAGTTCTCCATATATTTTAGAAATGAGACCTTTATCATAGCCAATAGTTGCAAAATTTTTTCCCCAGTTTTCTACTTCCCTCCTAATCTTGGTTGCATTGTGTTTGTGCAAAAACTTTTCAATTTAATGTAATCAAAATTATCCATTTTGCACTTCATAATATTCTCTATCTTTTGCTAGGTCATATATTTCTCCATTCTCCATAAATCTTACAAATACACTATTACTTGGTCCTTTAAATTCTTTACAGTATCAATCTTTATACCTAGATCATGAATCCATTTGGACTTTATTCTTGTATCAGGTATTGGTCTGTGCCCAGTTTCCGCCACACTGTTATCGTTTTCCCAGCAATTTTTGTCAAACAGTGAGTTCTTATCCCAGAACCTGGAGTCCTTGAATTTATCAAACAGTAGATTGCTATATTCATTGACTACTGTGTCTTGAGTACCTAACCTATTGCACTAGTCTACCCTACTCCTCTGTTTCTTAGCCAGTACCAATTTGTTTTGATGATCGCTGCTTTATAATACAATTTGAGATCTGGTAGGGCTAGGTCACCTGCCCTAGCATTTCTTTTCATTAGTTATCTTGATATTCTGGACTTTTTGCTCTTCCAGATGAATTTTTCTAGCTCTAGAAAATAATTATCTGGTAGTTTGATTGGTATGGAACTGAACAAGTAAATTAATTTAGGTAGAATTGTCATTTTTATTATATTAGCTCAGTCTACCCACGAGCAACTGATGTTTTTCCAGTTACTTAGATCTGACTTTATTTGTGCAATTAGTGTTTTGCAATTGTGTGCATATAGTCCCTGGGTTTGTTTTGGCAGGTAGATTCTCAGATACTTTATAGTGTCACTGTAGCCTTAAATGGGGTTTCTCTTTCTATCTCTTGCTGTTGGACTATATTAGTAACATATAGAAAGGCAGATGATTTGTGTGGGTCAATTTTGTATAATGCAAATTTGCCAAAGTTGTGTATTTTTTCAAGTACATTTTTACTTGATTCTCTAGGATGCTCTAGCATATCATCATATCATCTGCAAAGAGTGACAACTTAGGTTCTTCTTTGCCTATTCAAATTCGTTCAATTTCCTTTTCATCTCTTATTGCTGCAGCTAACATTTCTAATGCCATATTGAATAACAGTGGTGTTTCACCCCTGATCTTGCTGAAAATGCATCTAGCTTGTTCCTGTCACATATAATACTTGTTAATAGTTTCAGATAGGTACCACTTATTATTTTAAGAAAGGCTCCGTTTATTCCTATGTTTCCAGTGTTTTCAACAGAAATGGGTGTTGTATTTTGTCAAAAGCTTTTTTTCTGCATCTGTTGAGGTAATCATGTGGTTTCTGTTAGTTTTGTTTTTGATATGATCAATAGTGTTAATAATTTTCCTAATATTGAACCAGCTTTGCATTCTTGGTGTAAATCCTATCTGATCATAATGTATTCTCAAGATAAGTTGCTGTATTCTTTTTGCTAATATTTTATTTAAAATTTTTGCATCTATTTTCAACTAATTTTTTGTTTATCTTTCCATGGTCTTATATTACATATAATTTTTACTGCATTGTGTTCTGGGAAGGATGCATTGACTATCTCTGCCTTTCTGTACTAGATTGTGAGGTTTTTATCCCCTATTTGCACATGTGACATGTACCACTGAGAAAAAGGCACATTCCTTTCCATTCCCCTTAGTTTTCTCCAGAGAGCTATCATATCTAACTTATCCAAAGTTCTATTCACCTCCTTAACTTCTTCTTGTTTATTTTGGGGTTAGATTTATCAAGTTCAGAGATAGGGACGTTGAGGTCATCCACTAGTGTACTTTTACTTTCTGCTTCTTCCTGTAACTCCCTTAACTTCTCCTCTAAGAATGTGGATGCCATACCCTTTAGACTATATATGTTTAGCAATGATATTGCTTCATTGTCTATGGTGTCTTTTAGCAGGATATAATTTCCTTCCTTATCACTTTTGATTAGATCTATTTCTGCTGTTGCTTAGTCTAAGATTATGATTGCTACCCTTGCTTCTTTATATATCAGCTGAAGCATGTACATTCTGCTCCAACCTTTTACCTTTACTCTATGTGTATCCCCCTGTTCGAAAGGTATTTCTTGTAAAGAACATATTGTTGGATTGTGCTTTTTAATTCTTTTTGGTATACTACTCTGTTTTATGAGAGAGTTCATCCTATTCACATTCACAGTTATGATTACTATACGTGTCTCTTTCTTCATCCCTTTTCCCCCATTTATGCTTTTAGTTCTACCTTCTCCCTACCCCTCCACAATAGAGTTTTAATTTTTGACCACTGCCTCCCTCAGTCTTCCCTCCTTTCTATCAGCTCCCTTCTTTTTAATTCCTCTTTTCCCCTTACTACTTCTTCCCTCCCTTTTAAACTCCCCTCCCTTTTCTTTCCCTTTTCCACTCTTACTGCCTATAGGACAAGTTAGATTTCTATACTTAACTGAGTTTGTGGTCGCTCTTTGAGTCAAATCACATTAGAGTAAATCTCAAAAAGTGCTCATCTCCCTCCTTTCTTTCCCTCTGCTACAATATGTTTTTATGCCTCTTCCTGTGATGTAATTTACCTTATTCTGGGTCCTCCTTTTCACATCTCCCATTATAATTCCTTCACAACCTTGAATCACATTTTATCATCACATCAGTTAATTTATACCCACTCCCTCTATCTATGTATATCCCCTTGAAATATCATAATAAATATACAGGTCTCAAGATTGACAAGTATCATCCTCCCTTATAGGGATACAAACAGTGTACCTATACTGAATAACAAGTTTTTTCCCTCAGTTTACCTTTATATGCATCTCTTGAGATGTATATTTGACAATCAAATTTTCTATTGAGCTCTGGCCTTTACATCAGGAAGGTCTGGAAATCCCTTATTTCTTGGAATGTCCATCTTCTTACCTGAAATATTATTCTCAATTTTTCTGGGTAATTGATCCTCGGTTGTAGTCCTTTACCTTACAGAATATCGTTTTCCAGTGCCTCTGATCTTGTAATGTAAGAACTGCAAGGTCCTGTGTTATCCTGACTGTAGTCCCTCAATATTTGAATCGTTTAATTCTGACTGTTTGCAGTATTTTCTCCTTAACTTGATGGTTCTGAAATTTGGCAACAATATTCCTTAACGTTTTCAGTTTGAGATCTCTTTCAGGAGGTGATTGATGGACTCTTTCAATGACTATTTTAACCTCTGGATCTAGGATCTGAGGGCAGTTTTTCTTGATGATTTCTTGAAAGATATTGTCCAGGCTTTTTTTTTTCATGATGGCACTCCAGTAGACAAACAATTCTTAGATTTTTCTCTCCTGAATCTATTTTCCAGGTCAGTTGTTTTTCCAATGAGTTATTTAATTTTTTTTCTATTTTTTTCATTCTTTATATTCTATTTGACTGATTCTTGATGTCTCATGGAGTCATTAGCTTCTACTTGCCCAATTCTAATTTTTGTAGATGGTTTTCTTCACTTAGCTTTTGCGTCTCCTTTCCCATTTGTGTAATTCTTCCTTTTAAGGAATTATTTCCTCCAGTTAGGTTTGTACTTCCTTTTCTATTTGTCCAATTCTTCTTTGTAAGGAGTTGTTCACTTTAGTAAATTCTTTCTTTCATAACTTAAAAATCATTGACCAATTGCTCTCCCCTCTAATTTGGCTTTTAAAATCCTTCTTGAACTCTTCCAAGAATGCTCTTTGGTTTTGAGACTAGTTCACATTCCCTTCTGAAGTTTCAGATGTGAGTACAATCTCAATGCTGACCTCTTCTGTGCTGATATTTTGGTTCTTATTGCCATAGTAAGATTTTATGGTCTTTTCTTTTCCTTCTTGCATCTTACCCATGGTGATTGCCTTTTTCCTGGCTTTTAAAGTGGATCTCTGCTTCTGCACCACAGGTGGCTCTCTCCCACAGTGTGCTGAGAACTTTGAGGCTTTGTGTGTTGCGGCCTCTTGTTCTTTCAACTAGAATCTAGAATTCTGTAGCTTACCTGGTGCTGAGCACAGGCAGACTCAACAGTGAGTGAATCTCCATCTGTCCTGGTGTTTTCCAGATTCCCCTGGCTGTGCTAAGGCATGCCTGAGGTCCTGGTGTTGCTTCTTATGGGTTCCTTCCTCCTTGGGCTCAAGATCTACTCCTGGTTCACTGAAGTGGGGCTGCCTGGGACAGCTCCAATTCTGCACTGGCCCCTTTCAGCCACAGCAAGAGGGTTTGGCCTTGCCAATTTTCCTAGCCTTTCAAGCTGAGAGACTGTTTACCCCTTTGGCTGATCCCACTATTTCAGGACTTTTCTTGGGGAAATATTCTCTGTGATTTCTTAAGGTCAACAAGGGGAGGGTATGAGCACATACAGATCACTCTACCATCCTGGTTTCCAGAAGTTCAAGTAAGTGACTTACATTCAGTTCTGCAGACTGATAATCTCAGGAGCAGTTCCTGTTACTCAGTGTCCTGTGTTTCTCTCTCACTCAGTTCTACTGGACTCCTGTCCTGTGCTGATATGTTTGAGAGTCCACAATGCTACTTCTCTCATTTGTGCTAAAAGAGACCTTTACAAGTAGAGGTGTAAAGGGACCATTTCAAAATATCATTAAAAAACCTACCAAAAATGAAAATCAAGTTTCATCTAAAACACAATACACTTTTTCCAATAGATAGGATTAAAGTAAAGATGCTCAATCTCCTCACTATCATATTCTGGAAATGCTAGAAACAACAATAAGACAGAAAGAATTAAAGGCTTAAAGATAGGAAGAAAGGACTAAAATAATTTCAAGTTGTTGATGATATGATGCTAATATTCAAAAATCCTAGGAAATCAGCAAAGATGCTAATTAAGAAAATTAATAGCTTTAGTAAAGTTGCAGGCTACAACATACATTCTCAAAATCCAGTGTTTTGATTTTTACATTAGAATTTCAAAATCCAAGAAGCAATAACAGAAAAGGAAATTCCATTACAAGCAATTCCAAAATACATAAAGTGTCTGGGAATGAATCTACCAGTGCTTATAAAAATCTTTAATAGATTCAATTTAAAAAGTGTTCCTTAAAGAAATAAAGAAAAACCAAGAGCTGGTATTGTATTCATTGCTTATACCTAGAATATGACATCATAGCAAAGTGAGAATGCTACAAAAGTTGATTACCAATTTTTATATTATTTTGTTATTTAGTCATTCAGTTGTGTCTGACTTCATGATCATAAGGACCATAGAATGCCAAGCCCTTCCATCCTCCTCTATGATGAAAAGTCTAAGTTCATACTCATTGTTTCTGAAAGAAATGATTACTTCTCTCATTTTAATATTCAATTAACATTGACTATATAAATTATATAATTATTGATATATTCAGGGTTTTTTTTTTCTTTTCTATCTCCTTATTATAAGTCCAGTCCCTCAAGGAGATTTCTGACCTTGCCCCAAAATTTACTCCATCTAGACCATGTTATCTTGATGGAATTCTTATCCCACCCAATTAGAAAATCTTACAAAGAGAATATAACCTAGATGAATTCTGACCCATTTGTTCAACTTAGACAGGTTTGGGTAGGGGTGAGGAGTTGACAAACCCCTTTGTCCAGATTGCCATGGACAGGGGTAGTCTGAGTGGAGAGTAGTCAGAATGACATAATCAAAGCCACATCTTCCAGCTGCTCATTAGAATAGATCCATCTCATTATAATATTGATTCTCTAATTAACTGTCAACCAATCAGAGTTGATTGCCTCTTGTTGGGAACATCCACTCTTCCAAGGGTATATAAGCATAAGTAGCTTCTATAATCCATCTTTGGTTTATAAGAGAAAACCAAATAACTATCCTTTTTATTAATAATTTGCTAGCCATAATTAATAAAAATGATTGATCATTAACAAGAAATTATATCTCACAAACATTTCATATATCACATTTCCATGATACTGTCTTTTCATCTCATAATCTATCATCCCCTTTACCTTTTGCATTCAATCTTTCCCAACATCAGTGTCTTTTCCAGTGGGTCCCATCTTCTCATTATATGGCCAGGTTATTTATGCTTCAGCTTCAATAACTTCCCTTTCAATGAATAGCCTCATTTCTTTAAGTGTTGACTGAGTTGATTTCCTTCTCTCTAAAGGATTCTCAAGTCTTCTCACGAACCATATTTTGAAAGAGTGAATTCTGTGGCACTAATCTTTCCTTACATCCAACTCTCACAGTCACACATAGCTACCGGAAAAACCACAGCTTTCATTGTGTGGACTCTGTCAGCAAGGTGATGTCTCCACTATTTAGCATGCTGTTCCGATTTTTCATAGCTGTCCCGCCAAGGACCAAGTGTTGTTTTTGTTTTTTTTTTTAATTTCATGGCTGCAGTCCCTGTCTGTAGTGATTGTGAACCCAAGAATGTAAAATTCAACACTGCTTCCATTTTTTCTCACATTATTTGCCAGAAAGTGATGAGACCAGTTTCCAAGATATTAGGTTGTTTTGTTTATGTTAGACTTCAAGCAAGCTTTTACATTCTCCTATTTTATTCTCATTAAAAGATTTCCTAATTCCTCTTCATTTTCTGCTATCAGTGTGGTATCATCTGCATATCTGAGATTGCTGATATTTCTCCTGGCAACTTTAATTCTAGCTTTTGGTTCATTTAGCTTGGAATTATGCATGATAGACTCTCTGCATGTAAGCTCAATAAATAAGGAGACAATATAGAGCTTCATCATACCCTTTTCCCATCTTAAACCAACCAATCAAATTATCAACGGATACTTAACAGAACTAGTAAAATCATTTTTAAAATGATTTTTAAAAATATCTAGAAGATTTTTTTCATCTTAAAATTTCAATTTTTATATGGGACAATTTTCTGGGAATGAGGAGAGGATATTGGGGAAATTATGATAAAATATATTAATAAAATCTTATAAAAAGAAAGAAGAAATACTGGATTAGGAACCAAGATTGATGCCATGTGATTGTGGGTAAATCACTTAATCTTTGGTACTCAGTTTCCTCATCTGTAAAATTAAAGTTTGGACAATATGGGACCTAAAGTTGCATCCAGGGCTATTATTCTATAAAATATATTTCATTATGCATGCTGCTGCTGTTTGTTTTTTGTTCTCAAAGAGGACCATGTCATCAGTGAGGTGATGCCATGACATCCAACGGAATTGGATTTCTGTGAAGGAGAGCTATGCAAAGTCACCAGCCTCACTTTGTCTTCTGGAACCATTTGTATCTAATAGAAAGTTATAGATGAGGACAACTGGATGTGATCCTGAATGCAGTGAGAGACCATGACCTTTTTAAGCTAAGGTCTTAAACAGGTCTCAGTTTGACTGAGGTATTGCTTATTCAGTGATTAAAGCTAGATAAAAAATAAGGCGGAGGGTGACCTCTTTTACCTAATCAAATATGATTTTATGTATATATGCACATATGTATGTGAATATACATATGTACATGTGCATATGCATGTGGGCATATACACATATGTATGTGTGTGATTAAATACATACATACACATGTGTGTATATGAATCTGCAAGGAGAAAACCCTTAGATTTTCTGGCCAAAACAGAAGCAATTCCTATTTGCATTCAGTCTGAGTCAGTCAGGGCTCAGACAGTGACCAAGTGGAGCTTGGCCTGGGACCTACTGTCTGCCAATCAACGAGAACAAGAATGACTTGGGTTCAAGTCGTGGCCTTTGAGAAAAAAACAATCTAGCCCATAAACCTGGGGTATTTAATCCCATATATCTAAAGCTGGCATGGAATTGTAGATAGAACACCTGCCTAAAGTCAGGAAGACCTTTTCATATAGATCAGTTTTTCATCTAACCTCTCAGTGTCCCAAGCAACTAAGATAAAGTAAATTATAGATAAACTCACCACCTGCATTGTTGGAGAAAATTTTCATGGCAGAAAATACTAGCACAAATGATATCACAGGTCCATATAAAAACAAAAAAAATTGGGAAAAAAATTAGTGTTATCTTCTAAACTATACTAACAGTTCTTGACAGCAGGAAGCACATATTATGTTTTATGTGTTCATGTCTTCTGTCTTATGCATCATTGTACCCTAGTACCTCAACAGTAATATTTGTGTCTTGAGAAGATACGGTTAAAATACAAGATTATCCCCAATGACTAGCAAAGCAATAATTTACCCATTTAGATAAGTAAATATGAAGATATGACAAATAACTGATACAAACAATTTCCATAGAAACTCAGAGAAAAAAAATTACAGTGATAGAGAAGAATAAAGAAAATCCATAGAAGATGTAGCATTTGAAGCATGTCCTATAAAAAAGATATACTTCGGAAGATCAGAAGAATAAAATGGTATTGGAGTTTGTGGGGGGAGCAAATAGAAGTAAAAAAATGGGGGAAGAGTTGGGTAGACACATGATCAAAATGTGACAGCATGGCAACAAGATGAGCAAATATTTTCTTGGGCCAAAGCATAAAACCACCATCATAGGAAAGTAGAATTAAAGAAGTGGCATTCAAGGCTGCAAAAAAGTTAATATTAAATTGCCAAGGAATTTGAAGAATTTAGACTTGGCTGGCAGCAGAATTCAGTTGTACATTTTTGAGTGGCAGAATGGCATTGTGTCATTGAAATGACATTAAGATTAATTTAGCAATGGTATGTTAGATGAATTAATAGGAAAGGAAGTCTTTAAGACCAACGAGGAAATCAAAGAAATAGCATAGATAATAAGGTAAGAGCTGCAGAATGAAAGACAAAAAAATGAAAGGACTAAAGCTCATGGAAAAAAAAATATTTTACTCATCACTTATTAAACAAACATTAGCTAAAATTTTCTGTCTTGACGGCATTGTCCTAGGTACCGGACTAATACTGTATTCTCATTAGGGCATGATCTCTCCCTGTTGAAGTTTGAAATAGAGTAGAATTAGAAGACATCAAATACATTATTATAATAGATATTATATAAGTTCATTAAGGAATTAAAGAAAATGCTATATAATGCAAAAAGTGAGAATAATTTTTACCAATCAGTAAATTAAGGAGATTAACCAGAGATCAAAGATTCTGGACAGGATGTGTCATTCAAGTTTTCGGTCTTGAGGAGGTTGTAGTTCAACCTCCTTAAGGTTAAGAAAAAACAAGAAGGTCATTGCAGGTATAGGCAATAACATGAGAAAAATCACCAAGGCAGGAGAATTTATTTGGCTGGAACATTGAGCACATATAGAAAAATTATGCAAAATAAAGCAAAAAGTGTATAAGGTGGTTGAGTGAAAGAGCTCCTTACTCTTCTATCAATCATTTCCACTACCATCATTGCCTTCTAAAAACAATAGGAATCACAAAGTAAGGAAAAGTGACAAGACAAAGGTAGAGTGGATATAAGGTAAATTTTACGGAAAAAAGTAATTTAAAACAATTGTTTCCTTGTAGGCTTGCTGTGTATGCCCTGATATTACTCAGTCATTACCCATTTTACGAAATTTTTTTATGACTGTGGGGAATGCATCTCTTGTCAGTTGAGGCAAGACATCACGAGATTTCTATGCTTATGATTTACTTAGATTTTCACTGTTGTATACCTGTGAAACATGGACAGTCTACAAGTGCTATGCCAGGAAACTGAATCACTTCCATTTGAACTGTCTTAGGAAGATTCTGAGGATCACCTGGCAGGATAAGTTACCAGACACTGAAGTCCTTGCTTGAACTGAACTGCCGAGTATTCACACTATGCCCCAGAGAGCACAACTCCAATGGGCTGGTCACGTTGTTTGAATGCCAAATGTATGCTTGACAAAAAGATAAAGATTATTTTATGGAGAAATTTCATGGGGCAGGCGATCACATGGTGGCCAGAAGAAAGGATACAAGGACCCTCTCAAGATCTCTCTCAAGAACTTTGAATTTGACTGTGCAACATGGGAGACTCTGGCACAGGACCGTTCAGCATGGCGTGTGCACATAAGAAAAGGTACTGTGCTCTTTGAGCAAAGCAAAAGTGAGACAGCACAAAGTAAATGCAGGATGCACAAATTTGGAATAGTCACCCCAAATATTCAACAGACTATCTGTGCCCAATCTGTAGTAAAGCATTCCGAGCTCGTATTGGTCTGATCAGCCACAGTTGGGCACACTGAAATTTCACTTTACAACGGGGATGTCATTTTAGTCCTCTTCGAAGATTAAGGACAACAACCAACCATGCCATACCATAACTGGATTTTAGCACAGCACTGGGTAAAGTCTCTCATACTGGTATGGGAAAAATGGAGTAACATGAACTAGATGAAAGTATAATCAACTAGATACAAAATGAGTTGAACGGTTAGATCCAAACAGTAAAGCTTTGATGTCCATTTGAAAAGGAACCCTTCAGTTGGTATACCTCAGGGATCTGTACATTGTCTTGTGCTGATTAATATTTTAATCAATAATTTGGATAAAGGTATAGATGACATATTTAACCATTCTGCTAGGACACAAAGCTTGGAGAATTACCTAAAGTGCCAAATAAGAGTCAAGACCCAATAGGCTCGAATGTTGACTAAATTTAATAATGTGAAATTAAAATATCATAAGTATAAAGTGTCATACTTAAAAATGATCAACATTTTCTCAAGCATATAATGGCAAAGGATGTCTAATTTATCTGAAAATGATATGCAAATTTCAAGAATCTGCACAATCAACCTGAACCAAAGGTACCAGCACCCAAAATAGCTAATATTATCTTGAGGTACAAAATGTTTAAATTTAATGGGTCATTAGCAAGTCAGCATTAGACACCAATACGAATGTAAGAAATGACAATTTTCTTTGTGTGACTCCAAGCAAGGGAGCATAGACCTCGTGAGCCTCTTCTCCCTCCACCCTTCTCCAAAAGAGATTTTCATTCCGAGTAAGAAAGAAGGCTGCGATAGGGGAGGGGAGCGGAGCGCCTCCGTGACTCGGGCCCCCTCGGGAGGAAGCGGCTGCGGCAGAGACGGGGGCAGGAAGCGGCAGAGGCAGAGGCGTGGGCGGGCGGCTGAGGCGGCAGCGGCCCAGGACTCAGGAATCCCCCAGCAGCAGGTAGGATCTTCAATACTGAAGGTCTTTCCAACCTGAGGGAGCCAAGCAGGGGAGACGGCCCTGCCCCCACCCTGCTCTACTGCTGAACGCCTCTGAATAAAACCCCCAAGGGAGCTGAGCACAGCAGGAGGGGCCCCCCACCCCGCCCCCACCCGCTCCGTTCCTGAAAGTCTCTGCAGAAAGCCCCTGAGGGCCCGGGCTTAGGAGGCGGCCCTGCCCCCACCCCTGCGCCAGAACTAAAGCTTGCCGGGGGAAAGCGCATTTGAATCTCAGAGGCCAAGCACTAGCTGGGTGGATCCAGGCGGGGGTGGAAAGGAATCTCAGAAGTCAAGTAACTGGCTGGGAAAATGCCTAGAAAGGGGAAGAAAAATAAGACTTTAGAGAGTTTTTTCCAACAAATGCAAATGATCCCGACCTTCGGATCTGATGGGGAGGATGAGAACGTATTTTTCCCATCAGGGAAAGATGTGGAGGGCGGGGCCTCAGTACCCCAGACACCCCAGGGGGGTGTTGGGTGGGTTCAGGCCTTGGAAGAGCTTAAAAAGGATTTTGAAAAGCAAGTTAGACAGGTGGAGGAAAGACTGGGAAGAGAAATGACAAAGATGCAAGAAGAGTATGAAAAAAAGGTCAATATCTTGGTAAAGGAGACCCAAAAAAATGCTGAGGAAATTAACACCTTGAAAAATAGGCTCACTCAATTGGCAAAAGAGGTTCAAAAAGCCAATGAGGAGAAGAATGCATTCAAAAGCAGAATGAGCCAAATGGAAAAAGAGGCTCAAAAGCTCACTGAATTTAATAGTTCTCTCAAAATTAGAATGGAACAGATGGAGTCTAATGACTTTATGAGAAACCAAGAAATCACCAAACAAAACCAAAAGAACGATAAAATGGAAGAGAATGTGAAATATCTCATGGGAAAAACAACTGACCTGGAAAATAGATCAAGGAGAGACAACTTAAAAATTATGGGACTACCTGAAAGCCATGATCAAAAAAAGAGTCTAGACATCGTCTTGCATGAAATTATCAAGGAAAACTGCCCTGACATTCTACAACCAGAGGGCAAAATAAGTATTGAAAGAATCCATCGATCACCACCTGAAAGAGATCCAAAAAGAGAAACTCCTAGGAACATTGTGGCCAAATTCCAGAACTCCCAGCTCAAGGAGAAAATCTTGCAAGCAGCTAGAAAGAAACAATTCCAGTACTGTGGAAATACAATCAGGATAACCCAAGATCTAGCAGCTTCTACATTAAGGGATCGAAGGGCATGGAATAGGATATTCCAGAAGGCAAAGGAACTAGGACTGAAACCAAGAATCACCTACCCAGCTAAACTGAGTATAATACTTCAAGGGAAAATATGGTCTTTCAATGAAACAGAGGACTTTCAATCATTCTTAATGAAAAGACCAGAGCTGAAAAGAAAATTTGACTTTCAAACACAAGAATGAGAGGAAGCATGCAAAAGTAAACAGCAAGGAGAAGTATTAAGGGACTTACCAGAAATGAACTGTTTGCATTCATACAGGGAAGGACAATATTTCTAACTCTTAAAACTTTTCAGTATCTGGGTGGTTGGTGGGACCACACATACACATGTACATGCATGCACACACATACACACATGCATTCACATGCAGAGACAGAGAGCACAGATTGAACTGAATAGGATGGGACCATACCTTAAAAGAAATTAAGGTAAATGGTGAGAGAGAAATGTAGTGAGAGGAAAGAGGGGGAAATGGAAGGGGGTAACTATATGTCATTTAAGAGGCAAGTAGGAGATGTTTTTAGTGGAGGGAAAAAGAGGAGAGCTGAGGAAAAAAACAAACAAACAAACAAACAAAAGTTTACCCTCATCACATTTGACTAAACGAAGGAGTGAAATGCACACTCATTTTGGTATGAAAACCTATCTTACAGTATAAGAAAGCGGGGGAGAAGGAGATATTGGGGGGGGGATGATGGAAGGGAGGGCAAAGGGAGGAGGGAGTAATTGAAAGTCAACACTTGGGGAGGGACAGGATCAAAGGACAGAAGAGAAAAAATGAGGGGCAGGTTAGGAGGGATGGCAATTCAGTTAGTCTTACACAACACGACTATCAGGAAGGTCATTTGCAAAGCTACACAGATATGGCCTATAATGAATTGCCTGCCGTACCAAAGGGAATAGGTGGGGAGGGAGGGATGGGGAGAATTTGGAACTCAAAGTTTTAGGAACAATTGTTTAGTATTGTTGTTGCAACTAGGAAAGAAGACATACAGTTAATGAGGAATAGAAAGTCATCTGGCCCTACAGGAGAAAAGAGAAGATAGAGACAAGGGAAGGGAGGGATGACAGAAGAGAGGACAGATTGGAGATAGGGAAAATTAGATTGCTTGGGGTATTGGGGTGGGGGGAGGGGAGAAAAGGGGAGAAAATTTGGAACCCAAAAATTTGTGAAAATGAATGTAAAAAGCTAAATAAATAAATAAATGGAAAAAAAAAAAAAGAGATTTTCATTCCTGCCAAGAGGGGAAGGATGAGATAGGAACCAAGGGCTGTCCTCAGAGAAATGCAATACCAGGCTAGAAAGATATCTTTACGCCCCCTTAAATATTATTTATCTAAGGGATATAATCTATTTATGTAACTTCTAATCACTTCTTTATTTTATGGGGAAAAGGGTGTCCCAAGTTCCATATCCAATGTTTGACACTTTTCTGTCCTAATATCAGTTTCATAATGAACACACAATGTATAGCAAAGAAACTTATTTATCCAAATCCAAATCATAGCAAAACAACAGAGAAGGTATGCACAGGAGAATACATACCAGACAATACAGAGTACAGGAGCTCTCCTACTGAGAGTGACATAACTCAGCTCAATCAAGAGAGAGGGTCTTGGATGTCACCCAAGGGCTAACTCTCCAAAGTCTTAATATAGCAAGCTGGGGTTAAGGAATATGATGGAGACTTCCTCATCCTCTCATGTCTTTCCAGAGTCTTTTCCTTCATCAATCTGAAGTGAGGTTGCCCTTTTCCATCTTCCTTAGCAAAATTGGAATCCAAAAGTGTCTAAAGCAACTCAAGGTTTTAATACTGAACCTTGATAAGTCCCAAACTGGGGACTCTTGCTGGAAGAGTTCTGAAAGTGAACTATCAGACACCTGAAGCTCTGTCTTTCACCAACCCTGCACCACCCCTTATATAGGGCAAGGCCATTATCTCCACCAATAAAAAGTGAGTCCCATAACCATGGACCTTGGGTTAGGGGTTGCTTTCTTCCTCTATCCAGTCCCTCACAGAGAAGTTAACTATAAGCAAAACTGTTCACATACATTGCTATAGCATGAGCATAACATAAAATATAGTCATATGAACATGACAGCAAGATAAAGAGAGCATGCTCAAATATGTTACTCATATGTACAGCAGTAAACAAGCAATTACATGAAAAGCACTTTTTACATAAGCAACCTCTAAGATATGTATAAGTTTATCTTTAGATTTCCCTATAACATTATAATTTAGCCTGGTGACTAGTCTAATAGGCTTATTTCTCTGGTCACTGACTCATCTCTCTGCTCCTACACCAGTGTTCAGACCATAGTTGGTATGGCCTGAGCATCATCATCATTATAGACTTATATGTCTACACCAGATTTGGCAACTATGCCAGGTTTACTGTCAGTATTTTTTAGCTCTGTAGGTTTAATCAGTCCTTTGAGTCTGTAGTAGTTTTGGTGATTAACTTGTAATAATGCGCACAGTTTCCTACCCTGGATGCCCATAGAAGGTCTAAAATGCTTGTAGGTAGATGTCAAGAAACTAGTGAAAGATAATTTGAAGATGTATGTGAAAGAGAGGAGTCTGAAGGAGTAGAGAGTTTGAAGATGTATGTGCTAAAAACAAAATCCTGAAGGAGGTGGGGAGAAAATGAGATTAAGGAAAAAGTTTGGGTTATTCATCCTAATAAGAAATTTAAATATCTCTTTTCCTGTGACCAGAAGGAGGCAGAATAATGATAGTACAATATAATGTAAGACATGTTATGATGTAATGTGATATGATAGATTAATATAATATAAGGTGATATGATATGACATATGATATAATTGATATGATATAATTAATATAATATAGAGAGAGTGGGTAATAATTCTGAGTTGTCTGATATCATGAACCAGATGTTCTGGGGGATGAGGAGTTAACTGCTTGGGTAAGGTGGGTGGAGAGGGTGATTGGGTGTAATAATAAGCTAGAGGATACGCAAAAATATTTGAAACAGTTATTGTGAGAAACGAGAGAGAGAGAGACAGAGAGAGAGATTTACAAAGTAGCAAATAGAGCACAGATAAAGTCATACACTGTTTATATCAGCCAAATCACCTCAATTTACAGACTTTCAGATTTTCAGCAACTCCAAAGCAGAAGTGGCAAATTTAGATCAGCCTTATCTGCAGAAGAGGGAGGGTTAATATAGAATGTAAACACCTCCAGGAAAGGGACTGTTTTACTTAGAAATCTATTCGCAGTGTCTACCATAGTGTCTACACATAATAGGCACTGAAATAATGCTTGTTCCTTGATTCAATGCCTGATTTCATTAATTGAAGGACAAAGGTAGAAGCAACCTATGGTCTAAAGTTCCAAAAAGTTTATTTCGGACTAGGTGTTAGACACCAGTGATGCTAGAATGAGGAAAATGATTTTGGAGAATAGGGATAAGGCATGGGAACAAAGGGCATGGTAAAGAGTAGATGTATTATGAATGAGAGAATTCAGAGGCCATAGAAAAGTAGAGTATGATTGAAAATCAAACTTCATAATTCTGGATTTTGAATATGTTTAAATGTGACTAAGGCAATAATGTGCCTGCATTGATGTGAAGAAAAATGTTGCTGTAACTTGAGAAGCTGAAGAGTGTTTAACATGAATGTTGAATTCCTGAAGAATTATGAAAGAGAGAGACTGAGTTAAATTCTATAATTGTAGAGAAGGTAGAAGCAATGACGTAGAGTCTAGTAGAACAAATGACAAAGAGTGGGCCAAGGGAGAATAGTAAGGTATTGCAGCAGCAGAGAATTGACTGATTTCCAGATGAAATATAATGCAACTATGAAAGCTATCAAGAAAAATCCAATGTAATTGGACATACCATTGTGATCAGCGGGCATATATTTGAAACTACTACATCAAACACAGCAACTTAGATGTTTTTATTGTTCCATTTAAGAAGATCTAGTAGAACTTTTATTAAAGAAAATAATTGCCTCTAAAATCTTGCAAGCTTTCCTTTATACCACTATTTCTTACTTCTTCAAACTTTATGAAAAGGCCCATTGTATCTGCTGAGGGAATTGCTTGTTTCTCATTCTGTAGATTTAAATTGGATTTAATCATCACTTCATATATAGTGCATCCCTTTCCCCTTCACCCCCACAACACATACACATTCTAAATTTAATTAAAATAACTGAAATGAAACTAGAGATAATTTGTTTTTTAAATAGACTGCCACATGCTCCATTTACATAAAACCCATTAGTTTGCATTAAATACAAATTAGCTGCTGATATGAATTAAATCACATATAAATAGTTCAGAATAGCCTCAGAACCCTGCATTTTAATTACTATAACAACTAACCAGATTTATTTGTAAGGTAATCAAGAATCTTACTCATTTATTCTTCAACACAATCAACTAGACAATACAGTGCTGTCCTGGAACACACCATAGTTTCTGTGATATCAAATCTAGGAGAGTCATTGATTGGATTCTCTTATAATAGCTATCAAAACACAGCAGTTAGGAAATCAATGGATACTCAAAAAGAGATGAGGTAAACTGAATTCATTCCACTGATCATTAACAATATTCTTTTCTTTTCCCCATTTTAATCACACTTTAACAGTTTGGGTACAAATGAAGAAAAATAACAAATAAAATATTTTGTTCTTTAAATTTTTTGTACTAATCCATTTTTTGCAATCAAAAAATTAAAATATCTCTCAGTAATGATTTTCCCCCTCACATAAACTGAGAGTTTAGTAATAAGGGACTCTAAACCGTTAATGTATCTCTGATACTGAGGAGTCACCCTGCTTAGGTAGCCCTATTTATGCCCTGATTTATTCTTCCATAAAATCCCGATGCTATATAATCAATATTCATCTGAAGTACTCATTGCTGTCAAAGTCTAGTCTGTCTTAGAGAAGATGAATGACATTGCTTAATTGACCCATATGACATTCTTTGAAACTCAGGATGACAATTTCTGTGATCTTAAAATCTTTATGTAAAATAAACTAGCAATTGATTTTGATTATCTGCTAGATAAAATGGCTAAGATTGTTGATCCTATTTAATTTCCCTTCAAAGCCTCACAATCCTAAGGTTTGCTCAAGGTATGACAAAGGTAGGACAAATGACACATATCTAATGGAAGAAAACTCTTCCAAACATCCTCTACTATTTACTCAAAAGTATCATATCCAGCATGACAAGAAAAAGGAGTACAATATCCTTCAACAGCATCTAAAAGTTTCTCATACTAGTATAGTTTTTAATCAAAATTGTTTCTCTATTCTGTATTTCTCACCTTCTTATCTTTATCATGTAATGTTGAATTGCTGCCTTTAATACACTGTCAAAAAAATCTGATATGGCCTTCCAACTAAGATGGAAATAGGATAGGTCATAGAACTGCCAAATTTTCCCACATGTATTTGAGTAAAGATCTTGAAAAAAACGATTAAATAACGATCAGGAAATCTAAAGAAAAACATCAAGAATCTCCCCTATATAGCCCAAGATTACACAAAAATATGGCCAGAGCCCATAAGCAATGGAAGACCCTTCAAAGAAGTCAATGTAAGTTTAGGTAAACAAGCATGAACTAGCACGCTGAAAAGGTATGCTGATGTGGGGAATTGAAGCCTCAAGCATTCTCCCTGATGATACTCCTAGAGCAAGTTTATAGCCTTCTGACTAGGGCTATGGGATAAAACAGCCCTCTGATTGTGGATATTTCAGGCAGAATAGAACCCTATAGTCTTATGATTGGGAAGGAGTCAATAGACTGCATTTCAGTCTGATGACATTCTGGTAAGATGTCAGAAGCCTGCAGCACTCCTCAGACATATTCCTTGAGGTAGGGAAACCTACATCCCTCTGACCAGGGAAACTACATGTGGGACCTGACCCTTGTAATTCTGATCAGTATTTCTATAAAGAAGCCTGAAGCACACAGATACCTGAGAGTACAAATGTTGCAGGAGGTCCAGGAGCAAGTGTCTCGGAAATTGGGGGAAGAGGATCAAGTAGGGCTGTTGTGAACTTTGCATAAGAGGGTGAGAATGTACATTCTGGCAATCCCATTGAGAAGTTCAGGAGGAGGAGGAGCTTACACATTGCACAAATTTTTAAGTCACAATGGAAGTTGATACTGTAGTTAAAGAAAACACAGTTCTGAATGCAATGAAGAAAACTATGAATTAAGAGAAGCCCAAGAGTTCAAACCAGAAGAGAAAGGTAGCTCTGTAATAAGAACCAGTCAACTTCAGATTCATCTCTTTTTTTAATGCCTTGACCACAAGGACATTAAGATAAGAAATGAAGCAAGGAATAAAAATAAAATTATAAGAAAAAATGAATTCTCAGAAGGAAGTTCCCAAAACAAAAAAGGCAAGTTGTCAACCATATGAAAATAATGTTCCAAATCACTAAATAATGACATTTAACAGAGAAATATTACTTTAAGTATGTATCTATCAACACGCACATCATCTACATACATATACATATGCATATATATATATATAAAAAGAAAGAGGGAAAGGATGCAAATATACCCAATAATTTATCAATACTTATGTAAGTAAACAAATAGAAGGTTTTGTAAGCTACCTGTAAATAAACTCATTTGAACTGAGAATTCCTTTGAAATGTGTGTTCTGTGTGCCAACTTTTACTCTCTCCATGGAATGACATATTTTTCAAAGTGCGTAGTCTTTAAAGCTTTCGCTACTGTAACAACACAGAAATGGAAAGAAAATCTGTTTATGAACTAAATCCATTTTTTATATTTAGGCATTATTAAATGAAAGACACAAAGACATACATATGGACAGATGGACATCAAGTAGTAATGCTTCTACCCTCAAAAGGCAAGAGAAAATCTCTCTTGTTGCTTAAAATGTTGGCGGTGTACCTAATAATTGAAGTGGCACTATTACAGAAATGCAGTAACTGCTTTGAATCTTAATATTAAAAGAGGTCAATCTTCTGTATTTCCCCAGTGATTCATAAATAATCTATCTCAATGCTACTCCAACTTAGTATGATGAAGTAAGATTAGATGGTTAATAGGAGTTTGAGTGGTATATGATAGTTCCATGAAGAGTTAAATAGCTTTAAAAATCAATACAGGAAGCTATTTGATAATGCTTCTCTTGTTTTTGCAGACCATCTCTTTTATCCAATTTCTAATGCATACTATGCCATCCAAATCAAGGGGGGAAAAAACAAAGCAAAAATGTGACTGTACATATGACTCTGACCTCAAAGTTTTGTTCAGAACACTACTATTCCATCTGAAAGGATTTATCTTGATAGCAGTGCTCATAAAATCCACATATAACATCTCTTTTTTCTGTCCCTGAGGCTCAAATATATTTATTGGAGGTTTTTCTTTTAACATAGCTTGTTGTCCAAGGGCCTCTGGAGACAACAAGTATCTCCTCTTTAAATGAACCGATGTTCACTTTTTTCATTTTAGCTGCACTGAAAATAGTCCTGCCCAAAGCATTTTCTTGTCACTTTCCTGACCACATTACTTTCCCACTCAAGCCTTAATTAGTGCTTTCACAGTACAAATTCAGACTTCCTCCTCTTATTCTCTGTGTCCTCTGCCTCTCTGTACCAGTCTCTTTTCTGCAAACATTTTTATTATAATTTAGGTTTTCATTTTAGGGTTGTCACCATTTCATTTTCCAAACTGCTCACTGTCTAAATCAGTCACCTTTTGGGGGGTTGATCTTTATTCTTTCAACCAAACTACAAACCATTTTTACAAAATTTTCCATCATCATTATGTAATCAACTATTCAAAGTTTTCTCTAAAGATAAATGGTGCAGAGAAATGAAACAATGGAGGGGGGGAAAGTATAATGAAAATCCAGACAACTAATTAGCAGTTAGCTAATTGTCATATTGGAAGGTAGAGAGAGCTCTCCTCCAAATGAATGAGTTATGAGACAATACGCTATATTTAGGATGAGGGAAATGTGATAACTGTAAGCTCTGAAGTTGTTTTGACTAGGAAATCACATGGATAAATTTGTACTAAAGGAAATTGCTTTGGCAGCAGTTTATAGGATGGACTAGAGTGGGGAGGAGTTCAATTAAGAGGATGTCTTAATAATCTACTAATGAAGATGTGAGCTAAGATGAAAACAGGGTAAATGGAGAGAGGATGTTGGAGATGAGATATTGTGAAGAAACAGTATGATTTGACTATTAACTAGGTATGTGGAGTAAAGGAGAGTGAGGAGCCCAGCATAATGCTGAGATTATAAATATAGGGGATTAGAATGATGGAGATTTCTACAGAAACATTTAGAAAAGGGACAGAATTAAGGGGAAAAATAAGGAATTCACTTTTAGAACTGGTAAGTTTACAGCATATCCAGGACACGTGATTAGGACATCCAATAGACGAATAGTAATGAGAGTCTAAAAGGGAGAGGAGACACTAGGGCTGAATATTTGGATCTCAAAGTCATCTGCACGGAGACATTGGTCAACCATTTGAGATCTGATGAGCCTCCAAAGAAAGAATGAATATAGATTGAGAAGAGGACAAAGCAATGGAGAACATCCACAGCCAAGCAGACAATAAATGTTAGCTGCCATCATCATTATCCACATGTGTGTACGTATATATGTATATGTATATATGCATATGTATATTTACCTATCTCTGCACATATTATATTAAAATTAGGTATTTAAATACAATGCAGTAAGGAATATCTCTAGAAGTTGAAGAATCAGGAAAGGCCTTGCGGAAGGTTACTTAATTCTGAAAGAAGTGGAGGATTCTAAGAAGGGAGAAGAAACAACTTTCAAGCATAGGGACTATGCTTGACCAGAATGCAGGACCTATTTCTAGATTAGCCCTTATAGCCATCATCAAGAGATGCAGTTCTTATGGAGAAAAGGCCCATTGTTTCCACCAACTCTGAATCCAACTGCCGCTCACAGGGCTTCAGCTTAGCCGAAGCATCGAGGTGAGGGAAAGACAAGAGGCAGTATGTGTCAGGCAAGTCAAACAACCACCTCCACCTTGACCCCCATATCCCTTAGACCCTGAAAGACTCAGAATAGGATTCTGAAGCAAAAACCCTGGAGACTCCAGTGCTTCCAGTCTAGTGCCCAGAAGTATCATCCTGGAAAGCCACCCCTGTGAAGATACAGTCTGACAACTCATATGGGAGCTACAATCAAATCTACTGAAAAACTTGCAAAAAAATTATTTCCTGCAAAGTCTTTGACTTTGTCTGTCATCCTTAGAAACTGGTAGAATTTTATTAGTGGAAATGACCTTAAAGAAGAGGCATTACTATCTATTTTACCACTGAACCCTAAGGACCATGAGATCTTTCAATCTCACAGTCGAAACTTTTCATATATGTTGTCTCCCCCATAAAACTGTGAGCTCCTTGACAGTAGGAATGTCCTACTTTTCTATATGTATCTCCAGTGCTCAGCACAGTATTGTACACATTTAATAAATGCCTTATTTATTCAAGAATATGGAAGATGAAATGCCATGCCTAAGGAACAAAATGATGGTAAGTTTTCTGAGACTGCGGAGTCCAGGAAATTAAGTATTGCATAATGAGCTTGGAAAAACAGATTGGAGCCAATTTGTGAAGGGATTTGAATGATAAGCCATTTTTATTTTTTTCTAGAAACAAAAGGGAGTAGCTGGAGCTAATGAGTAGAGGAGTAACATGGTCACATCCGCAATTAAGGAAAATCATATTAGCAAGAGTGTAGATGATGATTTGGATTGAAAAGTGACTCAAGACAAGAAAAGCAATTAGGAACTGCAGTATTCTAAGCAAGGCCCAGAGTCACACAGGGGTCTGAATTAAGGCTGTCTCTATGTAGGGGAAGTTAAGGAGTTTAGGATAGACACTAAATTGAAAATATGGATTGTGAACATTTGCATAAAAATGATAATTAAACCAGAAAGAACTTATGAGTTCATCAAGTAGAGAAAGAAGGGCAAGGTCTCAGGTCAGAGTCTTGGTGTTCATCTACACTTAGGGAGTGTGATATGGATGAGTCAGTAAAAGAGGCTATAAGAAAATGTAAGACAGAAAGGTGAGCAAGGAGACAATAGCGTCATAAAAACCCAAAGAAAAGAGGGTATTAGAGAGGAAAGAGTAGTGAACACTCTCAATGCAGCAATGAGGTCGAGGAAAATCAAGACTGCCCAAAAATCATAAGGTGAAGTGACTAAATGGTCTTTGGCATCTTTGAAGAGATCAGGTTCAGTTAAAACATGCTACTAGGAAGTGAAATAAAAATTGTTGAGAGGCAAGGGAGAGAAAACTGGAAGGGCATGTATAGATGTTTCCTAGAAGTCTGGCTTGTAAAAGAAAGAGAAACAGAAGATGACAGGTGTTGCTTTTTGTTTTGTTTTCTGAGGGGCAGGTATGGTAGGATCTACTGATGCTTGGAACAGGCATTGGTTTCTTTGGAGGAAGTAAGGAAGGAGTCAGTAGAAAGGAAATTATCAGATTAAAGTGAGAAGTGCCTGCTGGAGATTAAGGGGAGGGATCAGTTCACAAAGGGGAACTGTACCTGAGCTCTTTTACTTTTCTTTGGCTAGAAGAAGAGGTATCTCATTGTTAGAGACTGGAATAAAATAAAAGTGGAAGATGTAAAGAATTTTGACAGACAAGCAGGGGTACAGAAGAGAAAGCTTTAGAAATAAAATCAGGAAGAAGAATGCAAAGCCTACCTCAGATATATTACACAGTTAGCTGTGTGATTCCAGGCAAATTACTTAATTTCTCTAAATCCATAAAATGATGGAACAGGATGTGATGGTCTCTAAGGTTCTTTAAAGTTCTCGAAGTATGGACCAACGGGAAGAGTTGAAAGGAAGAACATCCTACCAACTTCGTTGGTAGTGTTAGTGTGCAATCATTGTCTAAAGATAGAGTAGTTAATATATGGGAAGAACAGACCACATTAATAATGACAAATGACCCGTGACCACTTAATCAAAGTATTGTAGGAGTGTGTGTATATATATATATATATATATATATATATATATATATATATATATATATATATATTTTCTAGCATATGTTAAATTGAATGGCCATGAAAATACCTTCCCGCTCTGAAATTCTTTTACTTTGCTGTGAATGAAAAGCAAAGTACAGAAGGATAGCTTATAGGCTGAGAGTTTCAGATAAAAGAGGTGGCAGCAGACATTTCATCATTTCTCTAAAGGCATCAAGAAATGTAGTTTCATGAGACATTCTCATCTTTCCTTGTAAGGTTCAGTATAAGCATAAACAAATAAAAGAGAAATGTAAGATAGTAGAAATATGCTCACCACTATCTGTTATAGTCCTCAAACTATGTAAATATGCACCTTAATACTTAGACATATGTGAACTCTGAGTCATTTGTCTATCCTTCTGTATTTATGTATAGCAAAATCCCAGTATCATATTTAACAGGGATTTTGTGGTTATTTAGTTCAACCTAGTCTTGGAAAAACATTCCCTCTACAACTCATTGATTCAAAGTTTGGAGGAGAATATCCAGAATCATGAAAAATGTCCTTCACAAAGTAAAAAATAAAAGGAATTCACTATAAATAGCAAGGTTCTGCAGATGCTTCTTTTTTACATGCTATTTAATGATTATACTGAGCCTTGAGATAGTGCAGGAACTCCTAAATAAAATAAACAGTCATTTGAATAGATTCATATAGCAATGCACACAAATATAGTAAAAAAAGATTAAGAATGAATATTCTTCCTTTTTATTGACTGGCAGTTAATTTTTAAAATTTTAATTTTTTTAATTAACAAAAATATTTTAATCCCTTCCAACTTTCTCATTCCCCATTGTAAGAGAAAGAAAGAAAAATGAAAGGAAGGATGAAGAATCCCCAAAACTCTTGTAACAGAGACAAATAGACAAGCAAAAAAAAAATTCCACATTGACCACGTTGAAATAATACAAATTCCATTCTGCAATGTTTCTGTAACCTCTTCTTTGCCCAAAAGTAGTTAGAATGTTTTATTATCAGTCTTTGGAAACTGTGGTTGGTCATTTTATTGGTCAGACATTTTAAAAGCTTTGCAAAATTTATTTGCAAATTTTTGGGAAAATAAAACTTTTGAAACAAATATGCATCATCCATATATATGTCTCATTCCACACCTGGAATCCTCTATCTTTCTGGAAGGAATTGGGTAGGATGCTTCATTATTCATCCTCTGCAATTATGATTGATCAGAGTCTTTTAAAGTAGATTGATTAAATAATATTATTATGATATCAAGTGTTCTTGTGATTTTCTCTTTTCACTCAGCATCAGTTCATAGAAGTCCTTCCAAATTTCTCCAAAATTACCTTTTGCATTATTTAATTCAGCAAAATGTATTCCATTATATTCATATACATTCATATAGCATCAGTACATTTTAGAGAGGTCTTACAGGTAGACAATCACCTAGAACTGGAATTTAATGAAAAGATAATATATAGTTCCATCAAATATGTGGAACTGCACAGAATTTCTAATTTCAAGATGCTCCACCAACATAATATTATCTTTAAAACATTATTATTAAATGATAATACATGATTGTGAATAATGCAACACCATTATATCAGAAGAATTAAAATTGTAATTACCCCAAAGGATAATTAAAATTTGTGCGATGGGTTAAGTAGGCTGCAATATTTTGCCAAAATGACTGGCATGTAAGAAATAACATGATAAGTATCATTAAGAACATTTACGATCAGAAAGGAGATGGTCCAAACTATGAGAGTAAGAGTGATAGGATAACAGGTGGAGGGTCCAAGTGTTATACCAGTACTCTATGAAGTATCCATAGAAAAAGAGAAAGAGGGCCTCCAGCACATTGAGTAGATCATCTACGAGAGATTTGCAGAAAATAGGGCATAAGAATGATACCGAATGAGATGACCAGTGTTTTGAATCTGCATGGGGATAGCAGGTATTATGCTATGAGATTACAAATTTCTCTTTTGAAGAATCTACATAGGATTTTTTTTAATACGCTACATACAGATTACAGTAGAAGGGAATGTAGATACAATCTGATTCAATCTCATTTTCCAAATGAGGAAACTGAGGCGTAGAGAAATAAAGTTTCTTATTGGAAGTGGGGATATTGTTGGAAATCTTAGATTATTCTCACGTCCCTATAGTCTTCAGTAAATCTGACGGGCCCCAATCACTATAATTCTGTTTCCTGGAGGAAAGTCCTTTCAACATGTTCCAGCAAGAAAAATATGGGGAAAAAAAGAGTTTGTTATAACTGAGGTGGTCAGGGCCAAATATTTAATTACTGGTGCTCACTGGCTATTAATCAGCTATGCTGACTCTGAGAAAAGCCCATCCCAGACAATGAGCTCACTGCTCTTTGAGGTTTAATATCATGCCCAGATCACCTTGTCCCTTGGCACTGACCCAATAGATCTTAGTGCTTCATTTGGGTGTGACACAGAGTCTGTACTTAAATTGCTAGGTGTTAGCAACTTGAGGCAATAGGGAAATGCATGTAAAATGCATAGATTGAAAAGAAACTATCACTGTAGCTCTTCCCTTTCCCTTCTTTTTTCAAGCATCTATCCCAATATCTGAGAACAATAAAAAGCATTTAACTTGCTTAATCAATCCACATATCCCCAACTTTATTTCCCTTGTCTCCAATTTATTTCCACTGGACATCACTAAATCTCTAAGACAGCTTGTGAATGGTGGGAATGGAGAGGGACATGAACAATGATATGGATAAAAATAAAAGAGGATAATTGAAGCCTTCTGACATAAATTACTGGTTCCCTTTTCTGATCTACTCTTTTGAATAAATACTATGCCAACAATCAAGTGACTCTGAAAGAGTTCTGAAATTGAAATCCTAACTATACTCCCCCTGCAATGATACATTTCAGAGCATCATCTACACCTGTTCATCCAACTCTCATTCCTCGTCTTCTTGTAAGTTCATTGAAATGTGCTGGGGGGCTTTCCTTGCTTTCTTTTATCATCATCAAGATATACATCGGTTATGTGGTCCATAACATCAGTTTTTTTCATTCTCACATTTCTTTCCTGAACATGCACTTCTTTGATGACATCATTTACACTTCTCCATAATTCCTTACTTATAATGTGCTACTTCTGCTTATTCCCACGTGTCTCTTTATTGCCTTTCGAGTAATTCTCAACTTTATTTTTTTGGAGACTCCAACTATTTCATGTCTCATAGGAATATAAAATCTCCAGAAGAATATTAGTATTAAAAATATATGCCTTCATTTAAGGAAGAAGTTCGGGGTCATTAAAAGTGCCTAGAAATTTCACTAGAGCAAAAGTATTCATCCCAAAATTAATTATTCTGTCTTTGGTACCAGAGCATCAATTTGTCCTAGAAAGAGCAGTTGGGGAGTTTAGGGAAGATCTTGTCCTGACCTAATGAGCCAATGAAATGATCTAAAACAAATCCCTTCACCTCTCTGAGACTGAATCTCCTCATTTAATCTGTTAACAAATATCTATGGAAGATTTGTAATATGCATGCCATAATATTTGGTAGCCTGGGATCAACACTACTTCATCCTGACTTCTCAGGAAATGGATCCTTTTGCTCCTTTCACAGATTTGCTAGAACTTGGCCCAGTATTATTTTATGACAGGAAGAGTAAAATTTCTAGTGATGAGATTTGTAATTAGAGCAAAATAAGTGTACCCTCTCCCTTGAGTAATGGGCATGAACTTTCATCTTCTTTTACTACTTACCTTATTCTAAAAGCAGACCTTTTCCTATTCCTGGCATTTGATCTAACTTTCTATCTGCCCTAAGTGCTCATGCACTAAGCAATGTAGTTTTTTCCTGCATCACTTTATAAAAGAATTCCTTTCCTTCAGGAAGCCTTTCCAAACTGGCCAAAAGATGCCCATTTACTCTAATAAACAAATGGCACTTCTTCACGCATTTGTGTGCATGTATCTGCATATCGGACCATATAGATAATTTAATGAGTTCATGATTTTTGAGCCATACTGAGATCATGCCAAGATCACCTTGCTACTTGGCACGCTCTCCATTGATTTTACCGTTTCATACACATTTTCTCCACAGGGTTATTTAAATCTCTCATCTGAATTTGATTTTGAGCCTCTTGACAACAGGGGCAGCCATTTGTCCTTACTCACTAATCCCACCTCATGGTGCCCTACACAATGCCAAGTGTTAGTTACTCCCTTGATAAATATTCAAGAATTGAACTGTGTCCATATTAGGGTTTGGTCTACCAATTCTGAAGCAGGAGGGATCTGCTTTAAAGCTTGTGGATTTTAAAGCAAGAGCAACTCCAACGCAGACAGCACTTTCAGTTACTTGGCACCCACATTAGCATTATTGAAGTACTCTTATAAGTAAATCTGGCTCCATAAAAATGACATTGCAGTTATACTTCCTTGGTTGTTGAACAGCAGTTTCAGTGTAATTAGTGCCACTTAATGGAAAGCGTTACTGAAGTGCATATCGTTATTAATCAAACTCCAATATAAAGCTGGCCATGGTAATAATGAGTAAAATTACGAGCCGATGAACTGGTAAACTTGAGAACTGACCCTCACCCAATTTGCTCTCTGCAGAAAGAAATAAAACTCAAAGAGCTGAAAATCACTATTTCTCAGGTGTTTGGGTCACAAAACCAACCTGGGAGATATTGTCTTATGCTCTATGTTTTATAGTTTCATGCACACTGAATTTCAAAGAATGAGGATTAGCAAATGAGACACTGACGATAGGGTCAACTTTAATTCAGATCTGACAAGATTTCTATCTACCAGACAATGTAGAATTTTGTGCAGCTTTATTATAGATTTACACACACACACACACACACACACACACACACACACACACTCTCTATCTACCAGACAATGTAGAATTTTGTGCAGCTTTATTATAGATTTACACACACACACACACACACACACACACACACACACACACACATTTAAAGAAAACATAAATAATGTCTACTGAGCCCAAACCCACCAGCAGGCAAATTCTGTTTCATGAGAGTATAGGCTTTTTCTCTACATAACGTTTGTCATGATTCCCACAGACTTAGGAAGGATGAAATTATGACCGTGGGTCTCAGACTTCCCTAAAGCCTTTCATAGTTATTTGACTAGTCTTTAGTAGCATGTACATTTGCTATTGTCTTCAGTCCTATTTAGTTTTTATAAAGTAATTCATTTTTCTAAAGCATTTTTTTATTATTTTGCCTTAGTGGTACACAACAGATGCTTATTCTCATGTTCTCTTGTAATTAAAATTGTTGTACCTTTCAATGTAAATGATAGTTATATTTTTAACACCTAGGCTTCCTAAAAATTTCTTACTATTATAAATTAACTGCCTGCCTTAATCTTATCCTTGTTTCTGTCTTTTATTTGAATGGCATCGCAGGCTCTCTGATTTGATCACACATCATTAACAAAGGAAATTGGAGTAAAAACCCAGGGAGAAGTTACATAGGAACTTCATGAAGTTGTCTATATAACATATTCCTGGCAATTCAGAGCTATATTTGAGAAGGAAATCTGATGACCCTAGCATTCCTCAATTTGGTAGAAGAAAGGACTTTTGAGATGGACCAGCCCCAGGAGGACTGGCAGAACATAGGCAGAGACTTTACAATATAATTGAGAGTTGGCCCTCCAAATCTCCACCCCCTGTTACTTCAAATTCCTGAACTTTGTATAAATGTTAATTAAAGTATTTCAGCCTCCCAGGCCTGAAGGTATTTCAAGTCAGAAAAAGAGTGAGCCGTTTTTACAGCTTTCTTAAAATTATTAATACATACAAAAATGACATTTTTTAAATATGCCAAAATGAGAGTGATGCAATATAGAGTTAATGTCATAGATGTGGAGTGCAAATAGAATTCTGAGGCTACCTACTTCACTCTCCTCAGTTTTCAGATTAGGAAACTGAGGCTCTGTAAGGTCAAGTAATTTGCTGAAGGTCCAACATAGTCATTTTCAGAAGCGAAGTGTGACGTGAAGACCTCTGATATCTGTGCCAATGTCTTTTTCACTGTACCATGCCTTCGTAAATAGAAGAAATATTGCTCAGTACATTTTAGGATATCAGATAAATGCCTTGAAATTCTAAGAGGGAAGTAAATGAGTTACTCTGCTTCCTTGGGTAAACTAAGTCTAAGACAACTCGTTTAATTTCCCTCCTGCAGAGAGACCCTCTTTCTTGCTGAGGCTAAATAAGAGAAAAAGATTTTTAAAAAAAGTCTAAGAATCATAGATTCTTATAGACAGATGTTTCATTTATTTGGCATGGCTCATTCATTCTCTAACTCATTTAGTCTCAGCACAAATGTCAATAATTACAAAGTATGTCAAAACCTAAAATTTCAGGTTAGGGTGATTAGATCAAATATTTTTCTTTATATTCCACTTCCTTCTTTTATTAGCTATCATGTTATATAGGAAAGCATATGAGATTATATACTAAAGAGAATACTTTGAAATCTATTGCCTTATTAGACATTTTGGAAGGACAAAAATCATCTCTCATTAAAATGTGAGCATTTGCTACCCAAACTTACTGCCATTAAAAAATATTATGTTCAACACCCCTTGGGATGAAATCACAATACAATGTAAATATTGAAGAGGAATATAAAAATAAAAGAGTTGGAATGCATAGTACAAAGTGTTGGCTTTGGAATAAGAGTGATCTGAGTTTCCTATTAAGTAGCTGTGTGAACACAAGCAAGTCATTGAACTACTCAGTTACCTACCTGTAAAATGGGGATAATGCCTTAGAGCTATCTTCAATACACATTTATTACACCAAGTCAAATCAACAAGCATTTGCTTATTAAAGCCTACTGTGTGACAAGACCTGGGCTATGCATCAAATCTATAAAGAAAGGCAAAAGCAGAGTCTCTTGCTCTAAAGGAAAATAAGTGACTATTATCTGCAAGGCATTGTGCTACTTACTGGGGATAGAAAAACAAAAACAAATTGCCCCAAACCTCAGGAAAATTCACTTTCTACTTAAGGAAAATACGTTCACACACATACACAGTAAATTCCACATAACTTTAGGCAGGACAGAGAGCTAACAAGAATGTTGATAAAGTAGAACTTGTGTTGAGTTTTGAAGGTCGTCAATGTTTATAAATGATAGTGTTCCTGAGAGAGACCATTTTAGGGATGGTAAGCAAATTGAACATGTGAGATGGAATACCAGCATGGGGAACTAGGCTACTTTGGCTAGACTGTAGAATGTATGAAGGAGTGTTATACAAAGTAAGTATGGGAAAGTAGATGACAGCCAGATTGTGGGGGACTAGGAAATTTGAATTTTATCCTAGAGGCAACACGGAATCACTGAAGATTCTTGATCAATGGAGTGATAGGGTAGGGTCACCCTTGTGTCATCAGAGTGATAACAGAAGATCAGGAAGTTAATTATAAAGAGTATATTTGAGAAAGGAAAAACTGAGAAAAGGAAATAAATTAGTTTCTCATTGAAATCATTCTCATAAGATGAATTTGAGAATCAAATGAGATAATGTTGAAAACCACTTTTGAAACTTCATTACACTATGCATATGTCAGTCATCATTCTGACTTTTTAAATAATAATCAACATAGACTCACTCACTATTTAAGCATATATCCCAAAGAAATCAGTGATAAAAATACCTTATGTATTCCAAAATATTTAAAGTACTTCTTTTTGTAGTAGCCAAGAACTTCACACCACATGGATATTAACATGGAAGGTCTAATTACATAAATGGAGAAATGGCCAAACAAATTTCTGCCATGTAAGTATAATGAAATAGTACCATGCTGTAAGAGAGGATGAATATGAGGAAAGATATGAAAACATATGAACTGATTAAAAGTAAAAGAGTAAAGTATGCATGGCCAGAAAAAAATAACATATACACAATGACTACCATAAGATAAATGGAAATAACCAAGAAATAATCAAACTGGATGCTGTGAAATTATAATAAGCAAATTTGACCGCAAAGAGGAGATAGGAGAATTGAGGATTGGTGGAATTGAGGAGCTATGCATTTGAAACACTGTAGATGTCAGACTTTTGTGATGTGTCAGTTGGTTTTGCTGGACTATTTATTTTTCTTTTCTTTTTATATTCCTATTATATTTGTATTTCTTTGGGAGAGGATGGAGGAAAAATACATTGGGAAATGTAGGTGATAAAAATGAGATTTTTTTTTTATAAATCAAAGTTAAAGACATTTTTTTTTAATGGGAGATGGACTTAAAGCTAAAAGTAAAGACAGGCAAAGGGAATGGAATACTCCACTTCTGCTAGTAGAAGGCATCCCAATGGAAGGTAAAGTAGTTGGATTTACAAAATTTTTCTTTTTATGTTATCAAGGGAATAACATTATATTTATAATACATGTATCATTTGTCTATCAGAGTAGTTTTTTTAGTGTTGAAATTTATTTTTCTTTTAAAATATGATAATATATTTAGAGACAAGGAATATTTGAGATGGAAAGGTTATTTAGCACAATCTCTTAATTTTATAAAGAAGTTAGATGTCTTGCTCAGAATTACCCAGCTAGGAAGCCACCAGAACTCCAACCCAGATCTCCAGACTTTCAGTTTGGTGCCAATTTCTCATAGCAAATCCTAAAAGATTAGTTTCTGCATTAGTTAGAGGATTTCTCCATGTTTTCTCTCCTAATATATGTAGCTAGCCATTTAGAAACAAAAAACTGAAAGCAGAAGTCTTTAAAAGTGGACTTGGCACGCAAAATTTGACCTCCCATACTGCCTTAATTGGAATATCTCAAGGTTTCTCTTGGGCCAGACTATGGCTATACTGCGGCTCATTATATGTAAGTCATAGCATGAATTGTACATTCACATGAGAATTGTCTGAACTGCTTACTTCAAAGTGTCATAAAGTTTTCAATCAAAATAAAACTCAATAGGTATCATTTTTTGCTTTCCAATTGTATTTATTTTTTATGGAAACTTTTAATGAAGATTTTCCAAAGTAAAGTACTTTCCAAAGTGTACATTTTTGATTGTTAATTCATTTCTAAAAAACTTGACTTTTCTACTTGCCTCATCACAAACAAATTACAGGGATTGCCTCATTTTTTAGTTTTTGGAATAATTGCCTGCAAATTCTATAAAATCTATACCCCATAGCTAATGTGGTGGTATGAGTCTTTGCCCTGTTGAGTTGTAAATAAAACAGAGTTGGGAGAGGCCAATGAAATCATTTGTATTTGGGTTAAGTTTCATTTCAAAATTCAGATCAATTCACAAAGCAGCTACCATTTAATCTCAACAGAGCTAACAAGAATTTAGCTGTTCAAAATGCCAGTTGCTGAGATCAGAGTTTGCAAAGACACAGACTTTTAAACATGTCTTTTGATTCATCATATAAAATTAATCTAATAAAAGAGGAACCTGATCAAACTATTTTATATTTTAATAGGGTAACATCCCTCTTTATGGATTGTTTTATGTTATAACATTTAATAATCGTGACTGGAAGGAGTTCATCTCACTGATTTGAATCACAGGCAGGTGTGATTCAGTTTCTTTATATAACTCTACCAATGTACCTGAATCTTAATATTCAACACCTCTGCTATAACAGTCCCCTGAAGCCAAGCCTGCCAATCATGCCGAATTGGGGCAATTTAAGTGGTGACTTCTTGATGGAGGAATAACTACATTTTCATTTCTGCCAAGAAAAATGAAAATTATTACTATGTCATCATTGTTATTTCCTTACACAGGTAAGCTCTTGCTTACGGGGAAAACAAAGCAATTACAAAGCATGAGAAAAAGCGGTTTCACCTGGAAAATTGTTTATATTCAACTGCATGCTTATTTTTTTCCCTTGTTTCTTTTGTTGACGTTGGCTTCATATATGTGCACAGCTTTCCATCATTGTAAAAGCATATTTCCTAAGCATCTACTATGTGCCCAACTCAGAACTAATCACCATGTTTAATTAAAGGGCTAACCTTTATCTTTTTAGAAATTCAGAGATACAGTTGCTTTTGTATTAGAGGTAACAGTGGCTTTATTAGACAAAAAAATAGCTCTCAAAGCCTGCTATCCATAGGGACTCTTTCCTCAAAACCTGATGAAAAGACCAAGAAAACTGTGTGCGTGTGTATGTGTGTGTGTGTGTGTGTGTGTGTGTGTATTTTACAAGGGATAGATACAATATTGAGGGAGAAAAAGCTTAGTCATCAATTTTTTTTCCAATCAAACCACATGAACTACATGGAAAGAATGAGATAACCCTATAAAAGAAGGGAAAACACTGTTATCATAAACAGGAAGGAAGTAGAATCAATGAAATATTTCCTCACCTTCCAACAAACATGTGAACCATGCATTCACACCTACTGGGCCAGGGTAGAGCAACAATGTTCCACTGAAGCTCCCTTCCAATTATATTGCACACGTAATAAATCAAACCTGTCCTATACATTTTGTGATAGGTAAAGAAATCACCCTCTTGTCTTATTGCACCTGCTGAGATCGTCACACCAAGGATTTTATGGTTCCCCATATCATTTTTATTTTTCTTCCTTTCCCAAAAGACCTCCATTGAGTACAAATTCAATTATTTTGACCAAAAAAACTCATATTAATAACAGCATGACACAGGAAACCAATTTGCAGGCCTACAATGAACTGAGACAGTGTAAACATAATCTGCTGATGAGGAACGAATCCTGACGAGAAATGGAAAGGTTTAGGTTGCTATTATTGAGATATATTTGTCTGTAGAGAAATATAACAGAGCTGAAAATCTGAGGGCTATTTCAAGGCTATACCATATCTGAAAATCTTGATAAACAGAAATATGATGTCTTTCATACAGTACTGGTGAGAACGGAGTAAATTAATTGCTTTTTGGAAAACCATTACCTCCCACATTATTAGTATGAAGCATCCATATGTACTCTGACTATGTACTCCTTGGCTGATGGATCCCAGTGTAACTCTACCATTAATGTCAAATTTCTTGGTAAATAAGAAAAAAGCTCTTGGCCTTTTCTGTCTAAGAGATTCATTAATTTGTTTTGAAAGCCCTCTCAGCTCATTGCTACTTAGAGCAGGATAGTCATGTCTCACTAGAAGGAAACTTATGAACCTGCTCCTTACTTATTCTGCCAACTACTTTCTTGTGTGTACTTGTAATTAAACCTATTCTGGGACCACATATCAACCCAGCTTGCAGAGATCAATAAAAAAGTCTAACAGAAGGGAAAGAGATGATCTCTGCTAGTAGATTTTTGCCTGTACTTGTACAAATAAGATTAGAAGTAGCATGTAGAGTGAGCTGTGAGTACATGACATTTTCCCAATAAATGTTTTTCATTATTTTGAAGTGTGCGCAAAACTCCTGCCACATTGTATTTTCCAAGCCTATACTTTCTGTCATCTAGGATTTCAGTTCAGGTAGTGGCCTGCCTACCTGACAGGAAGTACCGTTTTTGCTATAAATGATGTAGCATTTTTTCTATGAACGAATTTCGGATAAAAATGATACTTTCTAAACCTTTATACCTAGTACACATATCGCATATGGTTGTCCAGTTAGGGATTTAACTTTTTAGTCACAATATAAGCAACATGCAGATTTTAGTGTTTAAAACAGCAAGGGATAAGGATTAGACCTAGAATGTCATTTACACAGGAAACACTCTACCCCAAAGCAGGTCAGTATCTTCTCTGTCACTTACATTTTGAGAGTTGCCTGAAAGCTACAAATTTAAATGACTTGCCCAAGGTAACACAGATATTAATTATCAGAATCAAGACTTCAACACAGGTCTTTTTGACTTCTAGATTAATTCTTCATTTCCTATGCCTTTCTTAAACAAGAAACATTAAGCAATATTGTTAGGTACACAATTTGATATATATAAAATGTCACTACAAGCTAGCTATCTCACAGGACAGTTGCAAGATTTCATAACCCTTTAAGTCAAGAAGAAGTAAAAAGAGTGCCATGAGAAGAGGTCAAGAGGACAAACTCAAAATCCAAGAGTCCTGAATAAGTGTTAGCTAGTGAGTCCAGGGATTCCATTCATATTTTGGTATCAAATGTATTGGAAAAGATTGTTCTATTTTCTCTTTTATATTTTATCTGTCCCCTTCATGTTAATAAAAGGCCAAACATTTTAAATCACCATTTGGAAAAAGATCAGAAGCTCATTGTATATCTTGAAACTCACTAAATTTTCAAAAAAACAAAATGGCTAGACGCTAAATGTTTGCAACAGTTAAAGCTTAAAGGTTTATTCACAGTAAAACTTTAAATATGTAGAACATAGCAAGAAAATAATGTCAGGCTTTTTTTAAATCTCTATCTTCAATATTGACTATGTGTATCATATCATCAAGTATTGGGAGTCACTAGGAGTTTGTGAGTACATCTACAATGCAAGACCTTTTACAACCTGCATTAAATTGTATGGTTTAAAAGCATAATGTCAGCCCCCTGAACTTTCTATTTTACTGCTTTCATTGGTTTTCATGAGGAAAACCCTTGGAGATAAACTTGTATCTTGAATTAGAAGGATTTATGTTCCATCCTCAATGCATAGGATTTATATTGATCAGTGTTAAAAGAAGTGAAACATATAAATCTCTCTGCATCAAGAGAAGAACACATACCCTGAAGGGATTACAAAGTACTCTTTGTATTTACTGTAACTGTACTTATTTCTTTGACTGTACAGTTTGAGTCTATATACATATGCATTAAAAAGATATGACAATCTTTCCACTGCTCTTTCAGTTAGATATCAGAAAAATGCAAGACCAACCTGTACTTAAATAAATGCTTCCATTTTTCTTGTATCTGTGTACTAGTTTTAAATTATCTAAAGCAGTAGAATTTCACATCTAAATTCACAGTCTTACCTGACAAAGACGATAATGAAACATTGGATGCAATGATTCGGAGTTTGTTATTCAGGGGATGATGCTGCTGAACCCAAACAGAATTCAGCAGTTTTCTAAACTTAAAATAGCATGTCTTTCTCATTTTAAGAAATGGAAAACAATTGCAAAACAATTTCTTTTGCTGTGTTGCTGTAAGAATAACTGGAAAATTCTCTTTGACTTGTTTTACTCTCTTATGCTACCAAAGTATAATATCATAATTTCATTTTCCATCTTACACAGCAACCACTTTTTTCTATTGCTCTTATACTTTCGGTATCATTTTAATGATTGCAGAGCATGACTGTCTCCCATGGTGTTTAAAGTGGCTTCAATGTACATGATAACACATTCTTATAAGTAACTTGTATCTCTATGGATTTTCAGCTCTCTAAAGTAATTTGAACTGTGCATTCCACGTTCACACATATTTGTTAACTACAAGACAGAAAAATGAAAAGTGTTTTGATTATACAGAAATTGATGTCATAACTTTTACTGTAGTACATCAGGATGTTTTACAATAAAGACTTTAAAATAGCATGTAAAATCAAATAACCAAAAGGACAAAATTGTTTCAGTTATTAAAGTCTTTTGGTTACCTGAAACAAAGACAGTTTTTAAAGTAAGGTCATTTCTCTACTTGAAAATGACAAAAACATGTGGGAGAGTAGATGGCTCAGGGGATTTATAATGAGATGCAGTCTTTCAATGGCTTGAATGTAGCCCTGGGTGGTAGAGACAGAAAGTTGTTGCCATCTGGTACCTAATCAGTGACTCCTATGAAAGAAGCTGCTGATTTTATTTTCTTAATAACAAGAGATAACCAAGGCAACTACTTAGTGCTCTAGAAAAAACATTAAGAAGGACTGTCTTATTTTTAACTGTTTTCTATTTTGACCATCATGGCAAGGGAAAATAGGGATATGCTATTTACTGAAGAAAATTGGTCTTTGGATTAAAATATGGTTTAAGATACTTGGAAGGAAATTTGGAAAGAAAACATAGTTTGGATCATTGTTATGATTACGAATTTGTAACAACAAACTTCATAAATTTGTAATACTTGAGAAAATGTTCATTGTATTATTTTTCATAATTTACAATCAATCAAAGCATGCAAAGTCATTTTATGTTTTTTACCTTAGAGTTAGAGAGGTCTGTGCAATGGCAAAACTAATGAAACAATGGCTTTCCCTCTTTCCTTCTTTCCTTTCTTTCTTCTTTATTTCCTTCCTTCTTTCCTGCAATCCTTCCTTCCATCCTTCTTTGTTTATTCCTTCCTTTCTCCATTTTTAGTTTTTCTTTCTTTCCATTTTCCTTCCTTATTTTCTTTCTTTTTCTTCCCTCCTTTCTTGCTTTCTTTTTTCCTTTCTTTTTCGGGAAGGACTAGAAATATGGGCGATAAGGAAGATAGTGCAAACGTAATGTTAATTTCGACTGATGGACTGGATGAAGACATATGGGCTAAATAACGTGTAATTAGATTGATAAAGTTGACGATCTCAACATTAAAGAGTTGAGTTGAAGTTATCATGGAAGGATTTCTCTAGTAGAGTGTCTGAGGGATTTGTGTATGATCTTGTGCTATTTAACATTGTTTTCCCTCTTTATCAAAGACTTGAGGAAATAGTTTAGACAGCAACAGCAGGAACATGATAGCATTCATATAAGCATTTTAAGGTTTACAAAGCACTTTAAATATTTTATCTCATTTGAAGCAAGTTTATGAATTAGGTGTTATTCTCCTTATTTTTATCAATGAGGAAATTGAGGTTCAGCCAGGTTAAGTGCCTGAAGCAGGATTCAAACTCAAGTCTTCTTGACGAAAAGCCCTTCCTTTTATGTACTGCTCTACCTAGCTGCAACATCATTAGCAAATTTCAAAATGAAACGAAGCCAGAAGGGGATAGACAACATATTAGAAAATGAATGCAATGGCATATCTCTACAAGTCATTTGGGTATAAAAATCACCTTGACTAGTCTTTGTTGGATAGAGACAGCATTCTTGCTGAAAGTGACCTTAGGGTTTTTAGTAGAAGAAGAACTCAATATGAGTCAATGATGTGACCTGAAAAGAATATAAGAAGCCAATACACAATCATAGAATGTATGAATAAGTCACAGGGTTATTATAGCTATCCCTCATTTTGTTGTTCTTTGCTTTCTTGTATTTCACAGATATTGTGATTTTTAAAAATTGTAGTTTTTGTGGCAATTCTGAGTTGAATGATTGTCAGTGCCATCCTTCCAATGGTATGTGTTCACATCTTATCCTTGTGTCTTATTTTCATAATTCTCACAATAGTTCAAAATTTTTCATTATCCTTATATCAAGTATGACAATCTGTGATCTTTGATGTTGGTAACGTTAGCATTTACCATACCTATAGATTCATAAATTTAATTGATAATGTTGTATTTGTTCTGATTATTCCACTAATTGGCCATTCTCTCTCTCTCTCTCTCTCTCTCTCTCTCTCTCTCTCTCTCTCTCTCTCTCTCTCTCTCTCTCTCTCTGTTTCTCTCTCTGTGTCTCTGTCTGTCTGTCTGTCTGTCTCTCTCTGTCTCTCTTCCATAAGAGAAATTGATGTAGCAAACTTCATTGTTGTCTTATTTTAAGAAATTGTCACAGTCACCCCCGTCTTCTGCAACCACTACCCAGTGGAATCAGCAGCCATCAAAATGAGGCATGCACACCCCCTACAAGAAAAAGATTATGACTCAATGAAAGCTCAGATGGTTAGCATTGTTTAGCAATAAAGTATTTTTAAATTAAGGTATGTACATTATTTTTCTTAGACATAATACTATTGCACATTTTATAGACTACCGTTGTAGAGGAAACATAATGTGCATGTGCATTGGCAAAACAAAAAAAATAATATTGTGACTCATTTTCACAATATTTACTTTATTTTAGTGCTCTAGAACCAAACCTGCAATATCTCTGAGGTATATCTGCACTGTGATTTGTCCATATCGGACCATAACTGGAGTAGTGTTTAGTTCTGAGTACAACATTTTAGGAAGAACATAGATAAGCTGTAGCTGATCCAGAAGATACCCATTGATAAAGTGAAGGGTTTTGATATCATCCCACATGATGCTTGACTGATAGATCTAGGGATATAGTTCCCAGGCCATATTCACAGCAACAAGGGCAATTATGAATATGCCAGCATAATTCTAAATCACAAAGTAAAACAGAATCTCCATATAGAAGGCATAAGAGTAACATTTATTCAGACACCAGTAAGTCAAATCCCAACACCAGAAAGTCAGATTCATCATAGTAACCAAGAAATCAATCCACATTAGCACTGCAGGCTCCCCCACTCCCTCCTGGGGCCTTCTCAGAAGTAAACACTCCAGAGCCTAGCTGTGCCTGCTTGCCTGTGTCTAGCTCCTCTGCCCCCAACCACTCTCATCAACTTCCTCACATTTCCATTCCACCCTTCCTGTTCCACGGGTTCAGCAAACTTCTCCCACCATAGAGACATGTGCCTCAGGCTTCCATGTGACCCAACAGATCATATGGGCCTACTAATGAATGGGAAAGATGTTCCCATTTAAATTACCATTACAAGGGATAGATATGTAGCCTTGAGAAAAGAAGACAGGATTGTCAGGCAGAAGAATGTTTAGACATTCTTTCTGGTTCCAGGGAAAGGGATATAAGTTGCAAAGATTCAGATTTCATCTCAATGTCAATGAAAATTCCCTAAAAATTGCAACTACCTCAAAAAGTGAAATGTATACTTGGTGTGGTTGTAGGGTCTTTCTGACTAGAGGACTTTAGGGTAACACTGGATTAGCATTGTGAGAATATTATAAATGCTATATACCTGATTCAGGTACAAGATGGAATTTATGTCATCTGAAGTTTCTTCATCAAAATGATTTTGTTTCTTCTCATTGGGAAGCAGGATACTCTAAGATCTATGTGACCTTTGGCAAATAACTTACTCTACTATAGATAATATCCAAGGCCCCTTTTAATCACCAGGACTGAATGTTAGGCCATCCAGTCCGACCTGAAAGAGAATCCACACTATGATTAAACTGATAGGTGATTATCCAGAATCTTCCTGAGGACTTCAAAGGAGAGGGAAGTTACTACTTCTCTATTACACCTCTTCCACTTTGGGAGATCTCTAATTGTAACAGGCAATGACGTGGAGTAGTAGATAGAGCACTTGCCAGGACTCAGGAGGACCTGAGTTCAAATCTGGCCTCAGACATTTACTAATTATTTGACCCCAGACAAGTCACTTAACCCTGTGTGCCTCAGTTTCCTCATCTATAAAGCAAGCTGGAGAAGGAAAAACAAATTACTCCTGTATCTTTGCCAAGAAAACCCTAATGGGGTCATGAAGAGTTGGATATGCCTGAAACAATTGAACAAGGATGACTACTTGTTAGAAAGTTTATTCAAACCTAAATTCGTCTCTTGTTAGCTTTTATCTTTGCCTTCCATTTCTTCCCCGAGACCAAACAAAGTTGATTTAACTACTCTTCAATACATCATCCTTTAAAATACGTGAAAAAAACTAGAATGTCTCCTCCCTAGTTTCTTCAACTCATCCTTTTATTAGGTTAACTCAGGTTCCTGGTTGCACTCCACCAGACACTCTCTAGGTCACAGTGTCCTTTCGAAACAGTGACAAAACTGAACTCAGCCTTCCAGATGTGATCTGACTAGAATACAGTAAAGAGGAACTAATCAGCTCCTTTCTTGGGCAGTTTTGTCTTTTTTTAATGTAACCTGAGATACATAAATTTAGATCATATTAGTTTTATTGGTGATTACATAAATCTTGAAGTAAATGGATATTATGTAAATGTTTTAAACAGCTTTTTCCTGTAAGCATTTCAAATATTTGTCTTGCAGTTTTGTTTATGTGGCCAATTTCTATTTTATAACAAGAAAGTACTTGTTAAGAAAAGGTAAATTGTGGCTCAACTCTAGTATGAATTATAATTTCTAAAGGAGTGAAGAAAAATAAGAGATCTTATACTGCACTTCAATTATGAAGTAATTCAAAATTGCAATCCTTAGGGATTGAGCATAGACTTAGTTTTCCATTTTTCCTATATCTCCAGTATAGTGTTGAGCATATAGGAAATAGTAAATGAATATACCCACACAACAGCCCACCTTTTTAACTGAAAGTGACGTGAAAAGATCTCCCTTGACTGGACACAAAAAACGAACTCATAAACATCAACTATTCCCTCCAGATAAATGAAGGCAATTTGCCTATTTCAATAGAAGTATAACTTATTCCTTTTCTATTTTATACTCTATCAATCAACAAGCTTTTACTATGTTCAAGACACTTTAACAAGTGCTGGGAATAGCACAGAGGGGAAACAAACCAACAGTCTCTAATTTCTCGGAGGTTATATTCTAATGTTCTATGACTAAGTGCACATATCTTCTATAAAACTGAGCATATAAGGATTAGAACAAGCTAATTCTTTAACAGGATAGTATGACAATCAAAATACTATCTAGTATAGATTATTCTATCGTTCAAGTGTTTGATTACAGAAAGGGTAGCTAGAATACCGCCATTGGGAAACTATGTGAGATGAAAAATACCTGAAAAGAAATATAAAAGGAGACATGGGAAAGAGACATTGCATGGAATCATTGAGAAATATTTGCTGATGCATTCAGTGTGGGAAAGAAAGCAAGAAAGAATGATTGCTACTCCTTTTTTACAAGCTTGGAGAACTGGAAAACTGCTGTGTCATTGGTGTTAATGGAGCAATTGAGAAGGTGTGACCGTACAGAAAGCAAAAGCCATGAGCCCAGACTTTGATCTGTAAAGATTCATGCCATCCAAGTTAATGGGACTTAGAGACAATTGGCAATAATAGGGCTAGAGAGAAAATAATAGGTCAGAGATGAAGGTGGAAATTTACAAGTCATCTGTACCTAAGTGGTTCCTAGAAGCTGTGAGTATAGGCTTCCAGAAGTAGTCACAGTAAAAAGATAAAGGAAGAAGGCTACAGACTAAACTTTGGTAGAAGTTTATGGCAAATGGAAAGAAGGGAAGGAAACAAAGAATACATTATGTGATAAAAAGTGAAAGAAAACCAGGGAAAACTAGTGTTTTATAGGCTAGGCGATCAAAAGTTTCAGATATAACCAGACTGCACCAGAGTGCCCATAAAAGTGTCATACTAGAGGGTTTCTTCCAAATCTAGATATTACTAGTTGAAATGATTTACTGTTAATGTATTTGAATTGTAAGCACAAAACATAGAGTCATGAACCTATTCTCCACAATAGTTTTACTAGTTTTCGAAAGCAATGACATCACAGATTGAATGGGAGCTAAAGGTCCCATTCTCCGAACCTGTTAGCGTAGAATTGCTTCCCACAATACAATCCCATCCCTCTCCTGAGTCCCCCCATCCAATATTATTCTGAGCATATATTACAGTTGTGCATTTGTAGGAGATTTTCGCTTTAAAAAAAAAAAGCTATTTCTAAGTGGCCTGCATCTCAGTGCTTTCACAACTTCCCTAGGGAGGTTATTCCAAACCTAATAGTTCTGACTGTCAAGAATCTATCCTTGATTATCAGACTGCATTTTCCTTTCCTTAATTTCATCCCATTACTCCTCATTTTCCTCTTTTGCTCAGTGCTAAATGATCTCTCTCTCCCTCTTCAGGATGACACAGACCATTATCGTGTTCCTCATTACTCATCACTTAACAAAGCTCTCTCTTTATGTCTCTTTCACTCTCTTCATAAATCAATCCTCCTGTTTCTTTAATCATCTTTACTTGTCCCTTCTTGGGCTTCTGAATAACCACATCTTCAGTACAGAAGCTGTCCTCAACTGAACGGGGCATAGGCTCCACTCTTTACAACCTGTTACCTTGTATCTTAATCTCCTCATCGGCAAAATGACTGGATCAGGAATTCTAAATCTGATGAAAGTGAACTTTTAAAAATATTTTGATTTGATATTTCAATGTTATTGATTTTCTCTGTAATCTTATGGATTTTATCTTATGCATGTTAAAGCATTATTCTGTGAAGGGGTCCGTAGGCTTCAATATACTTACCATTGGGGTCGGCAAAATATAAAAACACTGATAGCCCTGAAATAGTTGCCTTCCAAATTTCCTAATTTCCAAAGTCTCTAGATCTTAAAAATATTACCTTTTCTTCCTATGAGGTAACTTCATGTAAATGGTATGCTAAAAGTCTCAGAGTAGTTTTAAGCTTTAATAAGCATAAAACCGCAGGCATTAAAGCTCACTAAGACTTTGGGACACCTTGTATAGCTTAAGTTGTCATTCAGTTTTGTCTGATTCCATGTAGTTCATATTCATCATAGAACACCATTTGATTTACTTCATTTAATGACTTCATTTTTACCATTATTTGACAAGTTCTAACTAGTTTAGATAGGAATACCCTAAACACTGTATGCTTTTAAATCTTAAAATTCTCTAGTCAATTTCATTTATACAGATGTATTCAAAAAAGACAATAAGAGAACATAAGAATTTTCATTGTGCATTGATTGTATTTTTCTCCAAACAGATCACTACTATATGATATGTTTCTGTCCTTTCTCCCAAATCTATGATATCCATGCGCTGCAATACTAAGGCTCATTCAAAGAGTTTCTTCTCATTTTTTTTTTAAAGCCTGTCCTTCTTCCTGACTTTCCTGTTATTCTTGAGTACACTTCCATCCTTCTAGTTACCTAGACTGGTAACATAGGTGTCATCCTCAGCATTCCACTCTAATGAAATGTACTATTTGTTATCAAGTATTATCGTTTCTGCCTGCACACCATTCTCTGTATCAAGTGTCTTTCTCTCCACTCAGACGGTCTCCCATGTGGTATAGTCCCCACCTCACCCCATCACCTCCATATCTAGACTACTGGAAGAGTCTTCTCCACAATCCAATCCATGTTTTATTAAGCTGCCAAAGTGAATTTATAAGTGCAGGTCTAGATATATCACCCCACCCACCTACTTAATAAACTCCATGGCTCCCTATGTACTCCAGGATCAAATATGAAAAGCTGTTTGGCATTTAAAGCCCTGAAAACCCTCCCCTCTTCCAACTCTTCCATTCCTCTTATATTTTATTCATTTTCAAATACAATAGGCTAAGTATAGTGGCTTGTGCCTCTGATATGACACACCATCTCTCAATTCCATGCCTTTTCACCATTAATTCCCAATGCCTGGATGTTCTTCTTTCTCCTCTCAGCTTCCCTGGATTTCTTCAAGGGCCAGGGTAAATGTCAGCTTCTGCAGGTCTTTCAAATCTTCCTTACCCCATCCTTACTCCTACCACTGCTAGTGCATTCCCTCTGAATCACCCTTCTTTTACACTATACTACTTCCATATGTATGTGTGTATTTATGTATGTATATATATATATATATATGTATGTGTAATATGCATATATATACAAATGTGTGTGTATGTATCTTTCATCTAAAGTTATTTGCATGTTTTCTCTCCCATTGGAATGGGAGCTCTTCAAAATCAGGATTTGTGATATTTCCTTTCTTTGCATCCCCATTGTTTATCATGGCTCCTGGTGTATGATAAATGACTAATAAAGAGTTTGTTGACTGACTCTTTCTACCTAGATTATGTATTGACCCTCTGCAACTATTCTTAGTAGGATGACTAAATACAAAATTATCAATCAACAAGAATTTATTAAGTTCCTACTCTATGTCAAATACACATTCAGATAAGGCAAAATCAAAATTTTGCCTGTCCTAAATGAGTTTACATTCTATTGCAGGAAACAACACATGTGCATTTAAGTAAATGTGAAATATTTTCATAATAGACACAAAAAATGTTTGAGTGTAGGAGAACTGCAGTACCAGGGAGTGGGGGAAACTGAGTAGGGTCTCATGGAAAATATAGCGGTACCTATAAGATAATGATGATGGTGATAAGGTATTACAAATACACAAATACACAAAATTAAAACCCTAGAGATTTGATCTACCATTTAATATCTTGAACATAGTGAGAGATAGGATTTAAAAACTAGATAGATCTTCGTAAAAAGGGTTTAATTTTTCTTTAGAATATCCTAGAATCTCTTATTTATAAAATATTTCCCTTGATTATACTATCTCCTAGATTGTAAATTTCTTTAGGGGAAATGACATAATGTATTCTGTATCTATTCTGGATCTTACCAAAACTTGAATATAGTTATATTATTCAATAATGATTTTCCTAAGTATGTTTTCTATACTTGTTGAATTGAAATTATCTACTTTATTGAATTGAATTTGCTGTCAGGCTAGTCTTGATTGTTTGATGATCAGGCATGAGGCTTATAAAAAGTAAAAGTAAATTTCTTTTTTAAAAAAATCTAGGACTTAAATTAACTAGTATGGGGAAATAAGATTTTTCTCCATGATTCTGATATAGAAGAGAGGGAGAAGGCAGTGGGTGAATTGACGATATTATCTCCCTACTATTTTTCCATAAGTAAAATCCTAATACTACACTGTGGTATTCCTAAGATACCTTTCCAGAATGTGTATACCCACAATTGAACCATTCTATTTGCTACCAATGAGGCAACTAGGTGACTCCCTGGATAAAATGGCAGGCTTGTGGTCAGAAAGATGTGAGTACAGATCCAGCTTAAGACACTAGTTTGTGACACTGGGCAAGTCACTTAACCTTTGTCTTAATGCACTGGAGAAGAAAATGGCAAACCACTGAAAAACTTGTACACAGTATGGTCCATGGGTCATAAAGAGTCAGACATCACTCAGTGACAAATAGCAAGAAATGTTACAAACCATCTCTCTGCCCACCATTCAACAATATTTTTTCCCTACAGAAAAATACTTAGGAAGCAATGTAATCATGAAAGCATTGCTGAATTATTGAATAAGGTGTTTGGGGCAGAGGGGGAACAGCCACAAAATGTAAAAAGTATAGATTTATTTAAATAGAAAAGATAATAAGGATAAATATGCATACCTAGAATGTCATATACCTATATTTTTACTTTACTAAAATATTTATGAGAATGTCCCAGGCTTATATCAAGGGTATCTTTAATGAAAATATGAGAAGGAAAATAGAGAAACTTACAAAAACTAATTCTCTAGAGAAGACAACATTTTCATGATAATACGTAGTACTGGATCCACTTTGATTACTAATTGTTAATGAAAAAATTGAATCAGTAGGAAAAAAACAACCTTAAAGTTTCCTTGATAAATGCATCCATAGAGATAACTTTGCAATGATCCTCTGGTCATCAGCTTTAGTTTATATGTGAAACATGGATATATATGCTCATAAAAAGATGTTTGTCACTGGTATGCAAAGTCAAAATGGATATAGATTCCCTATAAACGTTAGAGTACTTCAGATCTCCTTTTTTCCAAAGATACAGAGGCAGCCTGATTGTACAGCAAATAGACCACCGGACCTGGAGTCAGGAAGACCTGAATTAAAATATGACCTTTTTAGCTCTGTGACCCTGGGTAAGTCACTTGGTCTCTGCCTCCATTGCTCATCTGTAAAATGAGGCTAAAAATGCCCCCTGGCTCCTCAGATTTTTATGAGGAATACATGAGATAATATTTATCAAGCCCTTTGAAAACCTTAAAGCACTGTGTAAATGCTAGCTACTATTATAACATTGAGAAAATTGTAGCAAATCCCATAATGCTAACTCTGTTTTTTTTAACAATATTCAACACCAAAAAAGTAAGAGATCAAGATACAGAAATAGTAATAGTTTATTTCCATCCAGAATGTTGAAGAAAAAGAATTAAATGTGAAACTATGAATCTCTGTTGTGTACTGAAAGCCCCATAGCATTATAGATATTTTGGCAAACTTTATGATTCGTCCTAGTTACTTGGTTGTCCCTAATTATTGAAACATCAAAAAATAAATGAAAGCTTCCTAATGTTAAGACTTTTATATGCAGTTGGATTCAGTTCATTTAATTATTTTTATTGAGCATTTTTATTTGGAACAGTCACTGTAGATGGACAATGAGTCAGTCCCAGAATTGAATAATAGAGAGTATATTTTTTTTTTTTAGAAAAAATGCCAAAATCTTTTGGCCATCCCAGAACTTCAACTTTTTAACAAAAATGTAATATTGGCAATGGTACATGGTTTTGAATCTTATAATATCACATCATCAAAAGATCAAGATAGAAGGATCATTACCAAAGCAATGGAGAGACACATAATAGGTATAAGTGGGCTTCTGCATATCTGTCATAATAACCTACATGTGAAATCTGACTTAAAGATTACTAGTGAAGGATAAATCAAGGAGTCATTTTCCTGGAAAAGAAGATGGGCTAATGTGGTAAGAGTGGGTTATAACAGATGAATAATCTGATTTTTTTCTAAGAAAATTTAAATACTCTAGAAGAAAGTCTTTAAAACTTTAGGTAGTTATACTGATCAGAATCTATAGGAAAATATTAGTGAGTGGCACAGGATGAGAAAGGGATTGTAATCTTCACCAGTGGACAGAATACTCACAATAATGAGATCATAGATATGTTAAAATTTTGAAGAATCACAAACAAAAAGCAGAAATAGAGGCTGTTTTGGGAAATGGAAAAACATGTTAGTCGTCTTGACACTGGTTGAATAGGGAGAATAAACCAGACGTATGATAAGCAAGATCTGAAAAGAGAAATTATCTTGGCAGCACATGAATAACAAAATAGATGTAAAAACACAGAAAAAAAATGTAAAATAAAAAGAGATATTAGTAATACTGAAGGTTTGTCTCAGTTATTGAATACAATCTTTGCCATATTTTTCACCAATTGCCTTCATTTGTATTTTTTCCCAAAAAAGGCCACATTGTTTTGATCATTCTTATTTTCCCCTCCTTTGTCAGGTCAATTTTATTCATTTTCCCCTTTGCTTGCAACACCTCCCTTTTTAGCATGGGCTGTAAAGTTCATTAATATTCTGTTCACAGACTCATTTGAATCATCAATAAATGATAAGTGCTAAAAAAAAGGCTCTGACGCAAAAATCTGCTGCGCCCCCTAACACCTCCTACTGTTGTGATATATGGCCATTTGTTATTATTATGTTTTGTTTCCTGTCATGAAGGCTGTTTCAAATTCAAGACCTACTGTTTTCAGGACCTCTTTAAAGCAGAATTAAAATTTAGCAAGTAACACTGTTTTACCATATTGCATCAAATTCCTTCCCTTGGTCTAAATCTAAAACATCCATTATATTCCCTTTCACTCAATACCTATTGGAAGTTCTTTAAAATTGTTTAGGGATCATTTAAAAATCTGTCTTGTGTATTTCTGACAAGAACATTGTCCTAATGATATTTGTAAATTGTTTTGTTCTATTATTTTTTTTAATATTTGTTCCATTTTCACATCCATACTATCTTTATTAGTTATTAAATCACTCAGTGACATTGAGTGCCCACTACGTGCAGAGTAATAAACTAGATGCTATAGAGAGAAACAAAATAGGGCTGCCCTTTGTGGAACAGATGAGGAGAGAAAATAAGCACAGATGAAAAGTACTTACAAATAATAAATCTGCAAGAGTAAAGTAATATAATTTAAGCTATATGCATAAGTGCTAAGAAACTCAGAGTGATCAAGGGCACATAATCATATTGTTGCTATCCAGATATTTTACATGGCAGCTAGAATCTCTAACTTAAATATATCTTCTTGAGTACTAAGGAGAGTTTGGTTACTGGATGATTTGTATTATTTAAAAGACATTCAAGTCTCAATGCGCTATTTTGTAATATCTTCTGTTAACTCTTCATCACATCCTTTTTTTGGGGGAAAGGTCTCCCTATTACTCACCAGAAAAGGTACAAAAATTTTTTGATTGGTATGCCTTTTATATTCTCCTTCAAATTATCTTTCCAGTCTTCTTTTTTATTACTTCCCTTCATTCACTTTGTATCCCAACCAAACTGGATCGCTAGTGCAACAGGGCATTTACAAAACACCATTGCCTTCTTCTGACTAATCACATACACTAAATGAGCATTTGGACACTTTGGGAATTACAAAGCTTCCTACTCCTTCCACTTCTGGATAACCACGTGTGACTCAGTAAGACTTGAAAACTTTGGACATGATGAATTAAAGCATCCCCCATACTGGACACGGAAGAAGAAGAACAAATGACACCGTGATCTTTAAAATGAAGTGTTATCTCTCTCTTTTCTTCTCTTTCCCACTGCCAATTATGTCAGCTCTATCCAACTCTGTCCTTGGAAAGATGGGAGGAGGACCCTTCCCTCCCCCTGGCTTTAGTGGCTACTGCTTCCATGTGACAGCTGGAAAAGATGCCTTGCTAACAAACTGACATCATTCTTGAGGCTTCTGACTGCCTTTTCCAATTGTTTCCCTTAATGAGCGTTAGTGATCACAGCAATCCTGAGATTCTAGGTTTGGAGACAACCTTGTGAGTTAGAAAGACAGGAGACTGGGTCCCTTGCTTGGGACTGACTGTTTGTAAGAAGAGTTTCTATACCGTACAGAATACTATCAATACCAGAGAAAGGAGTTCAATCCTACTCAAAGCTTGCCAGAAAGAACTACTTTGAGGAAGATGGTGCAGAACAAGGTGAAGTTTAAAATGCCTATTAGTTCCATAAATTACTTCATGCTATGATTTTTAAGTCTTATCATCCCCAAAGAGCACAATATTAGTTAACATGGCTGCTTCTTTTAAGGTCTTATGTCAATGTTCAGTTTTTATAGCCTCTTATGTTAGAAGGTAATAAATACTTGTTTCATACCTAATTCGTATGGTACATGGAGTGTCTTTCTTTCTTCCTACTTGGGGAAAATCTTTGGATGTGAGCCGAAACTACATTTTAAACAATTTTTCTCTGGGGATCAGACTGAAGGTTTGATAAGGCAGAGTATGAGAAAAGGAACCTAATCCTACTCATTCAAGGCTAGATTGCCCCAGGACTGAACCTGTTCACCATGTGTGTGTATCCAAAGAAGAGTCCTAAAAAGGATGGGCTGCCAAAGCCCTTTGGTCCATCAGGGGCTGTAACTGTTAGAGCAGAAGTTCCTCTGACTTTGTACTCCACCTGCATTCTCCGTGCAAAGCTGTTCCACACCCTTGAATGCATTTACCCTGCTTAGAATCCTTGTTTTCCTTCAAGGCTCAATTGTCACTTACTCTTTGACAAGTTTTCTGACACACACACTCCCCCCCCATATCCCAGGTTTTGGTGCCATATGTCTCCTCTATTTCTCTCCTATTATATTTATTTTGTACATCTTCCCTGCCCCCCCTCCCGCCAAGTGGAATGTAAACTAGGGCAGGAACTGCTTTGTTTTTGTATCCAAATGCATAACACAATGCCCTGCTCATACTAGGCACTTTAAAAATATTACTGTTGTTTATTTGATTCAAATCTAGCAAAGTATGTAGGAACTACACAATTTGCCCCAGTAGGTAGTATTTGAAAAGGATCAACGAGTAAGTCAGTCAGTCAGCTAGCATTTATTAAACATTTACACTATACAGATACTGTAACATCACTAGAAAAATCACTATAACACATAAACTTTGTGTTGATGTTGCAACAAATGTATAAATGCCCTCCCAACATAAAGCACATACCAAGTGAGGGTCTGTCAATTTAAAGATCCAAAGAAGGGAAGGAAGGAATGAGGGAAGGAACGAGAGAGGGAGAGAGAGAGGGAGGGAGAGGGAGAGAAGGAAGGAAGGAAGGAAGGAAGGAAGGAAGGAAGGAAGGAAGGAAGGAAGGAAGGAAGGAAGGAAGGAAGGAAGGAAGGAAGGAAGGAAGGAAGGAAGGAAGGAAGGAAGGAAGGAAGGAAGACACTTTGGTCTAAATTTTGAAGACAAGGTACCTACACTGAGCACAATAGTAAGGCAAAGAAAATTAAGGTTCAAAGAAATTGCACACAAAGAATTTCAAAACTATTGTCACCAGAGAAGAGATAGCTTGACAGAAGAAATGACACTATATTGTGTGAATTTCATGTATTGTTGAATATTCAGATAGAGATATTCTGCAGACAGTGGAAGATATAGAACAAGGCTTAAGGATCAGGGGATAAAAGGGAAATTTAAGAGCCATCCACAGATAATTGGGCACAGATGAGTCCCGGAGGAAATGGTAACTTGGTAAAATGTATAGGGTATTTGATTTGCCGCTAAAGCAACTGGTTTAAAACTCAGCTCTGTCACTAGCTAAATGTATGCCCCTGAGGAAATAATTTCAGCTTTCTTGACCTGTTTCTTCATCTGTAAAATGAAGGGTTTAGACAGGATGATCTCTAAAGTCCCTTCCACCTCTAAATCCCATAAATCCAAGAGTAAAAGAGCAAAATTCTGGAGCTTGCTCCATCAATGATGCCTCAGCAAAATCCTATCAAGTTGAAACAAACACAAAGGCCAAAGGATCCTCCCTCAAGTCTCTTTCCAATGCAGTCCACCATACACATTTAAATATTAGATATCTAAATATTTTAAATATACAATAGCATTTTCATCATTATTATCAGTATTCTGTACTCTTTATCTGGTACATTCTCATAAAACACAAATTTTTCTATACAATAATTTCATAAGTGGAAAGGAAAAGACAGCTTTCATTAAACTTTGTACTTACTCATTTTATTTTGAATTCTTAAATAAATTCTCAACACTGTAAATAATCTAGTTTAAATAGTACTCCTTTTAGGTATTCATGATTCACTGTCTTCATCTTCAGTAACTTGACACCGAAGAAAACCAAGGAAATACATGTGTGTGAAGTCAAAGCACACAACAAGCAATCCTTCTTTATAAAAAATGATACCTTCAAAACAGTCACATAGACAGTATGTTCATCAAAAAACCAGGTAAATTAATAGTTATATCTCTAACAAGTCAATCAAATGTGAACAAGAAAGTTTAACATTAAAAAAGTTCAATATTCTTTCCCTTCTTGAAAATTTGATATAAATCATACATACGCCATCATGCAAAAAGTGTCCCTGTCAGCTATGTTGCAAAAGAAAACATAGCCTAAATAAAGAAAAAATTAATAAGGAAAGTTTAAAAAGTGTATTTCAAAATGCATTCAGAATATGGTGGGTAAAAGATGAAATGACTGAGGAAACAACGATTTAAGCTCCCAAGCACATCTTTTTATTAGGCAAGGCATGCCATGTGTTGTAAAGGCTAGGAAAGTAGGATCTTATGCTGTTTTTATTTTAGTAAAAAGTGCCTCTGATTGAATGTCATTAAAGGATCTTCCCCACCTATTAATGGGTCTGGGAAGATCTGTAGCAAGGCCCACACCTTTTGCTAATGTGGCACTGTTCTCAAGTGGTTCTAAAAAGTGTATTAATATTCTGAGGTGCACTTTTACTTTGGGGCCTACAGACTGGAAGTATTTTGTCTGGCCAGAGGAGACTCTGGGAAGCTGCAAAGGAGGCCCCTGGCTTTAAAAAACCAGATATTGGTGCTTCCCTCTCTAGTAACTAAGGTCAGACAGTTGGACCCATCTGTTCATTTGTGATATAAGCATTGATTATGGTCAGACAGTTGGAAGCTTTGTCTGTTGATCTTTGATTTCTCTATGTTTTCTCTGAAGTTCAGGATGCTGACTTTTCCCCCTGAACTAGGTATTAATAATAATTATAAATTATTTAATATAATATTAATATATTGATATATAATATTAATATATTTATTATATTAATTAATAATTATTACATATGTGCCTGATTAAAGGAGATTGTTAACCCCTCAGAAGTTGCCTTTCCTTTTATGAATGCAGATCTAAGAATCTGTGATAGCACCACCTCCCCCCACTGTATACGTCAGGGTGCTTACTGTTATAGTTATGTAACAAATTGGGACCAAGTCCTTTCCTCAGCTTAGGGCTGGTCTTATTATAGTGGGAAACAGACATTTATATGCTAAATACAATAAATTGACTAAGACTACTTAATTAAAAGGGAACAAATAACCAGGATACATTTGCTCACCTGATTTTGAATGGAGGAAATATTGAGGACTTTTTTTTAAATTGGGAGGGGGAAAGTGAACAGGTATAAATCTATGAAATCAGAAAAAAAAAGTGTCTCACTCCCCTGAAGACTCCATAAATTCTCTTTCTGGAGAGAGATGGTATTTGTCATCACAAATTGTTTAGAATTGGCTTGGATCGTTGTACTGTTGAGAATAACGAAGTCATTCATAGCTGATCATCATACAATATTGCTGTACTGTGCAGAATAATTTTCAGCTTCTGATTATTTCACTTTGCAACAGTTTATTTAGATCTTCCTAGATTTTTCTAAAAGCATCTTGTTCATCATTTCTTATTGTATAATAATAGCATTCCATCACAATCATTTAACACAAGTTGTTTAGCCATATCCCAGTTGACATATATCTAATTGTAATTTCTAATTCTATGCCACCACAGTAAGAGCCACTATAAATATATTTGTACGTATAGATCCTTATCCATTTTCTCTGATCTCTTTCAGGTAGAGACCTAGCAGTAGTATTGCCGGATCAAAGGATATCATAGATTTATAGGTCTTTGGGCACAGTTCCAATTTTTTTTTTCCAGAACAGTTGGATCAGTTCGCCACTGCATCATCAATGTATTAGTGTTCCACTTATTCCACATCGCCCCCCTCAACATTTGTCATTTTCCTTTTCTGTCATATAATCCAGTCTGATAGGTATGAGGTAATACCTCTGAATTGTTTTCATTTGCATTTCTCTAAATGATTTCTAATTTTAGAATATAAACCCCTATAAGGCAGAGGAATGTGATGGAAAAAACACTGATTTTAAAGTGAAGCAAGTTAAATTCTCTCTAGGTCACCTCTGTGACATGGGGCATAAATATACTGCTATAAAAATGAAAATGTGGACTAGAGAGATTTTTAAGGTAACTTCCAGTGCTAAATGTATAGATTTCTCAACTGCTCAACCTATATCACTTAAATTGAATAAGTAATAATTACTTGAATATGGTAATGCCTGCATTGTCCCACATGTAATTGTATCATACTTGGGTGAAGAGGTTGCTTATTTTAGAGTAAAAGAGCTTAGATCAGATTCCCAAATCAAAATCATAGAAATTGAGAACTGGAAGGAACCTCAGCAACTACCTAGACCAATCCACACATGAAACTTACAGTACCATAACTTCTCCAATCAGTGGCCGACAAGAATCTCTGAGTAAGGTGTGCCTGCCACCCCTTGTAGAAACCTTCTTCACTTTTATGCAACTCAACTTCCTAGAAAGTTCTTGAAACCAACTTGAAATTTGCCTCTTAAAAATTTCAACTCATTGCTTCTAATTCTTCCCTTTGAGTAGAAAAAGAATGCAATAACATTTTGCATTACAACCTTTCAAATTCTTTAGGAAATATATCATGAACCTGAACCCTCCCATGAGTCTTCTCCAAGCTAAACATGTCCATTTCCTTTAACCAATCTTTTCATGATACTGATCCAATTCCCATCATCACCCTGATTATGTTGCCTACTTGCTAGCTGTATGATCTCTAGAAAGTAATAATACCTCTAGGCCTCAGTTTATCTTTTGAAAAAAGATCATGATTTTCATGCTTACTGTCAGCCTGTCACAGAGAATGTAGGACTAAACTGAGTCACATAGCAGCTATAGGATCCTAAGCCAGGCTTAAAGTTGAAGAATATTTACTGCTGTCCATTGATAGGAGGACTTTCCTCAACCCAGCACCAGTGAAATCATATATCCAAACAATAAATACATAAATGCAACTATGTTACCTGGCTTTTAGGACTACTTTAAAGATCAAATGAGATATTATAAGTAATGTGCTTTGTATAAAAGTGGAATCTAATATTATGATAATGTAAAATTAAGAACTCAAACTAGCTGTACTTATTAGGAATCTTTCTTCTAAAATACATGAACATATTTCAGTGAATAATTTCTGAACATTCTGTTGAATAATTTTGCTTCTTTGTAAGCTACATCATGTGGGAGACATTTGGAGAAACAACTTCAAAGTGAGTTCCTCTTAAGCTAATGAGAACCCTCATTTTCACCTTTCTAGGGAAAATCAGTGGAGAAATTAAAAAAGTTAAATTGATGCTAAAAAGCATGAATGAAGACATTTGGTTAATTTGAATAGATAATGAATATTTAATATGAAATGTTTTGCCTAACTATTATACAAAGTGTTACCTCCATTGTGTCTTTGATTAAATGGCATTCAGATTGGTTTCTGGAAGGTTTCATTACCATTTCTCAGAACAATATATAAAGTATTAGATATGTTCTCTGACCTTTTAGGTAGCATATTGAATTCTCTAATGAAAAGTGGTCCAAGCAGCAATCACTATATTTCTCATTATTTCAGTTACATTACATTTCCTTTCCAATGGCAGTTTCCTACTGAAATGAAGATACTGTGTTAAGACATGTATTTTTTTATTTATTTAATTTTTTACATTCATTTTCACAAATTTTTGGGTTCCAAATTTTCTCCCCTTTTATCCCCTCCCCCACCCCAATACCCCAAGCAATCTAATTTTCCCTATCTCCAATCTGCCCTCTCTTCTGTCATCCCTCCCTTCTCTTGTCTCCATCTTCTCTTTTCTCCTGTAGGGCCAGATGACTTTCTATTCCTCCTTAACTGTATGTCTTCTTTCCTAGTTGCAACAACAATACTAAACAGTTGTTCCTAAAACTTTGAGTTCCAAATTCTCCCCATCCCTCCCTCCCCACCCATTCCCTTTGGGACAGCAGGCAATTCAATATAGGCCCTATCTGTGCAGTTTTGCAAATGACCTCCCTGATAGTCGTGTTGTTTAAGACTAACTGGATTACCATCCCTCCTAACCTGCCCCTCATTGTTTCTCTTCTGTCTTTTGATCCTGTCCCTCCCCAAGTGTTGACTTCAAATTGCTCCCCCCTCCCTTTGCCCTCCCTTCCATCATCCCCCCCCTTGCAATATCTCCTTCTCCCCCACTTTCTTATACTGTAAGATAGGTTTTCATACCAAAATGAGTGTGCATTTCACTCCTTCGTTTAGTCAAATGTGATGAGGGTAAACTTCTTGGTTTTTTTTTTTCCTCAGCTCTCCTCTTTTTCCCTCCACTAAGAAAAACTCCTACCTGCCTCTTAAATGACATATAGTTACCCCCTTCCCTTTCCCTCTCGTTCCTCCCCCTACATTTCTCTCTCACCATTTACCCTAGTTTCTTTTAAGGTATGGTCCCATCCTATTCAGTTCAATCTGTGCTCTCTATCTCTGTATGTGTGTGCATGTGTGTATGTGTGTGCATGCGTGTACATGTGTGTGTGGTCCCACCAACTACCCAGATACTGAAGAGTTTTAAGAGTTAGAAATATTGTCTTTCCATGTAGGAATGTAAACAGTTCACTTCTGGTAAGTCGCTTAAGACTTCTCTTTGCTGTTTACTTTTTCATGCTTCTTCTCATTCTTGTGTCTGAAAGTCAAATTTTCTTTTCAGCTCTGGTTTTTTCATTAAGAATGATTGAAAGTCCTCTGTTTCATTGAAAGACCATATTTTCCCTTGAAGTATTATACTCAGTTTAGCTGGGTAGGTGATTCTTGGTTTGAGTCCTAGTTCCTTTGACTTCTGGAATATCCTATTCCACGCCCTTTGATCCCTTAATGTAGAAGCTGCTAGATCTTGGGTTATCCTGATTGTATTTCCACAGTACTGGAATTGTTTCTTTCTAGCTGCTTGCAAGATTTTTTCCTTGAGCTGGAAGTTCTGGAATTTGGCCACAATGTTCCTAGGAGTTTCTCTTTTTGGATCTCTTTCAGGTGGTGATCGATGGATTCTTTCAATACTTATTTTGCCCTCTGGTTCTAGAATGTCAGGGCAGTTTTCCTTGATAATTTCATGGAAGATGATGTCTAGGCTCTTTTTTTGATCATGAGTTTCAGGTAGTCCCATAATTTTTAAATTGTCTCTCCTGGATCTATTTTCCAGGTCAGTTGTTTTTCCCATGAGATATTTCACATTCTCTTCCATTTTTTCGTTCTTTTGGTTTTGTTTGGTGATTTCTTGGTTTCTCATAAAGTCATTAGACTCCATCTGTTCCATTCTAATTTTGAGAGAACTATTAAATTCAGTGAGCTTTTGAGCCTCTTTTTCCATTTGGCTCATTCTGCTTTTGAAAGCATTCTTCTCCTCATTGGCTTTTTGAACCTCCTTTGCCAATTGGGTGAGCCTATTTTTCAAGGTGTTAATTTCCTCAGCATTTTTTTGGGTCTCCTTTACCAAGGTATTGACCCGTTTTTCATACTTTTCTTGCATCTCTGACATTTCTCTTCCCAGTTTTTCCTCCACCTGTCTAACTTGCTTTTCAAAATCCTTTTTGAGCTCTTCCAGGGCCTGAACCCACCCGCCCCCCCCTGGGGTGTCTGGGGTACTGAGGCCCCGCCCTCCACATCTTTCCCTGGTGGCAAGGATACGTCCTCATCATCAGATCTGAAGGTCGGGATCATTTGCATTTGTTGGAAAAAACTCTCTAAATTCTTATTTTTCTTCCCTTTTCTAGGCATTTTCCCAGCCAGTTACTTGACTTCTGAGATTCTTTCCACCCCTGCCTGGATCCGCCCAGCTAGTGCTTGGCCTCTGAGATTTAAATGGGCTTTCCTCCTGCCGGCTGTCAATCAGTGAGCTTTAGTTCAGGTGCTGGGGTGGGGGCAGGGCCACCTCCCAGGCTCCAATCCCTCAGGGGCTTTATGTAGAGACTTTCAGGAATGGAGCGGGTGGTGGCGGGGTGGGGGGCCCGCCTCCCAAGCTCAGTTCCCTTGGGGGCTTTAAGCAGAAGCCTTCAGTAATAGAGTAGGGTGGGGGCAGGGCTGTCTCCCAGGCTCAGCTCCCTCAGGTTTTATGCGGGAGTCTTCCGTAATGAAGATCCAGCCTGCTGCTGGATGATTCCTGAGTCCCGGGCCTCTGCCGCCTCAGCCGCCGCCCACACCTCTGCTTCTGCTGCTTCCTGCCCCCATCTCTGCTGCCGCTGCTTCCTCCCGAGGGGGCCCAAGTCACGGAGACGCCCTGCTTCCCCTCTCCTCCAGCCCAGCCTTCTTTCTCACTGACCTGTAGCTTCTGTGGGCGGAGGGACTTTCCCGGCTGCTGGAGCTTCCGTCTCTGAAGCCTGCTCGGATCAGCTTCTCTGGGGCCGGGTCAGGGCAGCGCTGGGGGTGGGGTCCACTTTCCGGCGCGCCGGACCCTGGGGACAGGTCTCCAGGGCTCCCTGGAAAGGAAATCTCTTCCACTCTGTTTCTGCACACCTTGTATTGACCCAGAAGTTATGGGGGACTCTTTTTACATTAATTCTATGGGCTTTTGGTTTTGGAGCTCGTAAACATGCGTCCTTCTTCTCCGCCATCTTGGCTCCCTTAAGACATGTATAGGATACCAGAACAGTATTGTACAGTGGGAACAACAGTATCTCTATGGAGTCAAAGTATCTGGATTCAAAGTTAATACTCAATGTTCCTGGGCCAAGGTTCTCTATAAAATGAAAACTTGAAATAGAGGAGGTCTGAGATATTTTTCAGCTTTTAATGCCTTAAAGAAGGCATTCTAAATAAGTGATCCGAAAACATCAAGAATAAAATTAGTGTTATGCCAAGGTATAGGTAATAAATCTATAAGGAGTCTTGCTGGAGTCTTGGGAGTGTGGGATCAATTTCCAGTACTTTTTAAGTGTCTGTTCTTATCAAAGCACAGCTCTGACCACGGAGCAAACAGGAATAGATCTGCTAACTTCATACTTCATGTGAGTAAGAACAGTTAAGGTTTGTTAATAATTACTTCACATTTTCATATAAGATTGCAGAGACATTCAAAGTGCTCACAAATATAACTGGTAAGGCAAGACGTAAATTAAAAACATAGTAAAAGCAAAAATAGAAGTTTACATGTGTCAGTTGGCAATTAAATGCTATATTCAGAGCCATAGTAAGCATGGGGCAACTGGAGCTTTGCCCAAGGGTACCAATATGAATGGAGGGCCATGCACATCCACTCTGGGAACATGAACGTAATTGCTTCAGGATTTCTAATGTTACATCTCACCTAATGGTCCTTTATTTTCTTATGCTCTAGTGCACCATCACCATGGCAATCTTCTCTAGAGCCCATCTTTCTGTGAGAACAAAGGCCAGATCATCCCTTTTACTGGCACAATTGCACCAAGAGCTGGCCTGTCTCATGCTACCACCACTGTGCCTAAAAAGAAAAAATATAATTTACGTATAATTCTAACTGTAGACAATCAATACCACACAAGTTCAAAGGATGGGTAAATGCATTTGAGGAACTGCCAAATGAAAGCATGAAAGAAAATAAATATTATCTGGACTTTGAAAGCAGAATAAAATTTAGAATACTTCATTAATTTTCATGCCAGCCATTGGTATATCTTGGTAAAACAATCTCACAAATTTGGTGTATAAATCAGGTACACATGCTTCATTGTTGTTACCGGCTATGGCAGAGAGACATAGATTAATTAACATTATTTCTCTGTCAGTCAAGTAAGGTCTAAATACAAATAATTTCCTGCTAATATAGAGAGAGAATACAAAGCAGAAACAAAATAGACAAAAGTTAGTCTGGATCTCCAGCTGATTATGGAAATGAGGCAGAATCTTACAAACATGTAGTTGGCTTCAGAATAAGCCAACTTCATGTTGCTCAATGGCTAACATAGCAGACATTGTGGGAAAGGAAAATGTAAACATGATGGGGGATAAGTGAGGTAGATATGACTGCTCATTTTATCTTGAAATAAAGGCTGGTTGAAGTCACTCATATCAGGGGAAAGAAATTAGAGAATGCATCTCTAATTGTAGGTTGAAAATCTGGGAGAGAAGAGAAATTTAACAAAAAAGAATTCTTCTGTTTCTCACACACATCCATAAACATATAAATTATATCCTGACCATGTAGCCCTAACTCAGAAGGTAATTTTTTAACCCAGTATGAACATAGTTCCAATTTCCCTTTCCAAGTATTGCAGCAATCCCACCATTGTGGGATAAAAGACCCTCATAGCTTGTGCTGTGTAAAGATGGGAGCTGTTATTTCCACCTTATGAGGTTCCCTGTAATAATTTTTAAACGATTAACTAAAATCAACTTATTATTTATTTATTAAAGAAAGCCAGAAGACAGAACATGTGGGGAGCTATTTGTCTCGAAGCACATTTTGTCCATGTACTGGATATTCACTGAAATAAACTGTGCGTGTTAAACAAACTTCCACATTTATTAATATTTCCTCTTTCTAAAGTTGTCATCACTGAATGATACCAAACAGTGAGCCCAAAGGCAGAATTCAAAGCCTGGCAAAAATGTTGGCTTCCAGAGCACTTAATGACTAGCAAATGTCTCCAAACAATAACACACTTCCTGCTGTTAGCTTCCAGCAGCTTCAAAACTAAAATTGAAGTCAAATTATTTAAGAATAATAACAAAAGGAAGGAAAATAAAAATACAGAAGAATATTAAATCTGATATCTGAATCAGGGAAATTTAACAAGCTCCGATTCTGTTCAGTCTGAATGACTTTTGTTAAAGTTTTATGATCTTAGAGCTGGATGCTTATTTTCCTGTGTTGAAACAGAAGATTTTGCTATTAAAGTAAAGCAACACGATATATTCTCAAAGGAATAAAAAAAAATAAAGTGATACCCTTCATCGCCAATATACAGTTCAACAGAGAAAAAAGGAAGCACAGTAATTTACCCCTAAGCCTAAGGGAAATTGAGTAGAATTCTCAGATGTGTTCTTATTACAAAGTTACATGCAGTGCGTGTTATCAGTGGCCTTAATAATGAAGCTAACTGTGATAAGAATTAGCTCCCATTGCCAATAATCATTGACTCACAACCAGTTGGAGTTAGCCTTCCTTTCATTATGTGACAAATTCTGAATCACTAACTTGGACAGAGTTGGAAGAACTGTCCATGCAGATATAAGCATAAGTTCTTTTCTGGTCTACAAAATGTTCTTTCTGCATCAAGGTGGGGAATCAGCATCTTGCCCACAGTGAGTTATTACAGACATTATTCCCCAAAGCTCAAAGATTGCTGCTGTTAACCTGAATGTCTGATGGGTTATGTAATGGAATTTAACACAAATTTAAAATCTTTAGAGAATCTCGAATCTAGTAGAGACATCGCTGGTAGCTGCCCCAGGTAAAACTGAATTAGGCAAAGTTTGACTCCAGCCCTCCTTAGAGTTTTCACATAGCTTATTATCATCTGAGGTTGCCCGCTTCTGTTGCTTACATCCTCTAGGGCACAGGGCTCAACAGTGTATCACGCAGCAGACTTTTTATTTCCCCACAGGTGTTACCTGCTCTGTACCCTCTTCTCCTCTAGTGATAATGACAGCAAATGGTTACCAAATTAACTACTTCCTATGAATACATTAGCTATTTAATGTCTTATCCTTCCTGGAGAGCAATGCCATAGCTTCATTAATAATGCAAAGTTTCCAAATGGTTTTCTGAAGAAAACTAAATGCTAATTCATATGAACATACTGCATCTTGGTTTACAAAGCACTTTCCACACACTTAACCCAGTATAGTATGAGCATTATTATTCTTATTTTATAGATTCAGAAACTAAATCTTAGAGCCCTTGTGACCTATCTTGTGACAAGGTCACAGTAAGTAGCTGCATGAACTTGGATGCAAGTCTAAGTCTCCTAGTCTTTTTTACATGACACCGTCCTGCCTTTCTCTACCTCTTGTAATAGCAGGCAGGTCAGTGAGTGAGAAAGCTTGGTCAGCCTATCCCTCAGATAGTAGGGACATATGTATTAGAATAAGAAAGGCCTTAAGTTCAGCTACTTCCATTAGAAGATTAAAAAACTAAGGTCAAGAGAAGCTAGATTATTTACCTAATATCACAGAGACAGTAAATAGACAAGAATAGGATTAGACTTAGATCTTCTCCCTGTAAACTTATTGCTCTTTGCATTACCTTTGGAGACAACAACACAATTACTTACTTCACCAATCTGTGTTGGTTTTCTCCCAGCACCAAAGCAAGGAAAGAATACTGTCTATCTTCAAGAGATAATCATGAATGGTTCTTTCTTGAAAGGACCTTGGAGATTTCATCCCATTTACAAAAAAAAGGTGAGTATTATTTTTCTCTCACACAAACAAGCTAAGTCTTTGTATGTGTATTCTAGGCACTTAGAAGGCATAGCACATGCTAAGTGCTTAATAAAGTCTTCACCTATCTATTTATCTGTTTGTCTAACATTTATTTTCTTCTACTTTGCATCATTTGACTGCTGAACCATCATAGGCTGATTTAGATTACCATTCATTATATCAGATTTACATTATGTTCAATTTTTAAAGCTAATTTTTTTTACATTTACATAAACAGAATATTTTTTAAATAGGATAAGGTAAATAAAAGTCACGTCTATGCATCTGTGGTAGTAGTAAAGGCACCACTGTCTATTTTTTATCTCCATGATATCTTGTAGAACATTATCCAGGTTTGGGATACACACACCTAGGATATACACAATCCTTATTTTACCTCTCTTTATCCCTTGCTTTGCTGAAAAAGCTTACATACCACGTCCTACATGAAACCAATCCTGATCATTGCAATTAATGGGTCTTCTTAATTATGTTGGGTGGATTCTGCATTTAAATCTATGTGCGGATTGTTTCTTCTTAATATAATGTAATATATGTTGAAGAAGAGAAATCACTTCTTGCTTTATTTTAAAGGTGTCAAAGTACAAGATATTGGTTCATTTTGCATGAAACTATATCTATATATTTGTGCTAGAATTAGATTCCACTCAATAATATTTCTGTTTCCATGTTCTACAATTCATCCATCAATCCATCACTTCATTCATTTATTCAATAAACATGTATTAAGAGCTTATTATAAGCTAAACTTGCTACTGGGAACCCAAATTTCGAGGAAGAAAAGAAGGCAAAAAAAGAAGGGAGGGAGGGAAAAATGGAAAGAAGAAAGAGGATGGTGTAGTAGCAACCACACTAGCACCCAGGGTGGGCTTCTAGCACAGGTTCTTTGATCTGCTTTTCTAAAGGAAGGACAGTTTTAAGGCATGAACAACCTTATTTTAATTAACAGATAAGTAGAAAGAAGTGAGTATAGAAAATACAAGCAGAGAAATTAGCACAGTGAGTCAACAGACAGGGCTCCAACAAAATGATACAATCACCTTCATACACCACTAGATCAAAAGAGCATCAACATCTGAGTAGTCAGGGGGCTCCTAAAAAAATGGGACTAAGAGTCCCATCCAGGGAATCAAAAGGTTCTTCTCATGAGCAAGCCAAAGCAAAATGCCAACCTCCCAGAATATATGACAGACTCAACTCCCATTTGGCTCAGAGCCAGAAGGCATGAAACCTACTTGACTCAGCAGAGCTGTGTATTATCAGGGTTTGAAGGAGTTTAATCCTTCAGATCTTGACAATTTAGCCTAAGCCTAAGAAACTGAACTCCAAAAAGAAAACAACCAAAAAATCCCACTTTGCTCTTACATGAAAAGGAGAGAGAGAGAGAGAGAGAGAGAGAGAGAGAGAGAGAGAGAGAGAAGGAAGAAGAGGAGAGGAGGGGAGGGGAAGGGAGGGGAGAGGAGGGGAGGGGAGAAGAGGAGAGGAGAGGAGAGGAGAGGAGAGGAGAGGAGAGGAGAGGAGAGGAGAGGAGAGGAGAGGAGAGGAGAGGAGAGGAGAGGAGAGGAGAGGAGGGAAGGGAAGGGAAGGGAAGGGAAGGGAAGGGAAGGGAAGGGAAGGGAAGGAAGAGAAGAGAAGAGAAGAGAAGAGAAGAGGAGAGGAGAGGAGAGAGAGGAGAGGAGAGGAGAGGAGAGGAGAGGAGAGGAGAGGAGAGGAGAGAGAGGAGAGGAGAGGAGAGGAGAGGAGAGGAGAGGAGAGGAGAGGAGAGGAGAGGAGAGGAGAAGAGAAGAGAAGAGAAGAGAAGAGAAGAGAAGAGAAGAGAAGAGAAGAGAAGAGAAGAGAAGAGAAGAGAAGAGAAGAGAAGAGAGAAGAGAAGAGAAGAGAAGAGAGAGAGGAAAGAGAGGAAAGAGAGGAAAGAGAGGAAAGAGAGGAGAGGGAGAGAATACCTTGATATCATTGTCAGTGTGTTCTGATCCAATGGATGGAAGCTATGGCATGTGTGAAAGCAGGGAGGAAGAGGAAAAGTTCAATAATTCTCAGGATAGATGAAATGAATTCTAAGCAGAGGAGCAATTATTTCAGAGGAAAAGTAAATCAATCCACTTCTTGGGTCCTCAGAGACAGAAGTCCCTGCTGCTGCTCTTGTTACCACTGCTACTACCACAACCTAGGACAAGACACTAGGAAAAGAGTTTGGAACCATTTTTCCAAAGCACTAAAATATGCATAATTTTGAACCCAACAATACCACTTCTATATCTATACTCCAAAGAGATCAAATAAAGAGGAAGGGCTTCCATATTTGTAAAATGGATGGTGAACTATGAAAACTGATCATCATGAGGAGAAACATTTCAGTGGTAGCTTATTATTTCATAGCATTAGATAAGTAATCCCAAGTCCTACAAAAATACTCCATAAATATGAGAAAGTGTAAGTCATTCCGGAGAATTGTCATGTCATCAGAAGTAGACTTTGGGATAGTACAGAGGTGGGAAACCTACAGCCTCAAGGCCACATGTGACCCCCCAGGTTATTATGTGTGGCCCTTTGAATCCAAACTTCACAGAACAAATCTTCTTAATCAAAGGATTTGTTTTATAACACTTGGACTTAGTCAAAAGGCCACACCCCAGGACCTAGAAGGTCACGTATGATTTCGAGGCCACAAGTCCCCCACCAATGGGTTAGTAGCTTAAGAACACATATTAAAATGCTATTATTTCTCCTTCAAATAAGAGAAAGAATACATGAATATGGACCATGATCCACACAAAGTGAGTCAAAAGTGGTCTGCTGGGAGCAGATTGGGTAAAAAGAAGTAGAAAAAAGTAACAGACAAATTTCCATCTATTATTTTCAAATTCTAAAAGCCCCATTCTCCCAGCTTTTTTTTTGAGACCCTTTATTTATTGAGGGAGGGGATTCATCTCTTACAAATGTGGCTTTCCCAGTCCATAGACCTTACCTCAATCTTTTAAAGTAACCCAGTAATAGTCAGAGTGGGAAAGAGGTGGATGTTTTTGATAGGGATACTAGTAACAACTGCTTAGTTTCTTCTGCCCCATCTCTCTCCCTATGTTCCTGACTGTGGTAATATTCAGAAAATTTTTTTTTTCATTTTATTTTTCACTCATGTAGCACTTTATACTTCTCTTTTGCTCTTGTTATATTTTGGGGGTATAGTTATTTATGTAGGTCTTCTACCACAAAAATCTCTTCCCAGCACTTTATCATGGGATAGAAGTGACCTTGGATTCTCCAAGGCCATTGTGGAGCACAAGCTGACAGATGTGAGCAAGCTGGAATTGATTTTAAGTATGATCCTAGTTAACAGATGTTTCTAATGTCTGAGCATCAACCTAAGTAAATGTGGGGAGGCTCATGTCCATCAACAGGTTGGCCATTAAGTGATTACTTGTTCATGGAAAGCTATGAAACAGACTAAAAATACAAAATGATGATCATATGTGCTCCCTTTGTGTTTCTAAAGTGGTGGTGGCTAAGTGTCAGGAAGAGAGGTAGAGGGTTCTCTGAATCACAGTTTTACATTATCTCCAAACACCAATTTAATTATTGAAACTCTGTATGTAAAAAACCATTCTGATAGAGAGAGATCATATAGCGAAAGCCAGAAGGGTATCTAAACCAGACTCCTCATTTTACAGATAAGGAAATTAAGGATGAAGGAAGTTAAATAAATTACTAAAGGTCACAAAGACAGAAAGTAACAAGGAGGGGGATTTGAACATAGGCCCTTTGATTCCAGAACCAGCTCTCCTCACTATGTTGCCTCTTTTTAAGGAGCAGCATTCATATGAATAAAATCAGATCATATTAACATTGAACAGTTCAATGATTTTTGACCAGTCCCTGCCACAAAAATATGTGTGTGCTTTAAATTATTTTTTTTATTATGAACTTAACAAACAGCAACAAACATGAACACTTCCATTTACAACAAACAGGAAAAGAGAGCTTTATGCACACTTGTAATCTTTATAATATACAGCTTGCTGTTGGTTTTACATATGTATCAAATTTATTGAGGTACTGTAGCATTGATGTGATCCTGGGCAAGCCACTTAACTTTAATGCTCTAGGAAGCTCATTTTAAGTTTCAGAGAGGTTGCAATGGCAGACCGTAAAACCATAGGTCCAATCCCTTTGTCTATATATCAAACTTCTTATAACATGAATGTAATTCCTGCTCCAAAGCTCATTGGTATGTGATTCCTTCCTTATTGATAGAGATGAATGTCCTGCCCTATGCAAAGCAGAGTTGGTTAGAGTAGGCGATCTCAAGTCTCTTCACTTCTTTTTGACAGTCTTGTCAGTCTCTTTAAGCTCTGAGTCACTTTCTGACAGTATTCCAAGAGTAATACTAAAATTCTGAGACTTAGTGTCTCAGAGAAAGCTGAAAGAAGACTCAAACTCTCTTGAGAGAGGGGATTCATCTTTACAGATGAGGACAGAGTCACGTAACAATGGTCTTTGGGATGGAAGCTGCATTCACAATACCCTATTTATCTGCATCTTCTTCTGAATTTTCTTGACTTCTGTATATTTTTACATGTTTCATTGATGGTCATTTATTTATTATTTGCTTTATTTTATAATATATTACAGTCAAGCAAAGCAAATTAGCATACAAGTTTTACATGAAAATGTGTGGCTCATTCTTTATGCCTTCCTCCCTCCTTCCAAGGGGTAAAAAACATAATTTGTGCACATTTTTAGTAGATTTTTCTTCAGGTGATTCAATATTCATATGAATCATAACAAAACGCTATAAAAAAACAAAACTACAACCCTCCAAATTTTAAAGGTGCATGATAGATTAAGTAAGCAATGACATATGATTGATCTATGTACAAGAATTGCCATAAATTATACTTGATCCTGGAAATAATAGGGAGCCATTGGAGTTGATTGAATAGGATTGGGGAAGTGGGATGCTGTGTGACAAATTCAGACTTCCTCTTAAGGAAAATCAATTTGACAGTTGAATGGAGGATACAATAGAGAGGAAAGAGACTTGACTTATGTCTAAAGTGATGAGATTCTGCACCAAGGTGGTGGCAGTATTAGAAAAGCGGGGAGGGCGTATATTCAAGAGATAGAGATACGTAGAAGGTCTGAAATCTATATGCACATTGATTAGATCATGGATTCATCAACGTATTGAAATACAATGTCATATTCCCCACACACCAGATTGAAGGTTCTCCTTCTGGCCTCCTTCAAGTATGACTTAAAATCCCATTTTCTGCAAGAAACCTTTCCCTATCTCTCTTGAAGGCTAATGTTTTCCCTTTGAAATGATCAAATCAATAAGTGTTTATCAATCACGTGCAAGGTCCCATTCTCAACAATAAGAATATAAAGGAAGGTGAAAATAATCCCTGTCCCCAAGGAGTTCACATTCTAATGGAGGAGATAATATGCAAACTACTATGTATAAACAAAATCTATATTTTACTCGACGATTCATAAGCTCCTGGAGGGCAGAGGTGGTATGTCATTTTTCTTTGTATCTTGCTCAGTGCCTAGCACAGTGTTTAAATAGCTCTTTACCAGTACACTGATGTACTTGTATTTACCTGGATTGACTCCTAAGAATTGTGATTCTTGGTGGAAAGAAAGGTGAAATGGCAGCAACCATTCTTTATGATCCCAAGCTACACTGGCCTTAGGAACCTTTAAGCCTCAACCTTTGCCAATGCAGGCATGAATTTCAAGATGACAGAGGGAGCGAGGGACACGGATGGGAGGGAGAGAGAGAGACAGACATACAGAGACAGAGAGAGACATAGAGCCACACACACAGAAAGAGAATAAGAGGAAGCATAAAATTCATCAAAATGGATAAGCTCTTCTCCCTAGAACCTAATAAAGATAAGGCAGACTTTTGTATCCTGTAGGAGTGATGTCCCAGTGAACTATATCAATGAGAGGCAATGTAAAGAGATAGTGAGCATGAGATCAAAGTTAGAGGAAAAAGAGATAACAGCTTCCAGCTGATGTGAACTTAATGACTCAAACCACCCCACCTCCATATGGAGGGAGTGAAAAGGTTTGTGTTTAACACCTAAACTATTAATTCTTTCACCTTGAAGCAGCAGTCATCAAAAGTAAGTTTTCATCTCATGAACTTGAGGGGAATTGAGATGCTTGCCATATCTTTTGCTTTTACTTTATTACCTGTCTATGTCATTTACTCTATTTACTAAAATAATAATACTTGCCTAGATCAGTGAGGTAGAAAGAGGACAGGGAATGGAAAGTTAATGTGGTTCAAATCAAAGAAACTGGGTGACAGCTTGCTTCTACATAGATTCAATAAGGAGAAGTAACAATGAAGGGCAAACTTTGGGATGTCACTGCTAGATAGTAACTGGTAGACAGGACCAGGAAATCGTCATGAATATTGTGTCCTCTCACTCACAAAGGATTTGAATAATCAACAGGGAAGAAAATTTAGTCATATCCCCCTCTCCAGTTACTTACCTAATTCTACTATCCATTTATCTACTGAAAGGGCTTTTACTATTCTAGATTATCAAATAAAGTATTTATTGAGTGCTTGCTATGTATCAAACTGTGCTAAGTGATGGGAATTCCAAACACAAGTAAAATGAAAGGCAGTTCCTACCCCAAAGGAGCATTCTAATGGGGGATAATGGCATATACATGGGAACAGAAAAGCAAGTTAAAAGTAGGGGAGCAAAGGGGAGGTAGTCACCTCCAAATGAAGAAGAGTGAGTCAAGTTCGAGGTTGGTTTAAAATAAGCATGTTTTAGTATAAGCGATTCCTCAAAATAGAGATTATTAGCAGTTGCTCCCAAGTTGAAAGAGGCAGATAAAAGGATAGAAATACCTCCTGTATAAGAAGGTAGCTGAATCAGAGCTGGAAAAGTCCAAACAGTCAGGACCAGAGCTGCATTGGTAGTTCCACATAGATGTTCCAAGTAGCTTGGTCCTTTCATACTTAGGCTCCGATATATTCATTTTTCCTTTAAAGGTATCAGGTTTGTATTTTGTATGTTTTACATATGCAGATATAAAATCTAGTACATTTCAGTTCGGAGAAAGTGAGACCCTAGATATATCATTTTTAAGCTATCCTACCTTCATGTTCTTTATGTATGTCAATATAGAGTTAGAAATCCAAACCATCATCTTTTCCAGACAACAATTTCAGAGTGGCAGAATTACTGTTTCTGTTGCTCAAATTTATAATCATATCTTCAATATCCAATGGTGTGTGTGTTCTTTAATTTATGACACCCACAGAAACCAATGTATCCAGCAAAGAATTGGGGCAACCCTGTGAGATAAACTACTTGTCAACAAGAGGGTAGAAGACCCTACAGATAATATCTGAGACATACAGTCAAGAACTGTGATTATTGATGGTTCTTTTAACAGCAGGAAGACATGAAATAGTCAGTTATCAAAAGATTCTGAAGTGTGGTTGAGAAAACCTGCCTATTTACCCAGGCTTTGCACCAATCCTAGTACAAGCAAAGGTAAATTCCATAATTTCAATATCTTCTCTCTCTGCATGAATAGTTCTAGGAGGATCAAAGGTAAGAACATTTCTTCTCTTCTCACCTTGTCCCTCCCTACACCTCCTCTATCCAACAGTGAATATCTGTTTCATGATGGAAATAGATAAATGACACTGTTCATGAAAAGTCATATTGGCTTCCCATTTTAATAGAAATGTGAAATCAGGAAAAATGACAGGATGATCATTAATTCTTGTACCAGTTACTGAGAACAAAAAGCTTACCTAGAGCACTCTGACCTTGCCTTATGCTGGGACTTTGAAGGCGAATTTATTCAGAAAAATCACACAGCTCTCATGTAGTCTGGGAGTGACTGAAGTCTTCAAGTCTGGAGGGGCTTGGGAATAAAATCTCCCTACTGTGGCTATTTCATGAATTCTGGCATGAGTTTTAATCAGATAAAAGATATGGAGCCTACCTAGTACAGAAAGTGGAATTGTATGCCTTTTCTTACACAGGGCATAAAATAATTTTAACCTCATGATCTGCTGACAAATCAAAGTTAGAGCTTTGCATTAATATTTTAAGTAGGGTTATGGAATATAAACAGTGTGTTTAGGGTTAATACAAGTTAAATAAACTAATCTGATGACTGTATTTTGTTTGTTTTTTAGATATGCAAGAACTAATGAGAAAACTAGACCACTGGACCTTTTGATCAGTCAGATTGCCAGAGGAATCTAAAGTAAACTTACCACAAATTCATGCCCAATTATTGAGGCATGGAAATGACATCCAAAATTGCTGTGTTCTCGGGATAGATGCAAACATTCTGCGAGCATTTGATTCTTTCACTTGGACCAAATGTGGCAAAATTAAGTCCCTGACTTCAGAAAGCTGAATCAAGGGCAAGTGAGCAGATAAGCAATCTGAACAGCTATAGTATCACAGACATGTAGAACTCCAATATCATCCAAATCTGAACCTTTCCAGCTACTGAAAAGAAAACTGAGTCCCATAGTGCCCACGTGGCACATAAACATAAGGCAAGACTTGAACCTAAATGCGTTCCCACTGTCCACTGAATTACCCTGCCCTAGAAATTTTCAGATGTTGCTATATTAGTTAGAGATATTTGCAAAGTACAGCCAAAGAAGGGAGAGAGGATCAGAGTCAGAGAAGACTTTTCCCATTCTCTCCTTTTGTCCATCACTTATGGAGCATGTTAATTTCATACCTAATTTTTTCTAAGTAAAATGTAGTAGAAGATGGTGCTACAAGTATATCTATCCCCCAGCTAACTCTAGGAGAGCTTACTGACTAAACAAGGACCTGCATATGGGAAAATCACAAAATGGATTCTCTCAGTTTTGTATCCTTAAATCTAGCAAGCTCACAATACAGTACCTAATCAAAATTTATAGAAGTAAATCCTATCATCTACAAATGAAAGTCACAGCTTAGTCTATGATCTCTCAGTACTATAGAGAGTCAATGTTGCAGTGAAAATCTTGTCCCAAATCACATAAACAGACATTTGATATGATCAGGTTACCCTGGCTAAGCCTTCTGGCATAGAGTTCAGCCCAGTAATGCCCTTTCTGTTGAGGACTTTTTAATCTAGGTACTAATCAATGGATAAGTAAAAATCTATGGATTTTTATCAAACATATTCATATACTCAGGACTTATGCTTCATGATATTTCATATCCTATGGATCCTGAATGGCCAATAAGACAAACATTTCTTTTGGTTCAATTGCATCCCACACTTCTTGATCCCATTTGGGGTTTTCTTGGCAAAAATACTGGAGTGATTTGCCATTTTCTTCTCCAACTCATTTTACAGATAAGGAAACTGGGGTAAATAGGGTGAAGTGATTTGCTCAAGGTCACATAGCTAGTGAGTGTCTGAATCCAGATTTAACTCAGGAAGATGAGAATTCCTGCCTCCAGACCTGGTGCTACATTCACTGCATCACCTAGCAAACATTTCTAATGACATCCATTTACACGTTAGGTCTTGTGAAGTAATCTTTAGAGAGAAAATTAAATGAGTTAATATAGGTAAAGCACTTTGTAAACCTTAAGACACTCTATTATTGCTAGATATAATTCCAAGTGAGGAAACTCCTTTTATCCGAATAGATTCACAACGACTTTGCATTTTATAACCTTAGCACAGAGATTTTTAACCTCTAGGGAGAGGGGAGCAGCCTCATGAAATCTATGGAAACCTTTTCAAATAATGTTTTTAAATGCATAAAGTAAAACATAGATGGTCAAAAAATAACCAAAGGTTAGTGTAAATAAAGATTTTTTTTCCCATTCTTGTTTATGGATCATTTATAATCCATGCACAGACTCATTTGGGGGTCCATGGACCTCTATTTTAAGACCTGTATCTCAGAGTATTGACTGGAGTATTGAGAGTTTTAATTACTTGTTCAGAATTACATAGTATAACTTGACTCTCTCTGATGCCAAGACCAACTCTTTATCCACTATGCCATTCTGTCTTTCAGAAATATGAATAGTAGTAATTACATCATGTAATGTATTACAATATACAAAATACATTCCTCATTATGATCTTGCAAGTCTTGTAGATAGGAAAATATTTGTTGTTATTAATCCTATTGGAAAAATGGGAAAACAGATGCAGACAGGTTAAATCACACAAGCATGCATTAAGTACCTACTATATAATAGGAACTGAGTTAAATTGCTACGAGTTCAAAGTCAGAAATGAAAGTGTTTCTACCATCAAGGACTTTATGTGATACTGGGACAAATTACATGTACCCATATGTATGTATTGAGACTGCATATGATAATGTTGTGAAGTTGTTCATTATGTCCAGCTCTCTATGATGCCATTTGGAGTTTTCTTGGCATAGAAGTGGTATGGTTTGTCATTTCCTTCTCCAGTTCATTTTTAGATGAGAAAATTGAAGGTAACACTGTTAAGTTACTTGCTCACTGTCTCACAGCTAGTAAAAGTCTGGGGCCAGATAAAAACTCAGGAAGATGAGTCTTCCTGACTTGAGACCTGGCATACTATTCTCTGCTACACTGAGCCACTCAGTACTGTAAAGAGCCATAACCAATTGGAAGAATTACTTAAAACCCTAATGTAGAAGGTGATATATGAATTAATTTTTCAAAGAAAGTAGAGATTTTAACAGGCAGAGGTATAAAAGGAAGCATTCTAGGCATAGAGGAAAGTCTTAAAAAGACATGGAGATGCGAAGTAGAATGTTGCATGAGAGAGATAACTAAAAAACCCATTTGAGTAGACTTTAGAGTTCATGAAAGGAAATAATATACAATATTGTATATTATTGTGTATATTAATGTGCAATGTTGGACACAGGATATTTCAAAGTTATGAAGAGTTCAAATGGCAAAGTAGAGAAGTTTGTATCTGACCCTAGAACTAATTTGGATCAATAAAATAATTAAATAAATTGGAATTTATTGATCAGGGGAATAACATGCTCAGACCTGAGCACTTGTAATGTTACTCTGTCAGCTATGTGAAAGAAAGAGAGACTTGAGGGAAAACGAATCAGGGAGATCAGTTCAGGTGTGCAGTAGTCTGAAAGAGGTCTTGAATTAAAGTGACTTTAGTGGGAATGGAGAGGAGAAGATTCAAGAGATAATGTGGAGATAGACAAAAAGGTTTATCAAAATATTTTTGGAGATGTGGAGTGAAAGATAGGGACAAGTGATGGGAGATGTGCGTAGGTTGTGATACAGGGTAACTCAAAGGCTGGTTTTGTTGCAAACAAATATAGGAAAATTGGAAAGAGGAATGGATTTGGCAAGAGGGGGAGATGAAACATCTTGTGAACATGTTGCGTTTGAGGAGTCTATGGAAACCCAACTCATTATCTTTGACAAATAATTAGGATGTAGCACTGGAGCTCAGGAGAAAGACTACAAGTGGATACAAATATCTAGGAGAAATCTGTGTCATTGGCATCACTGAATCCGTATAAACTGATGAGATCACCAAAAGAAATATGGAAAGAAAGAGATAAGAGGGCTCCTAAGGAGCAGAGCTTAGACATGGAACTCAGATCTTAGGATTAAAAGCCCAATGGGGTCTCAACCTACCATGAAAATATATTATGTAGCTCTAATTTTTTAAGACAAAAAAGAATAATGTAGAACAGATTTTGTCCCTACCAAATTCAACAATTTTCCATCATTTAGCATTTTATTCAATATCATTTTAAATCTATAGGCAACCATCCAATAAGTATTTTCGATTCATTCACTCAGTCCTTGACCTTGTATATTTTGGGAAGATACCTGTTCCTTTAGTTAAATGAATGTATTTTATATGAAGGGGACAAGCAATTCATTATATGCAGATTGTCCCAAAAGTCTTAGTACAGCTTGAAGCATCTAGTCTGAAGATTGAATGCTTTAAATTGCGTTAAGACTTCTGGAGTATGCTCTATTTCAATTCCACCAAAGCCTCATATTATATAGTGATGTGAAAAGAGCTCAAGGTTTAAAATCAGAAGATGTAGGTTCAAATCTCAGCTGTGCCAGTTATAACTTGCATGACACTGGGCATTTTACTTAAATTCTCTTATACTCAGAATCTCTATCAGCAAGAAAGCAATTTAGACTGGATGATGTTCGAACTTCACATATGCAACCCTGTTTGAGATCATTTGCACTCAGGTAACCTATGAGCTGAACTAGAAAATAAAAGCAATGCATAGGGAGACACTTTGAAGAATTGATTATTTTGATATAAAAATTTAAAGTATATTTAGCCTACATTCAAAATGACTAAAAATTGTCATCAGCACATCAACGCTATCATCAGCAATAACATTTTGCCATTGTGGCAAGAAATAATATTATTTGTACCAAACAGTTTTTTAAAATGACAACTTTTTCCCCCTATTCATCATCCAGAGGCAGGGCTGACCCTGTGCAAAACTGAAGGAGACAAATAGGGGTTTTGACCAGTCCCTATTCTTTTTCCCATTTCCCTTCCAAGAATCACCACTTCCCTTGCCCTAAATTCAGCCTTCACTTCTCTTATTTTCTGTTTTAAAAAAGCTTGTTTCCACAAGCTTCTGCTTTCTGCTAGCAAATTTGACCACCTAAATCAGGCTCAGATATCAGCGGTAAAAATTCACTGTTATCCTTCCAACATAGTGCATTTGTATTTTAACAGGGACCTCTGCCATCATAAAATTTTTAAATTATTGGCACCCAAAGCAAAAATTACAGACAAGCTAGTGAGGTAAGAAATTTGTGTTACAATATACAAATTACAATCCACATAATGACGTTGAGAGCTAGTGTGTAGTATGTATCTAGGCCCCAAGTTGTGCAAATAATAAATCCCTTGAAGTGGCCATATAGATTCAAATGTGTATGTCTCCCTCCTTCCTCTAAATGTAGTTCAGTGTTGGTCAGGAAGGAAATCTCAGCCAATAGTAGAATTGAGGAGCCAAGATAGCATTGTTTATCCTTCAGTATGTGGTCATTTCTTTCCATTAAAGAATGGTTCACCAAGGCCAAGGACCCTAAATTGAAAGGAACCCTTCCTAGATAGTATTTACCGCAAATGAATACCTACTCTGTATCTACCCAGCTGGATAAAATATTTAGGCTATCGCCTGAACAATGGGTTATATTCCTTAACTGAATACTTTCTGACTCCCCATAAGAATCTGGCAGTTTCAGATGCTATACTGGAAAAGTAATTTGCAAAATGCCACCCTAGTTACCTGGAAATATTAAGGAAGATCTCAAAGAACCAAGTGTATATTCAGGAGCACAGAAAAATTAGGGAACTTGTCTTGGGTCATTCAGCTAGATAGGGACAGAATGAAAATTAAAATTCAAGGCTCAGTTCTAATTCCTCTCTCCCACACTGAGCACAAGACTTTTCATGTGGTAATAGTTTAATAAATCCATGCGGTAATTACACATGTATAATACATATAAGTTCACTGTTTCAGGGAGGGGGAGGAGAGGTAGGGAGGAAGGGATAGAATTTGGAACTCAAAAGTTTAAATAAAAATGTTAAAAAAAATTAATAAAAACAAAACAAAGATCATGTGGGATTTAGCTGAATTCCAATAAATCACATTGATTAAACTGAGCTGTAAGAATTCTTAATTTACTGTCTAATAGAATTAATCCCAGTAAGAACTCTTAGTGTGTAAGAAGACAGAGTTCAAAATAATAACACTTTATTCTTACAGTTATTTGCAGTTTCCAAAATTTCTTTGTGTATATTATACATTGGATCAAAATCTAACTACACCTGTTCGGAAAGGAGTTAGGAAAATGTTATAACAAAGAAGGATAACATTAATGTGTGTCCAGGCTTTGTCTATCCAAGTATAATAAAGTGTAAAATGTGTATTTGTAGGATATTTATTGATATCACCTTCAAAATAAAGTTCACAAAAGCAGAATGTGAATCCAATCCTTTTTCTTTACCCTTGTTTGACAGAGACTAACATTAAGTGGCATTATAAAAACTGCTATTCAAAACACGGTGTGACTTCTTATAAAATTAAGGAAGATGATGATAAATCTCAGGCTCAATAAAGGTTTATTGATGTCATTTTGGGTTATTCTACTCGGTATGTCTATTTCTAGGAAGCAAAGGACACAGCATGAACTTGAGTTAAAATATATTCTTAGTGTAAAATGAAACCTCCAACAAAAGCTTTTTGAATTCAACTGGAGTGAATTTAATCAAACTGTACTATCTTTCCACTGATAACCAATATAGAGAAGAAGAAACTCGAAACGCAGAATCAATCTTTACTTTTCCCACTCTGTCCCCTTCACATGCACATCTGGTCCATTCTACATCCACATCTGTACTCCATCCACTAACTCCGTCTCTAACTTAATTCTGTCCCCCTCACCTTCCTCATTGGACTCCTTGCATTGAGTCTTGTGGCTCTTGACTCATCTGAACATCAGACTCTCAAACTGTTGTTACTAAAACCCGTATTTTACCATGTCACTCCCATACTTAAAAATATTAGGTGTTCTTTATTAATTCTAGGACATCTTCTGCCTAGCATGTGAAACCCTTCACAGTCAGGCTACCACATACCTTTACAGCTTTATTTCCTTTTTACCCTTCACATTCTCTCTACATTACAGTCAAACTGCCTGCCACCTAATACAGTGCAAAGTGACATTCCATCTTTCGTTTCTATTAATTTGAATGTTTTGAATATACTCTGTAGTCAACCTCATCTCTTAGAAACCTTAATTTTCTTCAAAGTATAACTTAGAGATTGTCTTCTACATGAGTTCTTTAAATTTTTAAAAAATTATTTGTATATACTAGATATGTGAGTATACATATGTATGTATAAACATATACATACATATATAGTTCATAAACATGCACATATTATATATATGTGTGTGTGTGTGTATACATACATAAAATACTTATCTCAATATATGCTGTATAACCCCAGTAAGCAATCCAAAGGGTAAAGTATGTCAATAAATGTTAAGTTCCTTGAGGGTAAGAATTGTTAATAGACTATAAACTCTCCAAGGGAAGGGATTTTTTTTTTCATTTTTATCTTCAGATCCTCATTATGATGTATAGTACCTTGGGACAGCTAGATAGTGCAGTGGATAGAGTACCAGTGCAAGAGTCAGGAGGACCTGAGTTCAAATCTCACTTCAGACACTTGACACTCACTAGCTGTGTGACCTTGGGCAAGTCACTTAACCCCAGTTATCCTGATGAATATATGGTCACTGGATTCAGATGGCTCTGGAGGAGAAGTGAGGTTGGTGACATGCACAGCCTGCCCTCACTCAAAACAAAGTCAAACTCAAGCCATGTCATCATTTCTCTGATGGCATGGTCTTCTTTGGCAAAGAAGGAGTACACCTTTTGATCTGAATTTTAAAAAAAATGAGGAGGGAAAGGAGTTTCTTGAATCAGGAAATCAGATAAGGTATTAGCTTAAAATGGGGGCAAGAGTGTTTGGGCTATTTGTATAATTTTCCCCCACTTCTTCATTCCTTTACATTTATTCAGTTGTGTGACATTAGAGAACAGGAGTTATTTGGTCTCCACTTACCTGATAATAATTTTCCTTTAGTTTTTCTTCCTCCTTTCCCATTTAGAATGGAATGTATGGGGTGCTAAGGAAGGGCTAGCACCTCTGGTGTGAGGTCTTTCTGAACTGTTTTCAGGGTTACTCATTCACCTTTGGTATCCACCTATTATCTAACTCTCTCCTGTGTCCCAAGAAGCTGTGGCATGTACTGTAGTGATACCTTGATAAAACATCTCAGCAGTAGGGTTAAACCAGTGTGAGGGCAATCAGCAGGCCTCACACCTGTCAGTGAGTGAGGGGGATGTCTACCTCAAGCATATGAAAACTTCCCCCAATGGAACGGACGATAAGAACAACTTGTTCCAGCAGTCATGAAGATGATGCTTAAAACCAGGTCAGATATCAAAGAACCAAGGTCCTCCGCTGCATCCTTGGCCGTCACCAGTTGTCTTGATTTTTGTCCTATCACCGGACATCCAAGATGCTAGAAGAGAGTGAGATGGATGATTTTGCTCAACTTTGCTTCACTTAAATCTAATTCACATGTTGTCAGGAAAGATATCACCCAGTGATGTTACTCGTCATTTAGAAAGTATCCATACATTCTGAAGTGAAAAAGTGACAAAAGGTTTTTGGTTTGTTTGTTTTTTTTAGTCAGCATACACAACTAAACCAGATGAAAAGAGACCAGACCTGTAGTGTTTATTTAGTAATACCTCTGGCTCTCAGTGTCTTCATCTCTAAAATATGAGGTTTTGATTAAACACTCTAAAGACCAGTTCTATCTCTAAAATAGAATGGTCTATGATTAAATTACCCACATAATTGCCAAACTTTTCTCTTTAGGCTGTATAAACACCATACAAATTATATGCAAGAATGTTCTACTGATAAAGATCTTGATGATGTTAGGAGAAGTACAGAGACTGCATCTAAAGGGAAGCCACTTTCCAACAGGGAAGAAAGATCAGATTGGTTCAGAAATTCATATTTGAGTCTTTAAAAGTCATGACATGAGGATTTGAGAGGCCAGAGAAATGATGAAAAATCTAAATATGTTAACTACTGTTTAGGAGAAGAGTGCTAAGAATTCCACTTCCAGCAGACTGGTTTTGTTTAAATCTTTATTGTAGACCATCAGCTTTCAAAGAGATACCTTTTATATGGTCCATACTGATCTAGTCATCTGAAAAATGAGGATCATATATTGTAGGCCCTATTATACAGGATACTGCATAAGTAAAATGTTTTTTACAGCCACTTTCTTTTCCATAGGAATAGTTAAAATGTTCTCTTTGAAATAGCTACAGAAATAAATTATCAGTTGAAAAAATATTCTTAAAATGTTACCTTATCTTTGCCCCTAACATAGTTTGAAAACTTAATAATTGCCTCAATAATATATTTATGTAATATATAATATTTACATAATACATACATTTATATATACCTTATATATTTATATAATACATTATATATAATATATTTCTATTATATATTTATTTCTATATAATATATTTATAATTATATATAATTTATTTATATGTATATTTAATTTATTTACATATATGTATATAATACATTATATTTATATAATACATTAAGGCTTACACAGGACCTTACAAAAATTACCTCATTTGATTCAATAACAACCCCATTTTACATGTGAAGAAAAAAGCTGAGAGAGGATAAGTGACTTATCTAGGGTCTAGGGTCACATGAGTACTATCTGAAAGATGATTTAATTTCTTGACTTGAAGTCCAATGTGTCAAGGAGTTTCTTTACTTAAAACCATCATTTCTCAAATAATTTTACAACTTACTAGTCATGTGACCTTGTGAAATTAATTTAACATCTTTAAGGCACACTTTCCCTCTCTACAAATGGAAGTGGAACATAGCAGAATCAGAAAGACTTTAAGTTCCAACTATGATACCTAGAGCTAGTTGACCTTGGGAAGTCTCTTAACCTTCCAATGCCAGTGGTTGCCACTGTATGACTTCGGAAGAACTGGGGCATAACCCTAAAGAGTTTTTTGCTCAAACAATTAAAGTGTGAAGATGTGAGTTTCATGGCTGTGATAGCCAATCTTAGATTTTTTTATGCCTACCTTCATTCCTCAACACTCTCCTACTCTTTCCTTCAGTGATTCGAGTGCTACGCCAGGAAAATCTAAGTTCAAATCCGACCGTAGACACTTAATATGTGTAAGACCCTGGACAAGTTATTTAATCTTAGCTTTCCTCAGTTTTAAAATGGGAGGATCAAATGAAATAGTTGTAAAGCAATCAGTACAGTGCCTACCACACAACAGACATTATTTAAATGATTATTCCATCTGCTTCTCCCTTCTTTACAATTCAAGTTCCTAACATTTCTCCTTCTGAGTGCTAGCCCTTTAGGATGCATAGCAACTGCTAACTAAAAAGGCAGCATTGGAGAAATTCCCAACCCCCAAAAGCCTACCTGCTCTTCTCCTCTCCGGTCCTTTCAAGATTATGGCAGACACCACCTTGTAGGGTTGACCCTGTGCTATTAGGGCATTGACATCAGAGTAAGAACATAGCTTTTCACATTGAGTAGGACAGAGAGAGTCGCAAGGGATGAGCAGACATGCATTGATTCCTGTTATTTTCACCATAGATGGATCTCTTTACATTAACTTTACCTTCAAATTTATCTCTTTTCCTAATTGCCCTATTAAAGACATTGCCATCCTTCCAGTCACACAAGTTCATAGCTTGGTGCCATCTTTGAGTCTCTCTCACCCCATCCTTTCACTCCCTACATGCCCAATCAGTCACTAGATCTTGCACTTTCTTCCTCTACTTTTATCTCGTTTTATGTACTTAACATCATTTTTTCAGGTTCCTCTGGATAATCTTATGATTGGAGTGAGACAAGACTTGAGGAAAAGAGTCCAAATAATCACAAAAAATTCACAAAGTGATTTTCCTGAAATGCTGGTCTGACAAGTCAGTCCCTTATTTATTCTACTTCAATGTATCCCTACTGACCCTGGGATCAAATAGGATTCCTTCTTTTTCTCATACTTTCAAATTTTCATTTATCTGTAAGTTTTATGATATACATAATTGTTTTGCATGTACATAATTTATATATAAGCAAATATTCATCTACGGAGGATATATGCTGATAGGAGTATACAATCAACACCATTTCAAGATTATTGCCCTGGGAAACTTTCTAAGAATATAATTTCAGGAAATAATGACTATCTGCATTGATAAAGGAATTTTCTCATTCACAAGTTCCTAATCTTTATGAGAGAAACTGACACAGGTAATTGATAAAAGATTTTCCTATTGTTAACTTATAAATTGAGAAATACCTTCACACGTGTATGGGCTCATATATGTCTTTTCTCTTTAGTGGTACAAATTATTAGTACAAATTTTTCATGAATGGATACATTAATAATTATATGAGCATTTGTATTCAGATTTCTTCTATCTCACCTTTGGGGACCCTTTGTCTCATTGACTCAATTCATTATTATTCTAACTGACAGGATTCCAGTTTCTCAATATCAGTGTCATATTTAGTTCTAATTTGTAACATCACAACCTTTGCTTAACCTCTGATGTAAGGAAGTCTAGCTACAGCTCTCCTAGACTAAGAAGTCACATTAATTTTTAAATGCTAATTCTGACAAATGAAGGGATGATATTTAAAAAGCACTTAGAGCCAAAGAATTGATGGGTTTAGAGCAACTTCATTTATTATGTCACCCCCCAATCAGAAAGGTCATCCTTTCTTTCATGTTTTTCTCTGACTGAAAGTCTGTTGGCTCAGGAGAGAAGTAAAACAACTCCCCAAAATGCAGTGGTGTTTCTAATGCCTCTCCTTTCAGCAAAAAGGCACTAGTCAAACAGCTTAGAAAATTGTGCCAATAATTGCAAAGATTGTATTCAAGAAGTTTGGCTTACCTTGCAGCACTGAATGTAGTTTTGCTAAGACAAAATTTTACCCTGCTTATTTCATTCATTATACCCACAAAATCCCTGAGCTTTATCACAGTTCACAAAAAACATGTTGTCAAAACAACAAAAATGTATGAAGGGATAGAAAGTGAAGATTATATCAATTGTAGCAGTCATTAAAGGTGGTAATTGAAATACTGAATTTGATATAAATGTTTCCATTATTAAGGAGATATCTTAGTTTAAAAATAGAATACTAAGAAAATTCCTTACATGCTAAGAGATCAAAAATAGAAGGGCTAAATATGAGTATTTTATGTTTGGAAAGAAAGCATATCCTGAAATATTGACATTCCAAATGAAAACTGCTACCCTTCAAAAGGAATGTTGGACTTTCTATTATTTTTACATTTCATTCTACAATTTCACAGACTAAGATATTTTTAAAATAAATACATGTTATCCTTACTTTAACTTTAAGTACTATATCTCTTCAGGTTTCTTAACGACTCCTGAATTCTTGCTGAAATAAACTAGATTTGCAGGCTTTGGGGATTTGTGGTCTCTTTAGTATTTGTGCACTCTGTAATTCATGCCGTCGTTAAAAGACCCTGAGTCCCTCAACTCCTGGGCTCACTCAGATAGCCAAACAGCAAACAGCACAGCTGTATAACTGACATAAAATATCCTTGTTGCTATGCCTACCTCCATGAAATTACCTTTGCTTTATTTTATATAGATTTTTGTAAGCTTATATATGTTCATAATATACTCTCCCAATAGACTATAACCCCTTTGAGAGCAAGGACCATTTCATTTTTGCCTTTGTATCCTCAGTGCTTATCTTAGGGTCTGGAAAATATTAGGAGATCAATAAATGTTTGTTACTAGCCTAAAAGGGCTAATCAGATTATTATATATAAATTACATCTTACCAAAATGTTAGTCAGGTCAAAACGTTCTTTTCTCCTAATTCTGGTGCCTCATTAAAAATGAATGAAAAAACAAACAAACAGAAGATATAGGCTTTTAACTTCCTGAATGTAGCAGCATCTGCTAAATCCATACAGTCATATTTCAATTCTAATATTTGTAGAAACCTGAATATTTAGGAAGGTTTTTCAGTTCATTTTAGATAAAGACCCATTCTTCTGTCAGTACTCAGAGAATCTTATGTTGTATCAGCAAGATGATAGTGGAGCTTCCTAGAGCAAATGACATGTTTAAAGGAATATCCAGTATACATGGAAATTTAAAATGAAAATATTATAGTAAATAGAACTGGTCTTTTGATCATGATCACAGGGGTCAGTGTTTCAAAAGACTTGGGAGGAAGTACTCAATGATACTGGCTAGAATGAGTTGACCTCAATTCCCTAAGCCCTCACAGGGGTATGCACACACACACACACACACACACACACACACACACACACACACACACACACACTTGGAAAAGAGCTTCTGGGTAGAAGACTTGAAAGTTTAGCCAAGATGGAAGCCAAAAAATTAAAAAAAAAGAAATGAGAGTCAAAGCAAGAAGACATGGAGAGCAGAAGTTGAAATCTAGCTAATGCCACTGAAAGTAATGTGTCTAGTGCCAAGACACAAAGGACAAGAAACCAATGATAATGCTTTCCGGACCTAACCTCTTCCCTCTCTCTCCAGAGAGGAAATCAGTTATTCCTATAGGATGCTTTCTAATTTGCTTTAGCTTACTGGTTTCTCTCTAAGCTAGAGAAGCTTAACCTTTGTTTTAAAAGAGAGAAGACAAGAGGAGAGGAGAGGAGAGGAGAGGAGAGGAGAGGAGAGGAGAGGAGAGGAGAGGAGAGGAGAGGAGAGGAGAGGAGAGGAGGGGAGAGGAGAGGAGGGGAGAGGAGGGGAGGGGAGTGGAGGGGAGGGGAGGGGAGGGGAGGGGAGGGGAGGGGAGGGGAGGGGAGGGGAGAGGAGAGGAGAGGAGAGGCTTTCCATTGAAAAACATCAGAGTAAAAAGAAAGAAAAAGAAAATAACAAATGTTTCAGGGGCTATGGGAAAATACATGTTTTGATGAATACTGGTGGAACTGTGGTCAACCATTATGTGAAACAATTTTGAATTACACAATTAAATGGTGCGTGCCTTTAGTTCCAGTTATACCAATGCTAGAACAATAACCAAAACAGAGCAAAGAAACCAGAAAATGGTCATATATGTATGAAAAACTTTGAATCAATACTTTTTATGGTGATAGAAAGTGGAAATTAAAGGGAAACCCATCAAATGAGAAATGGCGTAAATTACGGCATACGGATGTAAAGTAAATGTTGTTCAGTTGTTCATTTGTGTCTGACTCCTTTTGACACCATGGATCATAGAATGTTAAGTCATGCTATCCTCCACTATCTCTCAAAATCTATCCAAGTTCCTATTTGTTGTTTCCATGGCACCAACTATCCATCTCACCCACTGCCATCTCCTCCTTTTGCCTTCAATCTTTCCCAACATCAGAGTCTTTTCACTGAGTCCTGTTTTCTCATTATGTGGCCAAAAATATTTAAGCTTTAGCTTCAGTATTTGACCTTCCAATGAAAAGTTGAATTCACTTTTTAAAGTAGTAACTGATTTGATCTCCTTGCAATTTGAGGGACTCTCAAAAGACTTTTGCAACACCACAATCAAAACCATTTATTCTTCAGTCCTCAGTTTTCCTTATAGTCTAACTCTCAGGACTGGAATGCTACTGGAAAAAAAAAAACAACAACATAACTTTGACTATACTGACCTTTGTCAGCAAGGTGATGTCTCTGCTTTTTAGTGTGCCGTCTAGATATGCCATAGCATTCCTTACAAGGAACAAGTATCTCAATTTCATGGCTACAGTAACTATCTGCAATGATCCTTGAGCTCAGTGGTATAAAATCTGGTACTGCTTCCATTTCTTCTCCCTCTGTTTCCCAGAAAGTTATAAGACCAGTTGCCAAGACCTTCTTTTTTTATGTTAAGCTTCAAGCCATCTTTTACACTCTATTTCATCCTTATCAAGAGGTATATTCATTCTTTTTTCACTTTCTGCCATCAGAATGGTATCATCTATACACCTTAGATTGTTGATATTTCTCCCAGAAACATTTTGATCCAGTCCAAGCAAAAATGAAGTTCAGATTCAGATACCTCTAGTCAAAAAACAAAAATCCAATGCTGTGAAAATCAGGGACCTGGAATGTAAGGTCAATGAATGAAGGTGAGCTGGATATGGTCAAATAAGAGATGGAAAGATTAAACATTAACATCCTGGGTGTGAGTGAACTTAAATGGATATGTATAGGTGACTTTAATTCAGGTGATCAGTACATACCTTATTGTGGGCAAGAATCTCTTAGAAGAAATGGAGCAATTCTATGGTCAATGAAAGGATGAGAAAGCAAATATGGAGATATAATCACAATAATGACCAAATGATATCTGTTTTAATCCAAGGCAAACCATTCGACATCACAGTTGTACAAGTCTATGCTCCAACCACTGATCTGAAGAGGCTGAAATTGCTCAGTTTTATGAAGACATAGACCATTTTCTAGAAATAAAACCCACTAAAAGGGTATCACATAAATCAGAGGGGAATGGAATGTGAAGTAGGAAATCAAAAAATAATTGAAATAACAGGCAAGTTTGGCCTTGGAGTAAAAAATGAAGCAGGGCAGAGACTAATAAAAATTTGTCAAGATAACTCACTGGTCTTAGCAAATACTCTTTTTCAACAATCCAAAAGATGTCTCTACACATAGTCATGACCAGGTCAATATAGAAACCAGATTGATTTTATACTTTGCAGCCAAAGGTGGAAAAACTCTATACAGTCAATTAAAACAAGGCCTGGAGCTAACTATAAAGTAAATACTATATGCTATACAAAAATAAGGATATCTCATTCATATATAGCAGCACATATAAAAAATTTGAACAAAACAGAGAAGATTGGTAAAACTCCATCATAAGATTAAAGCAATTTTCCAATAAGAAATGGTCAAAGGATATGAGTAGACGATTTTCAGAGGAAGAAATTAAAGCTATCAATAATAATGTAAAATGCTTTAAATCACTAATAATTAGAGAACTGAAAATTTAAAAAAAAACTCTGAAATATTATTTCATATCTATCAGATTGGTTAGTGACAAACACTAGAGTGAATGTAGGACAAAAAGGTCCATAAATGCATTGTTAGTGAAACAGTAGTCCAAAAATTCTGGAAAGTAATTTGGAAGTATACACCCCACAAAAAAATCTCTTAAACTGTGACCTTTTGACCTCAAACACTGATACTAGGGCTATATCCCAGAGATTTAAAAAAAAGAGTAAGATGATCCAAATGTATAAAAATATTTATAGCAGTCCTTTTTGTACTGGCAATGAATTGGAACTGAGAGGATACTCATCAATCAGTGAATGACTGAACAAGTTGTGGTATGTGAATGTGATCAAGTACTATTGTTTTTTAAGAAATGATGAGCCATTGATCAATCCATCAGTAAATATTTATTAAGCCCCTATCATGCACTGTGCTAAATACTGGCAATACGAAAAACAACAAAAGATAGTCTCAAGCTTTTCCAATTTTTGGAAGCAAAGATGGTGGAATAACCAATAAATCTCTTTAACCCTCCCATAGTCACCTCCAAACAATCATAAAATAGCACTCCAAAACAAATCTTGGAATAGCAAAGTGGTCCAATGTCAGACCTGGAGTCAGTAAGACTCCTATTCCTGAGTCCAAATCTTTCTTTAGAGACTTAATATCTGTAAGACCCTGGACAAGTCATTTAACATTGTTTCTCTCAATTTCCTCATCTCTCAAGTATGCTGGAAAAGGAAATGGCAAATCAGTATCTTTGCCAAGAAAACCCCAAACAAGGTCAATGAGGAGTCAGACATGACTGAAACAACTTAGCATCAATGGGAGAGGAGAAGTGGAAGGGAGAGAATTTAGAATTGAAAAAAATTTAAGTAAATAAAAAATGAGTACTCTGTAGCTCAGTTATACTTAATCTCTTAATAGTTAGATTACCTATTACAAAGGAAGATTTAGTTGATGGTATAATTTTTTTTTTTAATATACAAACATTCCCTGGCAACACAGCACCTGAGTCTCTGGGGAGGGGAGAAGAATTGAGTTCACAATTTAACTAAGCTGCTACATAGCACAAAGTCCTCTTGGGGCTGAATCTGGGCACCCTGTTTTTTTAGATCTTCTGTCCTGGACTGAATCTCAACCTTGGATCATTTGCTGCCTTTGCTCCTACACATATTCAATCCAATCCAATAAATATTTATTAAATGGTAGTATGTTCCAGAAACTATGATAAATTTTGGAAATAAAATTAGTAAAAAGAAAGACAGTTGCTGTCCTCCAAGGATGTTACGACCTAATGAGGAAAGAAAATAAACAAAAGGAGACAGGAAAGTAGACGGGAGAGACACCAGATGATATTTTGTTCCATGAAGTTGAGAAACCTAGGTGGGGCAGTGGACACAGAGACACACCAGAATAAATTTAGAGCAAATCATGAAATCAAGTTAACTGAGCTCACTATAAATTTATGTTACATAATCTCAACTGACTCTTCACTGATAATGGAAATCCTTATTTAATTCACTATCCCAGTTATAACAGTGGATCTTCCAAAACCTTTTCATCCATCCTCAAATATCCCTTGCGTCTCCCTCACCCTACCCTCTAAGCTGAGAACATTTCTCCATATTTTACTGGGGAAAAAATGAGACTACTTATAGATAACTCTGTCTTCTCTTTTCCTCGTCATCTCAAATCACTCAGATAGATGCCTTCTGCCCCAGTCTCCTCCTTTGCCCTTGTTTCACATAATAGAGCAGCTCTTCTCTTTGCCAAGCCTGTATATAATCTCATTTGATGCCATTTTCTCCAGTAGATTGCTCCCTCTAGCAGCCCTTCCAAATACAAAAATGCTCACCCTTCCTCCATCCTTAAAACAAACAAACAAAGAAAAATCTCATTTGATTCAACCATTCCCACTAGCTATCATATCATATTAGGCTTTGATTATGTGAACAAACTGTTTAAGGTCATCTTTAACTGGTACCACCACATCCTTTCCATTTTTCTTAACTGTCTGGTTCACTCTCTGCTCTCCCCAAAGCTGTCAGTGATCACTTAATTTCCAAATCTAATAGCCTTCTCTCCATTCTCAGCCTTTGACACTATCAATCACTCTCTTATTACATTCATCCAGGTTATACCTACTAACTATGAGTTCCCACAGGGCTCTTCCCTAGGTCCTCTTCTCTCCTCCTGTGCTATTTCATTTGTTGATTTTATCAGCTCCCATAGATTTAATAAAAGTCTCTATTCAGATAATATTCAAATCTACTTATCCAGCCCTAACAACTTGACCAACCTATACTCTAGCATCTGCAACTGCCTGTTGAATAACTCAAACTAGATGCTTTGAAGACATCTTAAACTCAACATGTCCAAAACAAATCTTTCCTCTCCTCTTCCTAAAGTCCCTATTATTGTCAAGAGTACCATCATCCTCCTATAATCAAGATAGGGCATCAAACAGGTGAGGAAAATAAACAGGAAGTGGCCAATAATTTACATATAGGACAAATATAATAGCTAAAATAACAGAGGGAAATGTCTTATATTTCTGTAGTTCTTAACCAAGCGACAATTTAACTTCAGTGATCTGAAAAAGAGATACTGAATTTACAAAAACAAACAAGATTACTTCAAAGACAAGTTGTCTGAAATAGACAAATGCTCAGTTTCCTCAACCTTAAAATTGTAATGATAGTATCACCTACCTGCTGGTGTTGTTGTGAGGATAAATTGAGATAATATTTCTAAAGCATTTTGCAAAATTAAAGCACTACATGAATGCTAGCTATTATTTTAATTAATATGGATAAAGGACTTGGCTTTAAATTGCCTAAAAGTGAAAATAACCCTTGGGATTATTTTTAAATGATTCTTAAGCAGCTCAATAGCAGTAAGGAAGGGATAATGTCCCAAAATTATAGATAAACTAAACCAAAAATATGTGTATTATGTCAGTTGATCCTTATAGCTACCCTGTGAAGGAGCTCTATCATTTAGATGAGGAAACTGAGTCTAAGAAAATACAACCATCTGTCATAGCTAGTATGTTTCTCATGTAAGATTGGAATACACATTATCCTAACTTTGAGAATTCCATATAAAATACCCCTTGCTGGTAGATTGCCTTCATGAGTTCATATTTGTAAAGCTTCATTTCAGATGCAAATGTTACACATTACATAAAAACAAAACAAGAAACAATAGATGCAATCTAGTGTTCTAATAAGCATGAGACTCATGCAGAGTCTTACAAAGGATTTCATCAAAATTCTTGCAAAGCATATATGTTAACATAGTTTAGTTTCATGTTTTTTTACCCCCACCAAGGAATTATGTTGGTTCACTATATTCATCCCACGTTTATCTTGGACCCCAAAGATAATTTTCCACTACAACCATAGACATTAAGTTTTTCTTCATTCTTTATTCATGAGGGGTCCCCATTACATCATGTTCGACACTATATTCTTATCTTTGTTGAGTTGAACTGCCTTTTATAAGAATATTTCTCCCAATTCAAGAAATTAAATTATTTACAGTAACAGCCTGGGTATATTATCACAAAATGTGATATGTGGATTAGATATCATATAATTTTCATTTTCCCATATCCAATATTAATGACAGCAAGATTATTTCATTTATTTGGATATTTTTACATTGTAGCCTTATAGTGAAAGAAAGTTATTCATTTAAGGAGTTGCTGGTCTACAGACTTAGATGAGAACTTGGAGATTATCTAGTTCGTTCCTTTCATATTTCAAGTAAGCAAGTTCTGAACCTGAGAAGTTGGATAATTTTCTCAGGTCGCACAGTAGCAAAGCCAGGAATGAAAGCTGGGATTTCTATTCCAAATTCAGTCTTCTAGATCTCTGTAATACAAGATTCAGGTTGGGCTAATATTTATATAACACTTCATTTAGTCTGGACCTCAGTCTTTTCATCTGTAAAATGGAAGAGTTAATTTCTAATGATACTACAGTACTTATGAATCTATGATCCCACGTCTTTATTATAACAAAGTAATCATTCATTATGTCTTAAATATGGGAAAGTGCCAATCAGCCATGCTTTCTTGGGGAATATAATGCCATACAAATCAATTTTTCCTTTCCTCAAGCTTCTCTACCCTGAGTAAAGCAGACAATTTGAGCAACAGAGTCAGTACACTTGAGAAACAAGAGAGGAAAACAGAAAACTGTGTGCCAAGATAGGGGTGCTGACTGGGAATTAGAATATCTACGGCCACTGATAAACAGTGGCAAACAGAAATGGAAAAAAAAGAAAAAAATAATAGTGAAAGATATGTACTGTTGTGGAAACACAGTTAATGAGTACAGAAAGGCATATTAAAAAAGAACCCCCCCCGCCCTGGCCCATGTATGTCAAGTTCTTTACTGGTACACTTGTATGATATGTCTATGTAAGCAGTGTTGAAACAAGGTTTGAACAAAGCTCTTCCTTATTCAAGCTAGCCATATGTGTGCTCAATGCATAGGTGCTTCAAGGTTGACAAAGGATCTGGCTGCTTCAAGGGGCCATAGTGTGCAACTAGATTTTGAAGGACATGCATTTGAAATGCTGTAATCCTCTTTGATTGCCCTCATTTCCTATCCTTGACAGGAAGAACAAATGACTTAGTGGATCTCTAAAAGGAGTGATCCACTTTTAACCTCATTTCTTCCCTGTGGAGCACATGAATACTCTTCAAGTGGGTCAGCAGACGTGCCCTGACTCTGCTGTGGCATCATGGTGACTGCTCCAAAGAGGATTTGGAGTAGGGGGGACATTAGGCAAGTATGAATTTGCTAGCTACATTCTCTATTTTGTGTTTCTTCTGAGTAAGTGCCTGAAAATCAGTCTCAAGATGGTCATATCTAGGTTTAGGGACAACCTTGTGAGCTTGAGAAATTCAGATACCTTGGGTTCAACAGTGGAGCTGACTGATGTCAGAGAAATGTTCTTCACGGAGAGACAACCAAGTACAAAGGAGGAGCACAAGCCCTGTCCAGGTTGGATATTAGACATGGAATTGGAGTGAATAGTGCAGAGCTATAATGAAATGTAACAATGTTTATTCATCAAATACCACTTAACTGTCAACTCTTTGGGGAAATATAATAGCAGCCATAAGTTGTTATGGAATACTCTTAAGTCTGTCAATGTGTGTTTGTTAGTATTTTGTGCTAACATTTCATTTGTGGGTAGGAATTAAATACTTACCCATTCTATACCTGAATCATGTTGTAAAAAGGTGAAAAAAAGCACATTTGGTCTTGCTTCTCTTTCAGGAAGACCCTAACCATAAGCCAAAACTTAAATTTAAATAAATCATCCCCAGAGTACTTAAATTAAAGTAAAGATTGCAAGAAAAGGAAACTTAACTTGTCTCATTAAAAACTGAGCTCACCCAATACAGAACCTGGTTAGCCTCATACATAGGTCAAGGGCAGAGAGATCCCTAAGTGAAGAAGAAAGAAGGGCATAAGACATATCCTCTTTGGTCCTGTGCATGCTCTTTACTGCTCCAGTTGCAATATATCGCCTCCTTAATTCTGGCATTATCTCGGGTGATACTTTCTACTGGAATTACTTTCTAATCTCCTTGGTTGTTAATACATAAATCAAACAAATAGCATCTATTAAGCAACTACTATTAAACACTACTGATACACAATGTACTATATGCTGAACATATATGAAATGAAATAGACTCTGCTCTCAAGGAGTTTAAATTCTACTAAGAGGATGGAATATAAATATGCAGTGATTTAAGGGAAGGGGCCAGAAAAGAATTTTTAACAGAGTTATGAATCTTAAAAGAATCCAAGGGTATTAAGAGGTAAAGCTGATAAGGGAGAGTATTCCTGGAAGAAGATTCCAGGTCTGTGGAAAGAAACGGGAGGAGGAAATGAATTGGCAGGTACAGAGTACAATAGGTAGTCTGACTTTTATTGCATATTTAAATTTATTTCATTTTTCAATGTACATTTATTACTGTATGCTAAAAAACCAAAATAGGGTTTTATATTTAAACTTTAAAATTTCAGATGTTCAAAGCTTTCTCAGTCATTTTAATCACACAGTATCTTTTAAGGTGAAAAGGATTCACACTTTGGGGAATGATCTGAAAATGAAGGAATACATTTTCAACTATTCATTTTGTGTCATTGGTCAGGTTTCTCTCATCTGACCATTTCCAAAAACTTTTTCAAATCATCCAAGTTACCTGTTATCAAAGATTAGCTTTCACTTATTTTACAGCATCAGTGAGCATAGATTGGTTTTCACTTATCTGCTCTAAAGTATCTAACTGACCTGAATCATAGTAAGTTAGTGGGAAAATGTCTGGAGAAAGGCTGTTCTCACAAGAGAACACCACAATTCCACAGGGCTAAGTAATTTGAATCAGTGCTGAGTAAGTAGTCATACCTCTAGATCTTTTATAATGAACTTAAGCTTTAAAACATTACATTTGTAAGTAAAAATTCCAAAGTTTATTCTCTAGAAATAGTACTACAACAAAATTAAGAATGTTAATATTGCACCTATATGGAGGAACATTAAAAATGCAAGGGAATAATAATCCTGGGTGTTATCTTTTTTTTCTTTGTAAAACTTCTTTAAGCTTTTAATATCGAAAGTTACTTCCATAAAGCTTTATTTTAGATTCAATTATCACCTCCAGGCTGATCATTCTCAGATCTATATATCTTTCTTCTGAAAGACCACCTGCCTCATATTCCCAAGTGCCTATTGGACATCTCAAAATGGATAGACTATAGTAAACCCAACATGTCCAAAGGGTATAGAAAGTTTAATAACTCTTAGGGGATGCTAATCAATTGGGGAATGACTGAGCAAGTTGTGGTATATAATTGTGATGGAATACTACTGTGCTATATGAAATGATGAGTTCAATGATTTTAGAAAAAAACATAGAAAGACATAAAATAATGAAGAGCGAAATGAACAGAGAACACTGTATACAGTAACAACAATATTGTTTTAAGAAGAATTTTGAGCAAATAAGTTATTTTGACTATTAAAATACTCAAATTAATCCAAAGGAGCATATAATATGTATCCTGAGAAGGAACTGATAAATATGATAAATAGATGTATAGAATAAATTTATGTGTATGTGTGTGTGTACGTGTATAGTGCCTGTTTGTGTCTAATGATAGCCATCTTTAGGACAAAGGGGTGGAGGAAAGAAGAAAAGAGAAATTTAAATAATAACATTGTATATTTAAAAGGAACAGCTAGTTATGTATAGTAGATTTGCAGTTTCATGTGAAATTATCTTTTTTTCAATTATACTATGTTGTCGAAATATTTGTTTTATTCTATAAATTAAAAATAAAATAAATATAAAAAACTCAATATATCTAAAACTAAACAATATATTTTCCCATAAACTCTCTGCTTTTCCTAACTTCCCCATTACTGTTCAAAGTACCATCATCCTCTAGTTACTCAGGCTTACAATTTAGGGTTCCTCCTCACCTCATCACTTTCTCACCTCATATATCCAATCTGTTGCCAAGTCATGTCATTTGTATCATTACAATGTTTCCACTAGATGCCCCCTTCTCTCACCAGACATAGCTGTCACCCTGATGCCACCCTCATCATCTCAGACCTGGACTCCTTGTTGTAGAAGCCCTCTTATTAGTCTCTTTGTTTCAAATCTGTCCTTATAATAATGCATTCTTTACTCAGGTGCCAAAGTGATGATTTTTCTCAAGTTTGGGTCTGACCATATCATTCGCTATTCAATAAATTTTAGTGGCTCCCTATAGCCTCCAGTATCAAATATTAAAATTTTATGTTTAACTTTTAAAGATCTTCACAGTCTGGCACCTTTCTGTCATTTTTCGGTCATTTACTTACGTTCAACTTTCCATAACCCCATATTATAGCACAATAGTTCCTTCTATGCTTCACTGTCTCCCACAGCCCCTTTCTGCTGCTTCAGTTTTCTTATTCTTTACTTCCATCCATTTATTTTATAATGACCTTGCTGTTTTCTTCACATGGAACAATCTATCTCCCAACTCTGAACTTTTTTCACTAACGGTTCCCGTTGGCTGGACAGTTTCCCTTCATCTTCACTTACTAGGTTCTTTCAAGTCTCAGCTCAAACTCTATCTTCTTCAAGGAACCTTTTCCAGTGTCTCTTCCATGGCAATGCCTCTGAGATTGACTCTCATTTATCCTGTAATATAGTTTGTACATAGTTGTGTGCAAGTGGTCACCACAATTAGAATGTGAACTTGTGCAGGAATGATTTTTAATTTTCTTTTTATCCCCAGAGTGTAGAACAATTCTTTGCATATAATAAATACATAACAAAGGTCTGTTAAATTGACTATATTGATATCACCTAGTCTCTCTCACAAAAAGAGGTTGAGAAGTAATGTGATAATCTCTGGGAAAGATAAATGTATTCATACCCAAAAGTCTGAGTTTTAGGTCCACTGCGTACTAGTCATGTAATTTCAGATGAATCACTTAATCACTCAACCTTAGTTGCATTATTTGGAAAACGAGAAGAAAAAAACCAGTGCTGTGTAATACAAATATAAGTTTTATAGTAATATGTAATTCATTAGATTTTTGTTTATTTCAGTGTAGGTTTAGTTTCAGGTCATTTCCATAAAAGATGCTTATGGATCTAGGAATTGGTAATGAAAGTGTTTTCATTAAATATGTGTAGTCCATTAAGTTATTCACTTTGCATTAAAATCATTAGTATCTTAAATGTAGCAAGAAAAGAAGGTTGTGAACAAATAGATACAGATGTAACTCTATAACAAACAAACAATTTCATTGTCTGGCAACATGGCTTCCTCCCTCTCCCTCTCTCTCTCTCTCTCTCTCTCTCTCTCTCTCTCTCTCTCTCTCTCTCTCTCTCTCTCTCTCTCTCTCTCTCTCTCTCTCTCTTCCTCTTCCTTTCTCTCTCCCTCCCTCACTCCTTCCCTCATTCTCCCCCTTTCTCTTCCTCCCCCCTTCCCTCCTCTCCCCACTTTCTCCCTCTCTCTCTCTCCCTCTTATTGTATTTATAGATTTTTTTTCCTTTATGTTACCTGATGTTTGGAAGTGTATAATCATAAATATGCAATCTATAATGTCTATTCTGTGCTTGGAATGCACAACATACCTCATCCTCACTACCTTATATGAGAACTACACGTCCTTTAAAAGATAAACTCAAGTCACATTCTCTATGACACCGTTTCTGTATTTCCTGTTTCTTTAGCTTGTTCAATCCCCTCAAAAAACAGAAACAAAAACCCTGACTTTGTACTTGTCTTCTATCTGCTTTATATTATGTGTGTATATCTATCTTTTCTTTCAACAGAATGTGAGCTCCTGAAGGCAAGGATTGTTTCATTTTTGTTTGTGTCTACCGTAGACATTGCAGGTGCTCTTTTAACTTAATTCTTAATTATCTCCACTTAGAGATAATTAACCTTGGTATAGCAGCAAAAACATTGGATTTGTATTTGAAGAACCAAGTACAGATACCAGCTCTGCTATTGACAAAGTTTATGACCTTGTAAAGGTCATTCAGCCTCTGCAGACCTCTATTTCCTCATCTGTCCAATGAGGACTTGAACTTCATTGCCCCCCTATTGTCTAGTCTCATGATCCTGTGATACTTCGAGATTTTTCTTCATCTTGGTGTTTTTATTTGTTTTGGGTTTTTTTGTATTTAGTTTTAATGGAAATGAATGTAGCAAATTAACTGTTAAAGACTCACATATAGTTCATTTAGCACAGAGGAATGAATTGCTATCTTGGTAATAATGAGTCTGCTCTCCAGATTAAAGCAAATTGATTATATTCTGATTACTTGCTTATGAATTTCACTGATATCATTTTTAGTTTTTATATGCTTTGTTACTTCTTGGTTAAGAGGAAATCTACATACAAGTGGACCCATGGGGAGGGTTCTGTTATCATATACACATGACTACCCTTATGATTTGAAGAAACTATTCCTCAAAATATGATTTCCACTTGTGAATAAGAATTACACAAGATTTGTTTGTAAAAGTGAAGTCTTTGAGTTATACAATTTTAGTGTTTTCATAAGAACTAAGGCATTTATTTTACTGCATGCCATATGAAATACAAGACTTGCAATTAGGTGAAAATTAGAAAGTAGGAAAGAAAATGTATAGGTAATGGAAGATATTACAGTAGCTCACAGTGTAACTATTCAAAATTATTTTAAATCTATGAGCCCTGAGGAGTTAGCAAATGACTCCAAATCACAAAAATAACCTACTGAGTACGTGGAAATAAATATATCATGCTGATTATTTGATCTCTTTAGAAATTTCCATGTAAATCTCCCCCCTATCTCATGGAAACATAAACCTAGAGTTGAAAATGACCTTTAAGATATTTTGCCTATCCCCCTCATTTTGTAGGTGAGACCCAGTAATGTTTTGACTTGCCCAAAGCCCCACAGACAATGTCAGAGGTGGAACTGGATCCAGATTCTCTGATTCTAAAGCCATCATCATGTCCCCTGTACCATTCACAAATTCATGATTCTTATTTCAGAAAGTGTTCAATCAAAACGCTGATACAAAGGCATCTCACTTGTCTCTTTTCATTCAGAAGCTGGAAACTAGTTAGAGTCAAGAAATGCTTGAGGAAAAGAAAAATCATCTCTTCTGAATCTTTCCTCCCCTTTCCTATTTCAAAGGCATTTCTTGTGTTTTTCCTGAAAATACATTTTTATATATCTTAATGTAATCATAATAACAGCTAACACATACAATGATTTAAAGTTTTAATGTACTTTACAAATATATCTTTTATCCTCATAGCAATCCTGGGAGCTAGATGCAATTATTATCTTTATCTTACAGATGAGAAAACTGAGGCAGATAGGTTAAGTACTTCACCTATCATCACACAACAAGTTACTGCCTAAAGCTGGATTCAAAAAAATGTCTTCCTGACTCCAGGTCCACCACCATGCACTGAGCCACTCAGCAAAAATACATTCAAAACTTCAGTCACTCAAGGGAAAGGATGACATGGTTTTGAAGTGAAAGATTAGATTTCTCAAAAAATAGCAGATGATAGAAGAAAAATTGGAAAAGTAAATACATACATATGTACACATATACATACAAAAATGAATTTCCTCTTTTCTACAAATCATCTTCTAAGAACTAAGGCTACTTCTAGTGAGTATAATAGAATTGGTATGATTTGGGCTAGCCTTGTTTTAAATGACCTGCGTTTCCCTCCATTTCTCTCTATTGTTTAATTCTTTTCTTTGTCCTTTATTTCCTCTATCCTTTGTCTCCTCTTCATCATAACCTCCAGTTACATCCCCCTTCCCTGTCTTTGGAATCTATCAACTATGCTCTGGTCTCACTTTTATCCCTTCCATATATATGTTGATTTCATAATTAACCAGTTCACCTCTATGATAACCTCATCCCCTTGAATCTCTAACTCTTATCCTCTGTTGCTTATCTCTTTCCACGTCCCAAACTTTCATCTTTCCCCACTCTGTCCCTTATCTTTTCCTACTTATGTGGCATTGAATGCCATTGGAGGAAATCACCTTCTGACTAAATTTTTAAAGGGGCTTTCACTGCTGTACAGCAATCTTTTGACTCTTCCCTGATTGGCTCCATATTTTTTTTTCAAATTCATTTTCAAGTCTTAACTCTTACCCATTAAAAAAAATCAATTTTTGAATTAGTAGTTCACTAGCTAACAAAAACTAAATTGTATTGTCCAAGGGTACTGAGGAATTATAGCTAAATGAAACTGTCCCTCTCTACAGAACTTTCCTTCCTCTGAGTCTTACATATGTCATTATCATTACTTTATTCTACCCTTTCTTCTGACAAACTGTATCCCCCCTCTCGCTTTCAGAAATCTACTTCAAATACATAGGACCACTAATTCTCCTTCATCCTTTTCATTCCCAAAACAATGTAACATTGTGATGTGTCCCAGTCACACAAACTTACTGGATTGTACCTTTTGTTTTTCAAATATCTGAGATGGTGCTCTCCTTCTCTCTGAGTTTATTTTGATTTTATTTTTTTTTTTGGTGTTCTGCATATTTTTTCTTTTTTCCTTTATTTTTTCTTTATTGTTCAACATTCACTTTTATAAGATTTTGAGTTGCAAATTTTTTCTCCTTCCCTCCCTTCAGTTCACCCTTCCCAAGGGGCAAGCAATCTAATGCAGGCTATTAAACATTTCCACATTAGTCATGTTGTGCAACAAGAGTCAGAACAAAAGTTAAAACCAAAAGAAGGGAAAACACAACAAAACAAAATGTAAAAAAGAGAAAAAATAGTATGCTTTGATCTTCCTTCAGACTGCATAGTTTTCTCTGGAACTGGAGAGCACTTCTATAGTGAGTCTTTTGAAATTGTCTTAAATCACTGAACTGCTGAAAAGAGACAACTGTCAAACTGATCATCACACAATGTTGTGACTGTATACAGTGTTCTCCTGGCTCTGCTCACTTCACTCAGCATCAGTTCATGGAAGTCTTTCCAGTTTTTTTTTTTTTTGAAGTCAGTCTGTTCATCATTTCTTATATTTCAATAAGTATTCCATTACGTTCAAATATCACAGCTTGTTTAACCATTCCCCAACTGAATTTCCAGTTCTTTGCCACCACAAAAAGATCTGCTAGAAACATTTTTGTGTATGTGGGTCCTTTTCTCATTGAGTTTTTAAACCACTTATTGACCCTTCAGATGATGTCTCTTCCTCAGTCGTTCCTCAAAGTACCTCAGAAAGGTAGCTAGAAAATGTTAATTCCAAAGCAACCTTTCCTTATTCAAATAAGTACAGCATTAAGATGCCACTCCCATTATCCTGACCTGTATGGAGTAGAGGGTAGGGATAACTCAAATATCCCATTCATTTCCTTTCAGTTTCACAAGAATTTATTAAGTGTCAGGCTGTGTGCTAAGTGCTGGAGATAGAAATTCTAGAATAAAATAACTCCTATCTTCTGGGAGCTTACATTCTCCTGAGCATTCCTTACTTTAATATTAATACTTGAGTCATATCAATATATGAGCACAGAATCACAGTGAACTCCACAATGATTTAACTAGGTCTAGTGTCAATTGTTTTATAAAATTGGAATCAGTTTATCTATTTGGTCATAAATTGAGCTGTCCAAATCAATGACTGTCATAGAACAAAGTTTAAATATTTAGTAGTGCAATAAAGTAGTTCTCTATAGGTTTAAAAGGCTTTGCAAACAAATAACAAATGCTGATTAATTCCTTACACTCCCATTCCTTGTTTAATCCAATCAAATCAATGCAAAATTTATTTATTAAGTGCATGTTATGTTCGAATAGAAATACAAAATAAAATAGATAAATAATTAAATGAAAACAGTTCCTCCCCTCAATGAGCTCAAGTTCTACTGGGAACTTGACTGCAGATCCAAGGGATAAAATGTTTCTTTTGTCAAAGGACCAGCAAATATAAATGCAGAGCAATATATCATCAAAGACATTCTGTCAGGAGATAAATAGGGGTGGGAATGAATTCAAGAGCAATGACTCTTTTCCAGCAATTTAGCAGATGGCCCAACTTTCTGTTAAAGAGTCTAGTGCTTCCCCTCTATGCTGACCTTCTGTTTACCCTGCAGATATACTGAATGTACCTCTTTATTGGCATGTAGTCTCTTCCTTTAGAATGTGAGTTCCATCAGGTGAGGAGCCATTTTTCCTCTGTGTCTGTGTTTGTATTTCTGTGTGTGTGTGTGTGTGTGTGTGTCCCTCACCTTCAGCACAGTTCTCAGCACACAGTGAGAGCTTAATAAATGTTTGTTCACCTAAGACATTCAAGGGTTGTGGTCTGCATCAGTGGAAGATACATCAAAATTGATTCAATTAATAGTTATTTGAGACAAATTGAGAAAAATATCGACTGGCTTAATGAGACCATTAAAATCATAGAATTATTTGGTCAGAAAACCACATTTCTTTCCAAAATGATACCAAGTGATTACAAAGAAACCTGAGCAGGGACATTCTCAATGCTATAAAAAGCAGAAGATAAATGTGAAGTTCTGGAGGTGGAGGACAGGAGAATGAAATATGTTTCCAATATATAGAGAGAGAAAATATATTTTTTGTTTCTACCTAAGCCAAAACTTTTGCACTCAAGGATCAAGGTCTTCAAAGAAAGAATAACTGTATTTATATATTGAATGTAGAATTTTAACTTTTTTCCCAATAAAAATAATATTGTTGAAAAAGCTTGTCATCAGCATTATGAAGCAACAACTGTTAGTGTCTCTAAAATTTAATAATATGAGTCTAATAAAGCAAGTAGAAAAAACATCTAATAGCACTGAAGTAATAATGTCCCTAGTGAAATCTTCAGGTTGTAAGGAGAATTGCTCATGCCAGAGGTTCACATTTTTATCATAAAGATCCAGATTTTGTTTAAAATTTCATGTGATCTCACAAATTTCACTATTGTAATAATCTTTTAGAGAGGACACATCTGTGAAAAAGACAAATGTATCATCTTTTCACTCTTCCACCAAATTTACTGAGCATCTACTACTATCTATAAGACATTGTATAAGGCATCATGCAGGAATCAAAGTTATTCAGGGAACTCTGGGAGTTTTCAATCTGATAGGAGAAGGTAAGCCATCATGTCGAGTAATAGCTACAAGACAGTATGAAATGAGTATTCTGTAAGTAGTGTAAATTAAATGATATAGTAATATAAAGGAAAAGAGGTTATTCATCTGACAAACAGCCTCACCAAAAAAAAAAAAAAAAAAAAACCCTCATCTTTCTACAAGGTTAAATTTTTTTTTAATGTATTGCAAGGACCCTTTCACAGTTTAAAGAAATTAATGAACTCCTTAAAATAATATTTTTAGATTTATAAAAATAAAATATATAGGGATTACAAAGGAAACTAACATTACTGAATTCTAGCTACTACTTAAAAATAAATTCCATGTTAAGAAATGATGCACTAAGTGAGCAAATCTTCCTAAATGTTCAGGATGGTTGAAAAAAACATGCTACATTGTGCTGTATTTTAAAGCAGCAAGGCACTCTTGCACACAGAATTGCCTATGCTCCATGACCACATGGATTCTTTCAGTTATTTCTACTCCAGTGCAAATGATTGAAAGAAATTTTACTCATCACTAGTGAGCCCTTAATTTTCTTCCTTGTCAGTAAAGTAGACACAAGACAAATCAATTAAAATGTTGCCACCCAATCTGATTAAGTGTTGTTTGACAGTATTCAGATAATCTCAGGAAATTTTAAGATTTCAGAGGTGAAAGGCACATTTGAAGAAAAAGTCTTATCAACATACATATGAGGAAAACAAGGTCTACTGTTGTTAAAAGATCCCCAAGATTGAATGATAGTAACAGATTCCATGTCCCCCAACAGTCCAAGTCTTATTCTCTTTCCACTATATGCTATCACTCTCCCTTGCTCTGAATTTTTAGTACTTATTATTTATGAGGAAAGATTTGCAGAAGTCGAAGATTTCTTTAAATGAACACAAAATGTGCAATTAAGAACTGCAACTATTGTTAATCATTTGAACAATACTATTAAAATTTGCATATCAACAGTCTGATCGCCATAGCTTTCTTTGGCCAAACGAAGTTTCATAATTATTTTTCAGAAGGCAGTAGTCACACATAATCACAAGCCAATCATTCTCGCCTTTCAAGTCCCCTTTTTTCCTACCTTCCGTCTCTTCTATCTAAGGGACTTGGCAGCATGAGCTATTATCAGTTTGTTAGTCCTTCTCGCATCTGACTAAGTGAACACTGATTCATTATGTTTCTTAGAATCTGACAGTTTCAATTTTTTAACCTCTAAATTTTTCATGATCTATAACTGAATGACATTCTTTTCCAATTTTGGCTTGCTTAAAAGACCTAGTTCCCCATATAATGAAATAAAACATTTTGTGAGTTTTTTCTTACAGTTGTACGGTTCTCCCAACATTCTAATTTACTTATCATTCAAGATTCTTCATTCGATAGCTATTATGCTCATGTACAAGTAGTTCCCAAATAGCCATTATTTTCTCCATTTTCCCATTCCCATAAGTAACCTGCATGAATGAATTTTTATATCAAAACATTAATGGCAAAACTTGGGATCAGGCTAGAATAATACAGATGGGCATGACCAGATCATATTATCATAGTATATGGAGAAAAAACTCATCTCCTTTGATGATTTGTCCTTGCCTGGAGATCGTATCACTTGGAATTTTTGGAGTTCAATCTTTAAAGGGAATTTGGTAAGATTGTGCCAAAGGCACAAGTAGTGACCACACGTGTATTGACAATTTTCTGGTCATATTTCAGCTACTGCTGCTTCCTGAAATGTGGCTTCCTTCAGCTCATTTCAAAAAGTGAAAGGAAATAATTTTGCTGGCTTAAACATCAGCAGGGTAATGATTAACTCCAGATTGGGACACAGCTCAAAAAGGAAATCATGGAAGAAGGGAAAAGGAAGAAATACTGCTCTCTGTCCAAAAGAGGGAATTCTGCCATGGACCTACAATAAGGAAATAGGTAATCTTATAATCTACTAGATAAGCTACTAAAATTCATATTCTACTCTTTATCTCAGTACCTGATCTAAGAAAGCAAGGACCACCACCCCTTTTTTTTCCTGATTCCATCAAGGTACTTTGATTCATTAAAACACTCAGTGATATTTCCAAAATGTAGGCTTGAGCTGATGTGCCTAATGGGTGAACAATTGTTAAAATATGCAGCATGGGACAGGTTATAGTCCTAGATTTAGCCCCATTTTCAAATTTAGTCCTTCTTTTGATTCAGATTCTAAAGTGGCATTTACATAAAATTAAAAAATTGTTTTTACGGGGGCGGAGCCAAGATGGCGGAGTAGAAGGACGCACGTTTACGAGCTCCGAAACCAAAGCCCATGGAATTGGTGTAGAAAGAGTCCCCCATAGATTCTGGGTGAGTGCAAGGTGTGCAGAGGCAGAGTGGAGGAGATTTCCGTCCCAGGGAGCCCTCAAGACCCGTCCCCAGGGTCCGGCGCGCCCCGGAGAGTAAACCCGACCCCCAGCGCTGCCCTGGCCGAGGCCTCAGAGAAGCGGATCCGAGCAGGCTTCAGAGACGGAAGCTGAAGCAGCCGGGAAAGTCCCTCCGTCCACAGAAGCAGGTCAGTGAGAGAGGCCGGGCTGAAGGAGAGGGGAAGCAGGGCGTCTGTGACTCGGGCCCCCTCGGGAGGAAGCGGCGGCGGCAGGGACGGGGGCAGGAAGCGGCGGAGGCAGAGGCGTGGGCGGCGGCTGAGGCGGCAGCGGCCCGGGACTCAGGAATCCCCCAGCAGCAGGCAGGATCTTCATTACAGAAGATTCCCGCATAAAACCTGACGGAGCTGAGCCTGAGAGACGGCCCTGCCCCCAGCCCGCTCTGTTGCTGAAGGTTTCTGCTCGGGACCCCCAGGGGAGCTGAGATTGGGAGGCGGGCCCCCCACCCCGCCCCCACCCGCTCCATTCTTGAGAGTCGCTGCATAAAGCCCCCCCCGAGGGATCAGAGTCTCGGAGACAGCCCTGGCCCCGCCCCAGCACCTGAACTAAAGCTCACTGATTGACAGCCAGCAGGAGGAAAGCCCATTTGAATCTCAGAGGCCAGGCGCTGGCTGGGTGGATCCAGGCGGGGGTGGAAGGGAATCTCAGAGGTCAAGTAACTGGCTGGGAAAATGCCTAGAAAGGGGAAGAAAAATAAGACTTTAGAGAGTTTTTTCCAACAAATGCAAATGATCCCAACCTTCGGATCAGATGGGGAGGACGAGAACGTATTTTTCCCATCAGGGAAAGATGTGGAGGGCGGGGCCTCAGTACCCCAGACACCCCAGGGGGGTGTTGGGTGGGCTCAGGCCTTGGAAGAGCTTAAAAAGGATTTTGAAAAGCAAGTTAGACAGGTGGAGGAAAGACTGGGAAAAGAAATGACAAAGATGCAAGAAGAGTATGAAAAAAAGGTCAATATCTTGGTAAAGGAGACCCAAAAAAATGCTGAGGAAATTAACACCTTGAAAAATAGGCTCACTCAATTGGCAAAAGAGGTTCAAAAAGCCAATGAGGAGAAGAATGCATTCAAAAGCAAAATGAGCCAAATGGAAAAAGAGGCTCAAAAGCTCACTGAATTTAATAGTTCTCTCAAAATTAGAATGGAACAGATGGAGTCTAATGATTTTATGAGAAACCAAGAAATCACCAAACAAAACCAAAAGAACAATAAAATGGAAGAGAATGTGAAATATCTCATGGGAAAAACAACTGACCTGGAAAATAGATCAAGGAGAGACAACTTAAAAATTATGGGACTACCTGAAAGCCATGATCAAAAAAAGAGCCTAGACATCGTCTTGCATGAAATTATCAAGGAAAACTGCCCTGACATTCTAGAACCAGAGGGCAAAATAAGTATTGAAAGAATCCATCGATCACCACCTGAAAGAGATCCAAAAAGAGAAACTCCTAGGAACATTGTGGCCAAATTCCAGAACTCCCAGCTCAAGGAAAAAATCTTGCAAGCAGCCAGAAACAAACAATTCCAGTACTGTGGTAATACAATCAGGATAACCCAAGATCTAGCAGCTTCTACATTAAGGGATCGAAGGGCGTGGAATAGGATATTCCAGAAGGCAAAGGAACTAGGACTCAAACCAAGAATCACCTACCCGGCTAAACTGAGTATAATATTTCAAGGGAAAATATGGTCTTTCAATGAAACAGAGGACTTTCAATCATTCTTGATGAAAAAACCAGAGCTGAAAAGAAAATTTGACTTTCAAACACAAGAATGAGAGGAAGCATGCAAAAGTAAACAGCAAGGAGAAGTATTAAGGGACTTACCAGAAATGAACTGTTTGCATTCATACATGGAAGGACAATATTTCTAACTCTTAAAACTTTTCAGTATCTGGGTGGTTGGTGGGACCACACATACACATGTACATGCATGCACACACATACACACATGCATTCACATGCAGAGACAGAGAGCACAGATTGAACTGAATAGGATGGGACCATACCTTAAAAGGAATTAAGGTAAATGATGAGAGAGAAATGTAGTGAGAGGAAAGAGGGAGAAATGGAAGGGGGTAACTATATGTCATTTAAGAGGCAAGTAGGAGATGTTTTTAGTGGAGGGAAAAAGAGGAGAGCTGAAGAAAAAAACAAACAAACAAACAAACAAACAAACAAAAGTTTACCCTCATCACATTTGACTAAATGAAGGAGTGAAATGCACACTCATTTTGGTATGAAAACCTATCTTACAGTATAAGAAAGCGGGGGAGAAGGAGATATTGGGGGGGGATGATGGAAGGGAGGGCAAAGGGAGGAGGGAGTAATTGAAAGTCAACACTTGGGGAGGGACAGGATCAAAGAGAAACAATGAGGGGCAGGTGAGGAGGGATGGCAATTCAGTTAGTCTTACACAACACGACTATCAGGAAGGTCATTTGCAAAGCTACACAGATATGGCCTATAATGAATTGCCTGCCGTACCAAAGGGAATGGATGGGGAGGGAGGGATGGGGAGAATTTGGAACTCAAAGTTTTAGGAACAATTGTTTAGTATTGCTGTTGCAACTAGGAAAGAAGACATACAGTTAATGAGGAATAGAAAGTCATCTGGCCCTACAGGAGAAAAGAGAAGATAGAGACAAGGGAAGGGAGGGATGACAGAAGAGAGGACAGATTGGAGATAGGGAAAATTAGATTGCTTGGGGTATTGGGGTGGGGGGAGGGGAGAAAAAGGGAGAAAATTTGGAACCCAAAAATTTGTGAAAATGAATGTAAAATAAATTAATTAATTAATTAATTAAAAAAAAAATTGTTTTTACCATTAGGAGCTCTTTTCTTAGACTCCTTGTTCTCAGGAGAAGTTTAGGTAATTATTTGAAAATTTCAAATATAAAAACCATGTGGCTCAGGAAAATGGCAGACAAATTGTCCTGTCTCATGCAGAATAGTTTGCTTACATTAATTAGTGCCTAGAGTTTTAGCATGGCAGCTGAGTAGCACAATGAGTAGAGCAATAGGCCTAGAGTCAGGAACACTCATCTTCCTGAGTTCAAATCTGGCTTTAGACACTTACTAGCTAGGTGACCCTGACAAGATATTTACTCCTGTTTACTTCAACTACCTCATCTGTAAAAATGAATTAGAGAAGGAAATAGCAAACTACTCCATTGTCTTTGCCAAGAAAACCCTAAAAATGTTCTTGAAGATTGAAACATGACCGAACAATAACAGTTTTATGAGCCATGGCTACACAGCCTCACTTACCTAGATACAGTGACTTGTCCTTTTCACAAAATAGCATTCTCATGTGTAAAATAATCACAATTGTTCTTTACAAAACAGTGATATAAGAATAAACATTATGTTCCCTGTAATACAATCCATACTCCATGTTAAGAGTTGGCCCTGAAATATGAGATTTTTCTTATGTAATTATCACCCTGTTCTTTTCATTGTTGACACATTACAAATGTTTTTAACCTCTCTTGTTGAGCATCATTTTGATGATATGGAAAAGTAACTGGTCTGGCAGTCTACACATTAATTTGTTCCTCTGTTTTATCAATAGACATCTGATACATGTATAAAACTCTAAAAGGTAGTTTTCCCATGTCAATAAACAACTGCTCAGTTGAAAGGGAGTGGGGTTTGTAAGAGGAAATAAAGAGAACTTTCAGACTTGAACTTTAGGGAAGATCCAACATAGATTTCATTACTGCAGGTGGCAAGGAAGTGCAATGGAAAAAAACATTGAATTTGAAGTCAGCAGCCCCCACCCAGCTCTAAATAGAGTTTTCCTCTATGCCACCTATATAACCTTGAGCAAATCTCTTCATTTCTCTGGACCTAATCTAGAAATTACACTATCTATAAATTGAGGGTACCAGAGGTATCTGAGGTAAGGCCTTCTCGTATCTAAAACTGATCATAAGACCCTAATCTGTAACCTTGTCTCCTTCAATACCAGGGCTATGGGTTCTAGGTGACAACCTAGATTTTCATCATTCCTTGAATATATGATAATGAGAAGAATTTTTAATATTTCTTTATGAAATTTTGGCTCACAAATTTTTAAAAAACCTATTATGTGTTGTAAGGTGGGTGCTGAACTACTTATACTATCAACAGGAGTTTCCTTCCAGGGAGTTTTCTATATCAACAAAAATGCTAATATGGTCCATATATATGATCCAAACTTTGAGAAGGACAAGCATAAGTTACTGATTCACAAAAAGCCTAATCCAGACAAATGATTGACTTACAGTATGGAATGATATCTAGTGTTCTTTGGTTCTTAACATTTGTCATTTCATCTCAGTCAATTAATGGGCAGGTAATATGGCCACAAGAGGTATCAGCTCCAAAAAAAGATTAAGTTTTGTCTACAAGGAGAAGTTAAGCTACAAACAGTCAATGGATGGATCCAATAGCCTGTCTCACTATATTTCACCACCAAAGGACAATTCCTCTTCTATAGATATGGATACCAGAAATCATTTTAGGCAAAAAAAAAAACTCAGAGATCATGCCTCAAGATGAGGGAGCAATATCCAAGAGGCAAGATCAGGGAGATTTCAAAAAAAGCAAATAATGATGAAGGAATCAAATCTTTAATCCTATGACTGTTGGTAACAGAAGGGAACTTAGAAGTGCGTATAGATACTATAGCATTAAACCAGTTATAGATTTAGGGTGGGAAGGGATCCCCCAAACCATCTAGCCTAATTCTCTTATTTTACAAATAAGATAACTAGTCTAATGAGTTTAAGTGACTTGTTCAAGGACACAGAGGCAGTGATCATGAGACGGTCAAAATTCCGAGAGCATACTCGAATTAAATTTTAAGCCAAGAATTTTCTAAGCAACATTGTAAACAGCACATTACATTTGTATCCAATTTTATATTACACAAAACACTTTCACATACAATATACTTGTTTGATTCTCCAAATATCACTGTGAGTCAGATGTATCAGGTATTACTCATGTTTTGCAGGTAAATAGCATGAAGTTCAGAAAGTTTAAATGATTTACATACAGACATATTTTAGTAAATACCTGAAGTGGCACTTAAGGTCAAATCTTCTTACCAAGATCCATTGCCTCTCTGAAATTCCCTCCCTTTCATTTTAACTAGTCCTTTCAGAAACAGTTTATGCATCTATTGATGTATGAATGTGTAACATGGAACAAATTATCTTTAAAGTTTCTCTAAACACAGTTTATGTTAAAATATGTCAAGGGAGTGAATTAGCAAACAAAAGGGAATTTTAAGAATACCCACAGGGAATGTTTTAGTTAGAAAAGAAGTACCTGAATCCAGGACACTAATAATTAAGGTAATTAAAGTAGCACTTCAGTTGATGAGTATCACAGCAAAGTATTATTACACAAGAGCACAGTGAGTTTTTAAAAAAAGAATTTTTGATGAAAATTAAAGATTCTTTGGTTATATAATAAAAAAAGGTTTTTACAACTTTTTACTGGAAATTAAACAGAGCTAAGGGAGTTTCATCCTACTAACACACTGAGAGATGAATCTGTTCCTTAGACTTAGGCCTGAGGGAAAAGACTATATTATTTGCCCCAAGTTACTCCTTCTTCCTTTTATGGCGAATTTCTATGGCCATAGTGGGATCCAAATATGAGGTGCCCCATCACTTTTACTTGTACTTTTCTGTATTGGTGGCAAGGTAGATAGGTAGATAGATCATAGATAGATGGATAGATAGATAGATAGACAGACATACTTTTAAGGTTAATCTGCTTTATTTATTATTGTATTTATTATAGTGTCATTTAAATTATAATTTTAAATATCTCATTTTCTTAAGGGTAGATGATCAACGAAACAATAAACTAAGTCCTGATTTTAGCAATTTCCACTTTCTGAGGCATAAAGACTCACAGTCAGCTATTGCAATCTAGTAAGAGCTAACTCTAGAGCACCCCTGGCTATTTACATGAAATTAGACAAGTAGTATAATCTCTTAGTTTGGTAAAATAAGGAGTTTGGATTAAACAATTTCTAAGATTCCTTCCAGCTCTAAATTCTATGACCCTATGACTCAAAACAGATGTCCAATAATTTATACTGTAAATGTATATATTATATATATATTTGCATATGTGTATATATGTGCATATATATAATTATACATACATATTTGTGTATACACACACAAACATATATATATACACACACATATTTGTTTGTTTATTTATTTATTTGTTTGTTTGTTTATTTATGTTTTGACTTGGGAACATTATGCCTCCAGGATAAACTCATCACACATGAAATATCGTTGTTATGCAGACTGACTTAAATTTGATAGAAAACCTTTGTACCCTCAGTTACTTCTCCTCTTTAATTGGAAGGCTGGAACAATAGGCTTTTCCAAAAGTCTTTCTTTTTAGGTGACCCAGAACTTTTCAAGTAACTTCATTTTCCATCAGCTGGCTTTCCCACTTTAGCGTTTACCTCTATGATCCTGCCCAATCCCATCACCCCCTCCCTATTCCTACCTACCTTGCCCTCTTTAGCTTCTTTTTGAGTACTATCTTCCCCCAATAGATTGTAAACTCCTTGAGGGTAGGAACAATCAATCTTTTTTATTTACATAGCTAGCACTTAGCAGAGGGTCTAGAATCTAAGTAGGCATTAATAAATGTTTATTGATTATTATTAATGAAAACAAAGTAAATTGACATACAATATAATGCAATACAGTACATGCATTCCAACAGTAAAAATGATATTATGACATGTAGCTTGTAGATAGATAGCCTGTCATTAGTATGAGTTTTCCTTATTTACTCTTTTTCTCTCTCACTCTCATTTGCACCATTTAACCAGTATCCCAAAAGTCTTAGTCCAGTTTTACGCTATGAAAGCTTTGAAATGAGCCATTAAATCTTGAAACTCCATTAGGACCTTTGGGATACACTGTATATGTATATATCCACATAAACATTGGGCAAGTGTTATAAATAAATAAGCTAGGAGTAGAACTGAGTAGGGGGGAACAAGTAGGCTAGGTCGTATTTGGGGAACTACAGAAGGATTTCAGTGATTTCGAACTATCCCAGGCTAAGCTCTTTTCTACTAATATACTCCTTATTAGACTATGGGGTAGCAAACATCAAACAGCACAAACGAAAAAGAACAAAACTTGCAAATGAGATCAGCCAATCTGCCATCAAACATACTGTTTTCTAGGCAATATGCAAGTAGTTATGTACAAATAAGCTATATGCAGGTTAAAAAGAAATAATCAACAGACGGAAGGAACTAGAATTAAGGAGGTTGAGGAAAGACCTTGCAGAGAAGGTAGGACTTGAGCTAGGTTAGAAGTCAATGCAAATACATATGGCATATGTACACAGGCTACAATATATTCCCAATGATCACTTCCATTTGAAAAATGGAGAAGATATGAGTCATTATCAAGGTCACTGGGAGTCAGGAGAGGCAAGTCAGTTGTGCAGCAAGAATGAGGGACAACGAATGCATACATAGCTCAAAAGGGTGTTTTTATCCTTGAGTAACTAAAGTATTCAGAGAATGGTATCTGAAGTGTTATTCACTGAATCTTTTTGTAGAGGTCTAATAGAAAGAGAAGAATAAGAAATACCCAGAGTAAGACGGGTACTAGATTCAAGTTTGTACAGGTGAAGATGTCTGTATCTATGTCAAAAAATCAGTTTTGTCAAACTTTCAAAGTAAGTAGAGTTGAATTTTTTTAATAAGCAAGTTATATATTCAGAATTTAAAGATAATTTTACATTATCCAAAAGGAGTGAAAATAGGTATCTAATTGATCTTTTAGATAAGTTCAACTAAAATTCTAGCCATTTGGGCAACTTCTTTGACTTCTTCACTGCATCCTGGGTAATCTCCAGTCATACTGACTGACATCTGGCTACTGGTCCTCGATGGTTCTAGAGGAGACAGTGAGACTGGTGACTTCGCACAGTCCACTCTCACTCAAAACAAACTCAATTGCCAATCATGTCATCATCTCCCTGATGTCACTGTTTTCTTCTCATTCAGCAATGAAATTTTTTGTGTGTCTATATAAGCAAAAGAATGTGTTCACTGTGTGCAAGGCACAGTTCTAGGGACTATGCATACAAAATCAAAAATTCTCTCTGCTCTAAAGGAGTTTGTGATCTACTCAAGAAGTTTAATATCAAGGAGGATCTTAATTAAAAAAATCTATTCTAGGAAAAATCCTAGTAGAAGTTGACTCATCAAGAACAAACTCAAGAAAGAAGATGCTGCTCCACCCATCTCCTGCACTCCATTGTCTCCCCAACAACATAGTAAGCAGGAATTATTGGAGCCATACAATACTCTAGATTTACTGCTTATTAAAATGCAAAAGGTCAATCCTTTCACAAAACAAATTTTGTGCACAGAGATGAACCAAGAAAGCTTTTAGCCCATTTCCTGAATCATAAACAAGAGGCTTTATACAAAGCAACTTTAAGAAATGTAAAAGGTAGTGTATGATAGGATCCTTATTGGATTACTCAAAGGCTCAGTGGAGCTACAATCAAAAGCCATATAAATCAAAGCTAACTGCATCCACAGAAAAGCAATCAAGTTTTTAAGAGAACATCTTCATCCCCCAAGGTTGTACAGTAAGATTTAGATGTTTCTATTAGATCCGTTGCTGTGTAGCATACTTAAGTAGGTATAAAAGCCCAACATAGAAAACCACCTGGACAGACTCTCAAGGGGATAAAACAGATCTTCTTGTTTCAGGCTTTTGATACCAAATATCATCATAAGTATTTGCCCATCTACATTTTGAAACAAAGCTCCCTCATGGATAATGAAAGGGTTTATTGCTCTGGGTGACTGCTTTCCTTTAATAATCTTACCTTCCTACTTTATTTTTTACTTGTAATATTTTTGTTTTTACTCACTGCTTCTAATTTGAGTTTTTTTGTTTTTGTTTTTTTTTTACTTTATAGGTTGTTTTAAAGGGTAATCTTATATGCAGGTGCCTTCATTGAAAAGGCTGAAAAGGTGATCATAGTGGCTCATTTTCTCTTAGAGCAGACAAGCTGCTTTTGGAATCTTACATATTCTATCATTATTACTCAGAATTTAATAAGGACCTCAACTTTGTCAGTCTCTGAACAGAACATAAAACTCTAGGAGAGCTTACATCTTGAAAAGACCAATTAAATGAAATATAAAAGCATCTTTGTTTTGGGAACTTTCAAAATGGATTTGGGCAGAAGTGGCCTCTCATACAGTTTTGTTGTGACATGGGAAATCCATTTCCTCCCCTCAGAACCTTGTCAGACTAGTCAAGATGGAGGCACTACAGGTTTCCTAGGAGAAGTGAATTTTGAAAATTCTTGTTAAGAAGTAGAGGAAAGTAGTTTCTGTAATGAATAGGGACTCAGTCTGGATATAATATGTAGCATTCAAAAGGTTTCAGTTGTCTGGGAAAAGGGTTGGAATATACCTTCTCTGTTTATTATATAGTATAAATGCACTTTATTATATGGAATATACCATAACAAGAAAGCTTCTGGGTACACATTTGTTTAAATTACATAGAACTTTCTTTATTCATTTAATAGCTAATACATGCTACCACTTTCAAGATCTTAAAAGGTTCAGTTGACAGTTACTTCTATATTCTTTGTATCCTTAGACACTCATCTTTATGAACACCCATGAACACTGGTTTCTTACTGATAGGCAATTTTTTTTCCCATTTATTCAATTATTACGGTTTTCTGAAACACCCAGAACAATTTGCCTTTTGTCTTCTGCACTTTTCATTTATGAATTCTTGAAATATAGCTCTGGGAAAAAAAGACTTACTGTTTTTCCAATGGAGCTGCTTGGCTATGCTTTTAAACCCAAATCACCCTGGCTTTTATTGAATGATCCCACCCCAAGCCTGTGGCTCATTGTTTAGCTTTTGATGGCTGAGTATTAATGTAAATAGCAATTGTTTTCTCTTCTGGCCAGAAACTTTGATTGAACTCCCAGATTGATATTTTTGTTATGACAGATTAAGCCATCCTTTGTCTCAGCTCTCAGCTCACATTGTCTCAGACAGACTGAGACCTTGGAAAGGCCTTACTTAACTCAGAAAATCCAAGGTAATCCATGCATCTTGATTATGTTTTGCCACTAGATTTCTATAACTCTGGAGGAGAGACTGAGGCTGATGCTGACTTTGCACAGTCCTGCCACACTTAAATTTAATTCACATGCAAGTCAAGACATCACCCTCATGATATCAATGATCCTCTTGGAGAACAAAATGAGACACATCCTCTCCCTCTTCCCTATGTTTTATGAGGACAGTGAATTAACAAGTGCTGTACTGGGGAAAGAGTTAAATTTAGAATTAAAGACCCTGATTAAGAATCCAGGGCCTGATACTAACTACATGGATAACTTCGGTCAAGTCAATTAAACTTTCTGACTGTCCTTTGCTTCTCCACAAAATGAGGAATTTGACCAAATGATCTCTGAAAGAGATTTTGACGGCAAGAAGGAAATGGGGAGCACATGAACTTTACTCTCATTGGAACTGCTAAAAGAGGGAATAATGCACATGCTCAGTCAGGTGCAGAAATCTATTTTACCATGCAAGATAGTCGGAAAAGAAGGGGATAAGAGAAGGGGAGGGACTGAAAGAAGGGAGGGCAGCTTGGGGGAGGTAAAAGTCAGAAGCAAAACACTTGAGAATGCTCAGAGTAAAAGGATCTAGAGAAAGAGACAGAGAGAAGGATAAATGGAGAAAACAGAACAAAGGGAAATATACAGTTCACAATCATTATTGTGAATAAATTTTTATAGTAAGCTTCTCTGATAAAGACTTAACTTCCCAAACATATAGAAAATTGAGTCAAATTTCTAAAAATAAGCCATTCCTCAAACGGCAAATGGTAAAAGGATATGAACAGGCAGTTTTCAGACAAAATAATCAAAGTTATCTATTTTCATACGAAAAAAATTCTCTAAATCACTACTGATGAGATAAATATAAATTAATACAACTCTGAGCTACTACCTCATATCTGTCAAATTGGTTAATATGACAGAAAAGGAAAATGGCAAATATTGGAGGGGATGGGGGAAAATTAAAACTCTAATGCACTGTTGGTGAAGTTGTATACTTATTCAGTCATTCTGGAGAGCAATTTGGAACTATACTCGAAGGACTATAAAACACTTTCATCAAAAAATATCACTACTATTCCAAAGAGATAAAAAGTGAAAAGTAAAAGGAGCTATGTGAACAAAAATATTTATAGCAGCTCTTTTAAATGTGGCAACAAATTGGAAATTTAGGGAATGTTCATCAAGTGGACAACAGTTGAACAAGTTGTTTATGATTGCAATGGAATACTATTGTGCTTTAAGAAATGATAAGCAGGATTGTGTCAGAAAAAAAAGCATGGCAAGACATACATGAGTTTACTTGATATGAAATGAGCAAAACAAGGACAGCATTGTAGACAATAACAGCAATATTGTATAATGATGTACTATGAATAATTTAGCTATAATACAATATATATGAATAACTTAGTTGAAATAAAATGATCCAGACAATTCTGTAGCACTTACGATGGAAGATGCTGTCCATCTTCTGAAAAAGAACTGGTAGAGTGAAAATGTAGATAAAATATGCTTTTTCTTTATTTTTCTTGTTTGCAGTTTTTTTTTTATCTGCCTTTTGTCACAGAATGACTTACATGGAAATTTATTTTGCATAACTACACATGTATGACCTATGTAAAATTGTTTGCCTTTTCAGTGAGGGAGGTAGAGAAGAAGGAAGAGAATTTGAAACTGATTTTTTGGAGTGAAGAATGTCAAGATTGGTTTTACATGTAATTGGGAAAAAATAAAATATTACATGAGATTTTTTAAAAAGAGGTAGTTTGTGATATACATCTGAAGCTCAGGAGAGAGACAAAAAGTGAATACATAGAATTGGGAGTTAATTCTATATTCCATATTCTAACTCATGGAAAAATGCTAACTAAATCCATAGGAGCTGATAAGCCCCTTGAGGGAGATAATATAGAGGGAGAAGAGAGCCCAGACAGTCCTTTGGAGAATACTCATCTTAACTCAGCATTACCTGAATGAAGATTCAGCAAGGGAGACTGAAAAGGAGTGGTGAAATAGAGAGAGGAGTCAAAATAAAGCAGTATAATGAAAAGGAAGACTTGCGTCCTACAAAGGGGTATACAGAAGGAGTAGATAATCAGCCTTGTCAAGTGTTGCAGAAAATCAAGGAGAATCAGGATTGAGAAAAGGCCATTAGACATGACAATTAAGAGATAATGCTATTTTGGGGAAGAATAGTTTCAGTTAAATAATAAGGTTAGAAGTTAGGTTGCAGAGGTTTAAATGAAATCAAGAGGAAAAAGAAGAGGGAGATACTTACTATAAATAACTTGGTCAAAGGGTTTAGCCACAAAGGAGAAAAAAATAGAGTGATAGCAGAAATGGTAAGACCAAATGAGGGTTTTAGGCAGGATTACCTTGTAGCAGTGAAGGTCCACTTCTACTAAATTTGTAGTGGACTAAGTCAGCATGGTTTCATGATTTTCTTTGTGTGTGTATGTATGTATATGTATGCATGTATGTATAACTTTTTCTAATTACATGGAAAAAGAATTTTAACATTTTTTTAATGTTGAATTCCAAATTCTCTCCTATACTTTTTCCTTCACTTCCCCCTCACCGAGAAAGCAAATAATTTGGTATGTGTGTATGTTTGCGTATATGTATGTATGTGTATGTATGTTTGTTATAATTACATGTAAAAAGAATTTTTAACATTTTTTAAATGTTGAATTCCAAATTCTTTCCTACCTTTCTCTTTCACTTCCTCCTCACTGAGACAGCAAACAATTTGGTATAGGTTTTACATGCGCAGTCTTGTAAAATATAAATTCATATTAGCCTTGTTGTGAAAGAAAACATAGACAAAAAAAGAAAGAGAGAGAGGAAGGTAGAAGAGGAGAGAGAAAGGAAGGGAGAAATGGAGAGAGGAAGGAAGGAAGGAAGGAAGGAAGGAAGGAAGGAAGGAAGGAAGGAAGGAAGGAAGGAAGGAAGGAAGGAAGGAAGGAAGGAAGGAAGGAAGGAAGGAAGGAAGGAAGGAAAAAGAAAGAGTTTTGAAGCATGCTTCTATCTGCATTCAGACTCCATCAATTCTTTCTCTGGAGGTAAATAGCACGTTTCATTATAAGTCCTTTGTAACTGTCTTGGATCATTGTATTACTAAGAATAGCTAAGTCAGTCACAGTTGATCACTGTACAATACTGCTGTTATTGTGTGCACTGTTCTCTTGGTTTTGCTCATTTCACTTTGCAACAATTCATGTAAGTCTTTCTAAGTTGTTTTTTTTTTTCCTGAAAGAATCATGCTCATCATTGTGAATAGTACAATAGTGTTCCATCACAATCATATGCTACAATTTGTTTAGTCTTGCCCCAACTGATAAGCATCCTTTCAATTCCCAATTCTTTTCAACTACAAAAAGAGCTACTACAAATACTTTTGTACAAATAGGTCCTTTTCCTTTAAAAAAAAACAAATCTCTTTGGGATACAGACCTAGTAGAGGCATTGCTAGCTGAAAGGGTATATCCAGTTTTATAGCCTTTCGGTCATAGTTCCAAACTGTTTTCCAGAATGCTTGAATCAGTTCACAACTCCACTGACACTGCTGTAGTGTTCCAATTTTCTCTCATTCCCTGCAGCATTTCTTACTTTTTTTCTTTTCTGTAGTATTAGCTAATCCAATAGGTATGATGTGGTACCTCAGAGTTGTTTTAATTTGCATTCCTTTAATCCAGACCTTCACAACTCGGCAGTAGGTAGGGGCCAAAATTAAAATAAGCTAAACTTCTTTAGGCTGCAGATAGGTTTTAGCAGTTCACTTTCCAAATAAAGCTGTAATTTGTGATTAAACTATCTTGCAAATAAGCCATACTGAAAAGGGTAATTTCAATTAATATCAATTAATTATACTTATTAACATTTTTTTATTTATCATGAAATCATATTAATGGTAAAAAATTTCTTTGCTAAGTGGTACATATTTTAATACATTTTTCAGGTTTTCTTAATGTTTGCATTTAGTAATGAGTGAAAAAACAGTGAAAAGATACAGCTCTCTCTCTCCTCTCAGACTAGAGGCAGATTGAGGCCAGGTGCTACAGGTCACATGACAAAGAGAAGAGAGTGCTCAGTGGCAATCCCCCAAGTTACATGGCAGGTACAATAGTGACTAGTTGAAGGCAGGTTAAGCAGTGAACAGACAAAGCCCTCATTACATCTTTACTCTCTTTTACATCCTTTATATTTTTTGCCTGAAATATTTTGGTGAGCCATAAACAGCACATGGGCTGGATGTTTTGCAGACCTACTCTAATCAACAGTGATTCAGAAAATTTTTCGTATTACTGTGGATAACTTTGGTTTCTTCTGAAAATTGCCTATTCATATCCTTTGAGCATTTATCCATTGGGAAATGATTTGGCTTCTTATAAATTTGACTGTTTTCTATATATTTGAGAAATAAATAACAAATAAATATATATATATATATATATATATATATATAAATTTGACTGTTTTCTATATATTTGAGAAATATCAGAGAAATTTACCATAAAATTTTTCAACAGTTATGATGACTAACTGTATTTTCCTTCATCCTATTTCCCCTACGTTTATTCTTCCCTTGGTCTCCTTTCTCTCTGTCCCTCCGCTGAAGTGTTTTGCTTGTGAACACTGCCTTCCTCAATTCACCCTCCCTTCTGTCAGTATCCCCTGCCCCTCCTATTAAGATAAATTTCTATACCCAACTGAATGTGTAAATTATTCACTCTTTGAGCCAATTTCAATGACAATAATGTTCATGCATTTTCCCCTCCATGGGTAAGGTCTTTTAAACATATTTCACGTAAAATAAAATTCTCCTTTTTACCTCTCCCTTTCCTTTTTTACAAGTGCATCCCTCATTCTCACCCCTTCATTTTATTTGTTTAAAGATATCATTCCATTATAGTTAACTCACACTGTGCCCTCTGTCTATATATTCTTTTCTAATTGCCCTATTAATGACAAAGTTCTTAGGAGTTATAAATATTGGGGGGAGGAGCCAAGATGGCAGAGTAGAAAGACTCACATATGCTAGCTCCGAATCCACAGCCCATAAATTTCCTGTAAAAAGACCTCCCCACAAATTCTGGAGCACAATTCTGGAGCACTGCAAGCCACACAGAAACACACTGGAAGAGATTTCCATTCCAGAGAGCCCTGGAAAGCTGTCCCCAAGGGTCCGTCACACTACAGACAGCAGAGCCCACCTCTGCGCTGCCCTGGCTACACAGCCCCAGAGGAGCAGATCCCAGCAGGCTTCAGAGATGGAACCTCCGGTGGCCACGAAGGTCCCTCCACCTACAGGCGCTACAGGTCAGTGAGAGAGACTTCTGCACTGGCCGAGAGGGGAGCCGTGTGTCTCTGTGACTCGGGCCCCCTCAAGAGGCAGCAGCAGAGGCAGAGGCAGCAGTGGCTAGGGGCGCACGCAGCAGGCAAGAGCTCAGGGCCACTATCAAAGGTCTCTGCATAAACCCCCTGAGGGAACTGAGCCTGGGAGGCGGCCCTGCCCCCACCTGAGCACATGAACTTAAGCTCACATTGAATAGCAGCCATGCCTGCAGCTGAAAGGCCTGAGGCTGGGGAGCAGCATTTGAATCTCAGACCCCAAGCACTACCTGGGCAGATCTAGGTGGGGGTGAACAGGAATCTCAGAAGTCAAGTAACTGGCTGGGAACATGATCAGAAAAAGGAAGCAAAGTGAGACCACAGAGTGCTACTTTCTTGGGGAAGAGATGTTCCTTCCTTCCATCATTTCTGATAAGGAAGTACAATGCTAGTCATCAGGGAAAGACGTGGAGGTCGGGGACTCTCCATCCCAGACATCCCAGGTGGATGTCTGGTGGGCTCAGGCCATGGAAGAGCTCAAAAAGGATTTTGAAAATCAAGTTAGACAGGTGGAGGAAAAACTGGGAAGAGAAATGAGAGAGATGCAAGAAAAGCATGAAAAATGGGTCAATACCTTGCTAAAGGAGACCCAAAAAAAATGCTGAAGAAAATAACACCTTCAAAAATAGTCTCACTCAATTGGCAAAAGAGGTTCAAAAAGCCAATGAGGAGAAGAATGCTTTCAAAAGCAGAATGAGCCAAATGGAAAAAGACGTTCAAAAGCTCACTGAAGAAAATAGTTCTCTCAAGATTAGAATGGAGCAGATGGAGTCTAATGACTTTCTGAGAAACCAAGAAATCATAAAACAAAACCAAAAGAATGAAAAAATGGAAGAGAATGTGAAATATCTCATGGGAGAAACAACTGACCTGGAAAATAGGTCCAGGAGAGACAATTTAAAAATTATGGGACTACCTGAAAGCCATGATCAAAAAACAGAGTCTAGACATTATCTTTCATGAAATTGTCAAGGAAAACTGCCCTGATATTCTAGAACCAGAAGGAAAAATCAGGATTGAAGGAATCCATCGATCACCACCTGAAAGAGATCCGAAAAAAGAAACTCCTAGGAATATTGTAGCCAAATTCCAGAATTCCCAGATCAAGGAGAAAATATTGCAAGCAGCTAGAAAGAAACAATTTCAGTATTGTGGAAATACAATCAGGATAACACAAGATCTAGCAGCTTCTACATTAAGGGATCGAAGGCATGAAATAGGATATTCCAGAAGTCAAAGGAACTAGAACTCAAACCAAGAATCACCTACCCAGCAAAACTGAGTATAATACTTCAGGGGAAAATATGGTCTTTCAATGAGACAGAGGACTTTCAAGCATTCTTGATGAAAAGACCAGAGCTGAAAAGAAAATTTGACTTTCAAACACAAGAATTAGAAGAAGCATGAAAAAGTTAACAGCAAAGTGAAGTCATAAGAGACTTACCAAAGGTGAACTGTTTACATTCCTACATGGAAAGACAATATTTGTAACTCTTAAAATGTTTCAGCATGTGGGTAGTTGGTAGGACGACACACAGACATACACACACACACACGCACATATGCACACACACATGTACATGTGTGCACTCACACACACACATACACATATGCACGCACATACAGAGACAGAGAGCACAGAGTGAATTGAATAGGATAGGACCATATCTTAAAAGAAATTAATGTAAACAGTGAGAGAGAAATGTAGTGGGAGAAGAGAGGGTGAAATGGAATGGGGTACATTATATCTCATTCAAGAGGCAAGCAGGAGACTTTTTAGTGGAGGGAAAAAGAGGAGAGCTGAGAAAAAAACATGAAGTTTACCCTCATCACATTTGACTAAAGGAAGGAGTAAAATGCATACTTATTTTGGTATGAAAACCTACCTTACAGTACAGGAAAGTGTTGGAGGAGATAATTAAGGAGGGAGGGATAACAGAAGGGAGGGCAGTGGGAGAAGAAGTCAATACTTGGGGAGGGACAGGATCAAAAGACAGAATAGAAACAATGGGGGGCAGAATAGGATGGAGGGAAATACAGTTAGTCTTACACAACATGACTGTTATCAAAGTCATTTGCAAAACTACACAGATATGGCCTATATTGAATTGCCTGCCTTCCCAAAGGGAACGGGTGGGGAGGGAGGCATGGGGAGAATTTGGAACTCAAAGTTTTAGTAACAACTGTTGAGTATTGTTCTTGCTAATAGGAAATAAGAAATACAGTTAATGGGGAATAGAAAGTCATCTGGCCCTACAGGACAAAAGAGAAGATGGGGACAAGAGAAGGGAGGGATGATAGAAGAGAGGGCAGATTGGTGATAGGGAAAATTAAAATACTTGGTGTATTGAGGTGGGGGAGGGGATAAATGGGGAGAAAATTTGGAACCCAAAATTTTGTGAAAATGAATGTAAAAAGTTAAATAAATAAATTTATATTTAAAAAAAGGAGTTATAAATATTATCTTCCTAGGTAGGAAAGCAAACAGTTTGTCCTTATTGATCACTTATGATTTCTGTTTATGCTTCACTGGAATCTTATATTTGAGAGGCAAGTTTTCAATTCAGCTCTGGCTTTTTATCAGGAACGTTTGAAAATCCTCTGTTTAATTAAATACTCAATTTCCCCCTGAAGGATTATACTTAGTTTTGCTGGATAGGTAATTTGTGGCAGTAATTCTAGCTCTTTTGATGTATGAAATATATTCCAAGCCCTCCAATACTTTAATATAGGAGTTGTTAAATCTTATATTATCCTGACTATGGCTCCATGATACTTGAATTGTGCCTTGTGGCCACTTGTAATATTTTCTCCTTGAGCTGGTGTATTGTTAATGTATTTTTGCTTAATGGGAAGATCTTTTCCATTCATTAGTAGGACCACGTGACCTACTTAAGTATTATTCAAGCCTGAGTCACATGAGTCTGTGGTGGGAGGAGCTTGCTGAATGGGTGGAGCAGGAATGGTTCAGCAGAACTGAGAGAAAGTTGGACACAGCAGTTAGAGCAGAGAAAGAAGGCAGGAAGCTGTGAGTGTTCATTAGTGGGAAGGTCCTAGCAGGTGAAAGGCTTGTGGATGGTGGAGCCCCCGGAATTGTTATTGTGTATAGATTTCTTTGTTGCTAGGATGAATTTGACTTTCTGGTGCTTAAATAAATGTTTTGCTTCTTCTTACATGTGGAGAGTGTGTTATATTTTGTAATTCAGAATTACACCATCATATCCATAGCTACCATAGGAACTGTGAATATCACATTGCTGCTACACGTAGGAGCGCTGGAATTTGGCTCTGCTATTCCTGGTAATTTCCATTTTGGGATTTCTTTTTGGAGGTGATTAGTGGATTTTTCTACTTAGGTTCTACACTCTGCTTCTAAAATATCAGAGAAGCTTTTCTTGATAATTTCTTGAAATATTATTTGTAGTGCTTTTTATTTTTATTATTATGACTTTTCCAATAATATCTAAATTATCTCTCCTCCATTTATTTTATATTTTAGTAGTTGTTTCAGTCAGATATTTAATATTTTCTTCTATTTTCTCATTATTCTAATTTTGTTTTATTGTTTCTTATTGCATCATAGAGTTATTAACTTCCACTTGCCCAACTTCTAAGGAATTTTCTTCAATGGGTCTTTGTCCCTCCTTCTCCATTTGCTGAATTCTATTTTTTAAGTATTTCTTTTTTCAGTGAATGTTTATACATCTTTTTTTCCTTTTGGGCAATTCTGTTCTTCATGGTTTTTGTGCTTCTTTTACCATTTACCTTATTCTGTTTTTTAAGGTGTTATTTTCTTCAGGGCTTTTTGGGCCTTCTTTACCAAGTTGTAGACCTTTTATGGTTTCCTTGCATCACTTTCATTTTTTCCCAGTTTTTCCTCTATCTCTCTTATTTATTTTTTAAATACTTTTATGAGCTCTTTCATGCATTCTTTCTGGACCTGAGATCATTCGCTTTTTTTTTTTACTTTAAGGTTTTGGATGTAGCAGTTTTGACTTTGTTTCCTTCTTCTAAGTTTGCATTTTCACTTTGCTTATCACCTTAATATCTTTCCATGCTCAGGTGCTTTTTTTTTCTAGCCTATTTTTTGACTTTTAATTTTCTATTAAAATTGATCTGTGAGTCTGGAGTAGAGAGGGCATTGTCCTAAGCTTCATATTTTCTATGTTGCTGTTTTAAGAGCTATTTCTGAGGTTCTACAAGTTTTCAGTTCTTCTAAGGTGGTATGATCTAAGAAGAGGTGTGGTCTGTGTTCTCCTGGTCTATGCTCTGGTCTGTGAATGACCGCAAGCATTCTTTTCTGCTCTGGAGCTGCGACCAGGTTCCCCAATCGAGCTAATTGTCCTCTTCTCCTGGGCACTGCAAAATAGAACTATATATGGGCAATGCAATATAGTCTTAGACCTTGTGCCAGCAAAATCTCTTTTAATATCATTCTGGCTTGTGTTATGATCCCATTACTTTCTGTGGGCTGAATGTTCAGGAAACTGCCACTGCAGAACACTTTGATCCCAAGGCCTCCTCATGGCTTCCCATTGTGCCCATCTGCACTGCACAGTCCTCCACACTCACCTTGGGTAAACTAGGGTGCAGTAATAAGCAGTATAAAGTTGTAAGGGAAGTAGTAATAAAGGAGAAGAGAGAAGGATAGGTATCTCAAGTTGTGCAAGGTTATAGAGTCAGTTGAAAGCTGGGAAGATGGTCTAAAATATATAAAAAGGTGACAGCTTTTATTTTTATATCACAATCATTTTTTAAATTTCATCCCCTTTCCCTTCTCCTACAAAGTAAACTTTCCACTCTTACAGAGTGGGGAAAAAAACAGTTAAACAATCAACTGGCACATCAGTCAATAGTACAATTTATACCCCTAGTGAGGGCCACTAGAGAGCAAGGTAGGAAGTGCATTTCTACTTTTCTTCCATGAGGCTAATTCCTACCATTATCATCACAGACTATTCAATTTTACTTTATTTTTCTTTTTATTTACATTGTAATAGTCAGTGTGCCTATTGTTTTCTTGGTTCTGCTTGTTTAGTCTGCATCAGCTCATATAAATCTTCAAGTAAACAGATTAATTTGATGCACTAGTCAAAAAGAATTTTTTTTTAATTCTTTATGTAGAAGAATGAGACACAATACAGTTCAATAAGCATATTTTAAGTTGCTACTATATTCCCAAGAGAATTGGCCAATTTTCTGTTCTTCAGTGGATTTTTGTGCTTCTTTTGCCATTTGTCTTATTCTGTTTTTTAAGGTGTTATTTTTTCAGGTTTTTTTTTTTGTGTGTGTGCCTCCTTTACTAAACTGTTGACTCTTTTTTTATGGCTTCCTTGCATCACTTTCATTTTTCCCAATTTTTCCTCTACCTCTCTTATTTGTTTTTTTAATGCTTTTATAAGCATAGAATAATGACTAGAGAACCAGTTTTAGAGAGAAGAACATCTGTGTCCAAATCTTCCCTTTGACATACACTAGTGGTTTGACCTTGGCAAGTTGCTTAATCTCTCAGTGCCTCAGAATAATTATGTTACAAGAAGTTAAGAATTTATAAACTGAAATTATGAATTGTAGGATGTTTGCTTATCTGCACTGGTAGAGAGAGTTTCCATGCCAGCAGTTCCTCACACTAATGAAATTATGGAACTGTATGCAAAAAAAGATGAGGGAGAAAATTAAATGTTAGACACTTGGCCAAAACTGGAGACACATAAAAAAGCAACAGAGAAGAGTCATTGCTCTCTATAATCAAAGCTCATTCCCTGAAAGAAACAACATGCACAAAGATAAGTGTACTTATACCTAGAAACTTAGAAAAAATGTATGTATATATATATATATATATATATATATACATGTATATACTTATAAGTGGACTATAGTTTTTACACTCAATTTGTCTTGCAGCAGCTCTGTTTGACTTCAACTCCAGTGCACAATATATCCCTCAAGACAACTATTTTTCCCCATTTGGTACATTATCTTCCCCCATTAAGCTGTATACTCCTTGAGGGAATACCTCATGTACAGTAGGTGATAATTACTGTTTATTAAATTGAATTCAAGTTTATATTGTGCATATGAGTATATGTAAAGATATATAGATATATATGTATATGTAAATTCTACTGTTGGAAAATATGTAAACAAATTAGTAAGATATCTATTTATATATTCCATGTATACATAGTTTATACATATACATACTCATATATATATATATATATATATATATGAATATATTCTTGTACAAGGGCTTAAAACACAAAGAAAAGAGAAGGCTTCAGACAAAAAGTGAATTGGGAAGGGACATTGCTAGGACTAACTGATTAGAGAAGATATTCATGTCCTAAGTGGTCAAGCTGGTTTCTGGAATCCAGGGACCTAATCGGTTTCCCAGAAGAGATGGCATCACAACAAGGTGTCCTTGCAGTCACAGTGGGAGGAATCATTGGGATGGGGAGCATGGCAAGGACGAACTTCTGATTGGAGAGATAAAACTTAACACAAGTTGAAGGAAGCTGGGCTCAGTCCACCAAGCTGGAGGGAATAGTGCTTAGTTCCTGAGCCACAAGGGAAACATTTCAACAAAACCAAACAACACAGCAAACAAATTCAACATTATGTTCAGTGTCCATGCCTGTATTACACTATTTCTGCAAAGAATGTAGAGGAGTATATTTTCACATTCTTATTTGGATCCAAGATTGGTCATTACAATTTCATAACCTTGACTTTGGATTGCTTTATTTTATTCTTTTAATTTATATGATTGTGGTCATAGAGAATATTGTTTTCCTGGTTCTACTTCACCTTTTATCAGTTCATACAACTCTTCCCATGCTGCTCAGTGTTCATCTTATATTTTAGATGTTTAGTAATCTATATTTAGTAATCAGTTTAGTAATATCCCAAAAATTTATATGCCATAATTTTGCAATTCTCCAATCAAATAATGGTCTACATTACAAAAGAATGTTTTTATATAAAAATTAACAAGACAATCACAAGAAAAAATTAAGGTAAGGGGCCTTCTGTTTTACATCCTTGGACCTTCTTTGGTCTAACAACATCCAATATAAACACATGACCTCTATCTGGTTCTGTATTGTAATTTTAATGGACCTAAACTCAAAGTCTTCTAGGCATGTCAGTCTTCTAGGTATGTACTTGAGTGTAGACAATGGGAATGTGAGAAAATAAGTCTACACAATCTAGTAACTGAAAAGATATGAAGGAAATAAAAAAATTAGCATTGAAAGTGATTATAACAATGAACAACTCAGCAACACAGTTCAAAAGCATCCCACACACAAATACAATTGAACATGTAAAATATTTCAAGTCCCACATTTTATATAGGTAGAAACCCTAGGGAAGTTCATGATCCTTGCCAAAGAATCTCAAAAACTAAAGTAGAAGCAATAGCAACAATTATATCAACAGATAAATAGAAAAAAATTCCAGAGCGATATTAGCTTGCCTCCTACCCTCATGGTCTAAACTCAGATAACTACCCACCTATGTTTTGCCCAAAATTGTCCTACCATACTGTAACACAATTGCTGAGCGATCTCTATTTTCTGTCTTCATTCTAGTAGCATCCTGGAGCTATATCAATGGGCAATAAGCAATCTTACCCACTTCCTGAATTTGCTCCTCAATAAAAATGGCCAGCGTTTCAGCATATGAAGGTTTAACAAAAACCTTACTCAAAACAACCCTGTGAGGGAGGTAAGTGTGAATAATTTTGCAAAGGAGAAAAATGAGGCTCTGAGAAGTCATATGACTTGTCTATAGTTTTAACAGTTGGTGTGTATCTGAGATAGTTCTTGAACACAGATTTCCTAAGTCTACATCCAGCTCACTCCTACAATGCCTCTCTTCCTCTCAAATGTAATGTCTTCATGAACACCTCCCCAAATACTGAACAAAAGCCTTGCTGAAGCAGTGTTAACAGGGTATCTTCCAGGAACCCAGTAGTCAGAGCCACTGTCACTTGGGAACCATCAACATCAACCCTCACATCTCCTCTCCAACTCCCAGAAAAGCTCATTTGTATAATAAATCTGTGGCCATACATGGAAGAAGGGACTGTTTTCCCATTCCTAACCTTTATAAGATCCCATTTATTCTACAACATAAGAAGGAGAACAGAATGTTGGGATGATTGCATTTTTCTTTTATGTTTGAACACTCAGAATGGTGCTTTTCATGTGACATAATGGGCAAACCCATTATTAACCAGCAGCTTTTCAGTGCTGGCCAAATAATTTACTGCAGAGCACAGCTTTTCCTCAAGCACCTAGGTTCGTGCGAGCAGCCTATTTAAGGATGTTTTTAGTACCTACAAGCTGACGATCTTATGATGGGATATAAAAAGATGAATCTTTATGTGTTTTAGTAGATGAATCTTCACAGGGAGTTTATTGTGATCTTTAGAGGCAGCCAGAACACAGCACTGCAAATGAACTGAATAAAGTTAATATTCATTACTGCAAGCATTCATTCAGGATTTTGTCAGTCCTTTAAAACACCACAGGAAGGTCTTTTTTCATATTATCCATATAACAATGGATCTAAGCTACACAAAATTTTAAAAGCTAATGTCATGCATAACTAAGGTCCATTTGATATATGTGCTATCTCCACTGATTTCTTTATTATTAATTTCACATCCCATCCCCAGCCTCCCAATGTTAACATGTCTAATGTGGGACCCTTACTAGGTGGCCTGGCAACATCTCAGGCAGTCATAGGGTCAGTAGCAAGAAAAACCCATGTCCCTATACCATTCTCCAATTTACAAAGCATGTTTCTCTCAAAAATCCCTTGATGTTGATCTCCAGAGAGGTCACTGACCTGTCTAGTCACTGAACCAGACCACTACAGAGCCCAAAACTCCCTTGGTCCCAGGAATATTCTCTTTCCATAGTACCAGCAGTAGTTTCTAGGCCTGGAATCATAGAAAAAATAAACCAAATAAGCCTCTGGGAGCTCTGCTCCAGCCCTCATATCCATATATCATATACATGCAAAGAGTCATTTAGTTCATTCCTCAGACTTCTTGGCAAAAGGGGGATCTATGATAATTTCCCTGGTGTGCTGACACCAACCTTTACAATGAATCTCCACAGCATTACATTCAGAGCATCCAGAAACTGTTTCTAAATTTAAAAAGAGAGGTAGATAATTTGCAAAAAAAGAAAAAACTAACAGCCAAAAAAAAAAAAAAAAAAAAAAAAAACCCGAGAGAAAACGTTGCTTTCCAAACAAATAAATAAAAAGTATAGGTGGGGGTATAGTAGAAGTTCACTAGAAGATGTGCATTATCAAGTTCAAAGGAAAAGAATGCAGAAGCTTAAGCATCATAGACTATTGAGGACAAATTCTTTTATAACAGTCAAATAAATCATGAGAAAATTGGTGAAATGAAAGAAATATTACTTAAAAATAAATACTATTCAACTCCTGTCTCTAATTTTAAAAATTAACTGAATTTATCTCCCTTTCTAGTCAGAAATGTAGAAACAATATTCTCTTCTCAGTCTAAGGATATAAGGAAATTTTTCTGATCTCTCAAATACAGTGGTTATTATTGAATTAAAGATACAACAAATACTTAAAATATCTAACAATGATATATGCCTTCTCCCTTTTTTCCTTCCACAAGGACAAAATAATTTTTCTGATGCTACTGTAACATGATTTCAATGGTTCTAGGAAAGGCATCCTATTTTTAAAAAATATCTCCCTACTTGTCTGATTCCTGCAATTATTTTAACAAGATAAAACATCTTACAATAAGTCTTAAAATACTAATATTGCTGAGAGGTCTCACATTTACTTGGACTTTATTCTGATCTTTTCCTGAGAATAGGTTCTTAAGTCCTTGAAGAGGAAGTGACTTCAGAGTCAAAAGCAGAGGCTGAGGAAATCAATGAAAAATTCATAATTTAATATAGGACTATTTCTACCCTCTTAAAAGAGAGATCTTGAATTACTGTGACCAATTTTGGTCTCCAAATCCTGATGTCTCATGGTTCATTGTCAGATGGCATCCTCCCGGGCACAACTGATTATGTATCTATAGTATCTGCACAAGATAAAGGAACTCTGTGGTTTCCCATCGAACTGCATGCTCAAATTCTGGAGATCAATGAAACAGATTAAAAAGCAAAGTTATGTTCATTATTATTTCTTGTCTTTAATATTTAGCTAATCCTTGTGAGCATTATTATTTCCAAAATTGAAAGCTGGTAAAATAAAATATTTGTTTTATATAGAGGTTAATTACTGAGCACACACATACACATACATTGTAAGGAATTTTTTTAATTCATTAATTAACCAAAGCTTAAAATTAAAATATGTACAGCAAGAAATTTCCTACTGCATAAAAATGGAATAAGAATACTCTTAAACTGTAAATCCATTTTCAGTGGTCCAGTTAAAGTTGTTCATTTAATGGGCATTTTTAAGATGTTGCATGGAAATTACAGGATGGTATTATCAGAATTAACTTCAATCACCCAAATGGAACAATAATAAAGAGAATTTTTACAAATTGCCATAAATAAGAGTGCTGTCTGCTATATAATACAACACACACTCTGCCTTGCAGTCCTATAGAATGTGTCATTCACAAGCAGAAGTTATTGTCGATCAATTATTTTTTTTCCTTTCCTGTTCTTTTGTCTAATTCAAATATACTTCACATTTCAGGCATAGATTCTTAACAAATATGTGCCACTCATCCTAGAACCTGTAATAATTGTTATTGATCTGCAATCAATATAAATACACATTTAATGTTATCTATTGTAATCTGATCAATAGATTCAAAAATTGCCTACTCTTTTAGCCATACATGTATGTGGAAAGCATTTCAAACGTGAGCAAAGCAGACCTGGGGACTAGTGAAATAACAAGCAACTATGTTGGAATTCTGCAGTGCTCCAGACATAGCAGTCAGGCAGGGAGTAAGAAAAGGTAGACTTCATCATTTTTCTAAGCCCGGATCGCATGTTCTTGTTCTTTCTTAAAGGGCATGCACAACCAGTGGACCTTTGGTTAATCACTGTGAGTCCCCATGATTGTAACAAAGATGACTAGTGATTGATCCGGGAAGAGCTAGCCTGTCAGTATGATATATGAGGAAATGAAATAAAAAGCCTCCTTCAAAGTAACTTCTTTGATGGAACACGGAAAATACTAGTAGTCCCTTGGACTTTCAGTGAGAGGAGAAAAGGATTTTCCTTCGTTTTCCTCAGAAGCAATGGTGATTTCACACTTTCTACAGTAAAAGTAGACCTCAAGTCACTATTATTAATAAATCATGAGAAAATTATTAAATCCATATTACGTGCCAGGTGAAACAAAGGCAAAAACCAAATAGTGCTTACTTTCAGGAAACTTACAATCTAATGAGAGAGAGAAAAGTAAGCATATATCAATATTACTATATAGATAGATAGATAGATATATACATACATACGTACATACATATATAATGCAACTTAGTTTAGCAACTGAAATGAATAACGATAGGTTTTATGTAGAAGAAACCTGGTATTTCCAAAATTTTAAGTGAGGAAGAAGCGGGATCCAGACAGGAGGAAAAGCAAAGAAAAGGAGACAAGCAAAGTGCCATACACATGAAATAGCAAGTAGGCCAATATAGTTGAACCAGAGCATAAAACAAAAGGGGAGCAATAAGTATGAAGGCTGTGACATCATCACTATTCCAAGATGTTTTTCACTTCTATTCAGTGACACATGAGTAGAAAGAGAGGAGGTCGATGGTGGGAGCAATCCACATTTGGGACTTGGAAAATTAGGACAAGAAACGTGGGGCATAATGCATAGTTAAATTGATTCATGATGTAATGAGGAAGAAGAGGGTAGCCAGAGTATGAGTAATGACCTGGGAAAAGTCTGAGAGTAGAAAGAGTGAAAATCATGGAAAGATAAAATCTAAATTTGGCAAAGTAAACTGATAAATGGTCAAGTAGGAAGCTTCACTTTTGAAGAAGAAAAAAACTGTACCTTATTTATTAAGAAACAATTTGAAAAAGCAGTTTATGGAGAGTACAATGATTTGAGGTCACAATGAGATAAATTTATATCAGAATCTACAGTTGGTATGATCTTTTATTTGTGGTATTGGTGCAATAAAAATGTGGCCATCTCTGTGGAACTAATTTATGGGTGTTCAGAAGAATGAATAGCTAAGTTAGAATTCTGAATAAAGACCAACCACATCGAAGACCCGATGAATGACAAGATTGTCTGCGAATGAGATTCTCCTCTCAAAGAGGGAGAAGAGAAAATAACTTAGAGTTCATTAGATAAGAGGTGTCAGCATATGAACTAGATAATGAAAGTCATCTAGATAAAGAGAATCTCAAAGGAAAGGGAAGGTAGAGATGGGAAAGAAATAAAGATTTATATAATGCCCGCTATATACCAGAAATCATGCTAAACACTAAAAATATTACCTACCTCCTTTGAAGGAAGACTGGTTGTTGAACAATGGTAGTGAAGGTAATCTCGTTATGGTAACAGGGCATGGAATATAGCAAGTACACCCTTAATAACACTGAGTTGAGCAGGAGAGCACGAGACATTTGGAAGGAAACAGGTCTTAACGAGAACCAGAAAATGGAAAAAGCAGGAGAGCAAGAGATCTAAAATGAAAGGAAATTTATCAATTGTGGAACAGGATTTCCTGATGGTACAAAAGAAGGTAAGAGCAGTTATTGGAATTTTATATTTCTTTCCCTTAGCCATAGTTACTGAATAACTATCCTAAGAAATGAATATTACCATACCTGTTAATAGTATTGTGCTTAAAAGGACAAAAGCAGGTTATTTAGCAAAAGTTAATTTTTGCAATGAAAACACTGTGGAGAAAGGCACTACCACCAGCTGAAAGCACGAAAGATTCATCCCTGGCTGACCAGAACATCTGAACTTGTGAGGCACCAGAACAATACAGCTCTAGGGTGAACATGAAATATCCATTGAACAATACTACAAAGATGTCTTTACTTTCCAGGTGAATATTATAGCTTGATAAGCAAGTAGCTCCATTTTCACTGCTTGTCCAATAATAGGGCCCAGCCCAAGCCTTACTTGCTCATCGTTTGAGTTTTGTTGGCTCAGAGTGAATATAAATATCAGTTGTTTCTGTGCTGGCCACAAACCCTGAGGATCTTCCCCTCCTTGGTTGATTCTTTTGTAAAGCCAAACTAGGGCATCTTTTGTCTCAATTCTTACCTAGCTTTTAATTACTGAGGGGTGTTGCCTCAGACAAACTAAGACTTGGAAAAGACCTGAGCTTAAAAAGGTCAAGGTCTCCCAAGGCAGCTAGGACCATGGCCAGTCGTCTTGGTCTATGTCTTGTCATTGGACTTTGATGACTGTAGAAACAGAAGGAGGCTGATGACTTTGCATTCCTCTGCCTTAAATTCAATTCACTTTCAAGCCAAGATATCACCCTCCTGATGTCATCAGTCCTTTTCAAGAATGAAGGATAAAGAATAATTTGACAAGTCATTAAAAGACTTCTGTGCTTAAAGCATATTTTTTGTGTGTGGTGGAGAAAATAGTTTTTTATAATTGTTTTCTGCTTTATACATTACCTACTTTTTTCTATAAGTCATTCTTCAAATCTTTTGAAAGTAGAGCCTAGTTATGTGCTTTGCCTAAATGGGCTTTGGAGATTTCCCAAAAACTTGTAGGGCTGGGACAATGAATCATAGAAGGAAAAAAATCTGATACCCCTATTTACGGTTAAGACCCATAAGGACTGAATCTCCATTCAGTCTGTTGAACCCAAAGCCATGACTCCTTTTTTTAATTTTTTATCTCCCCTTTTCTAGAAAGAAGTTTTCTTGAATCCTGGTTGACACTTCTTTATAACTTACCTTGAAAAGGTGGATAAGCTCTCAAGAATAAAGCAAATTGTCAGTCTGATCCGATGTCAACTAATTAAGAAGCTGGTGGATGTTAACCAGAGTGAAAAAAGTGATAAAGAGTCAACTAGGAAGTTTCTCTTTTGAAGAAGAAAAAAAGCTATACCTTATTTAGGAAACAACAGTTTGAAAAAGCAGTTGAAATTGGAATATAAATTGCAGAGAACAGGAGCTATCTTCCTTTTCTATATGTATCCTAGCACACAGTAAGTGCTTAATAAATGCTTTAACATTTCATTCCATTACAAGTGAAAAAAGTGAAGGCTTCATGCCCACAGTTATAAATATCAATTTATTCTTGCCAAAATTTGTGTTAGCTGATGTACAGAAAAAAGAAGGAGATGCCAAAAGTTAAATATGCTGGCTTTTTTTCAAAGATACCTAAACCTCAGATTAATAGCTCATTATCTGAGTCTTTGTACATAGTAACTGGATCCAATATTTTACAAAGATTAAGTCATTCATTCATATTTTGTATTGGTTCATTAAGCTGGATTCTCTGTGTTCAGGAGGCCACATAGATAAGTTTTAACAAAGCAAAATGGCCAAATATTTCTCTATACATCATCATGCCTGTATAAATATTACCATAAATTAAGAAACACACAATCATTCATGGCTGTACTATCTGTATTTGGCCAATTCATTTGTTTACAATGTAGCAGAATGAAGTGAAGAGGAGAAGACTCTATATCTGGGGAGACTCACAAGTGGCAAGAGCTGTCATTGTGTGTGGCCTGAAGGGAGGCAGAATTGACATCTCTAGCTTCTTCTCCTCCTACCCTTCTCTAAGCGAGACTTTCATTCTTGATAGGACGTTTGTAGCTAGAGGCCACTAGCCCCTCCACAGAGAATGGAGGCACTGGTTAGCTGTCTTTCACTCTTGTAGGGTACCAAAATGATATCACTATGTTGTGATATTCACAGTGCCTACAGTGGCCATGAATATGCCAGCACAGCTCTGAATTGCAAAATACAACAGACTCTCCACATGGAAGACAGAGCCAAAACATTTTCTCAAACACCATAAAGCCAAATCCCAACACCAGAAAACTAAACCCATCATAGCAACAAAGAAATCCATACACAATAACAATGCAGGGGGCACTACCATCCCCAAGTCTTCCCTTTGTTAGCCTTCCCACAAACCAGCTCCCTTAAACAAATCACAGACTGGCTCCCTTAAATAAAATCATAAACAAGCTCGCCTACTTGCCTAGCTAGTTGCTACCCTAGTTGGCTACCACTCTGTCCTTTCCAGCTCTGAATGGTCTAACCAAATTCCTCTCAACTCTGCTCCAGGTCTATGTCTTCCTGTTCCACCCATTCAGCAAGCTCCTTCCACCATAGGCTTCATGTGACTCAAACTCGTGTGACTTAGGCTTCCATGTGACTTAAACAACTCACATAGGCCTATTAATAGATGGGAAAGATCTTTCTATTCCAAAAAAATACATTAGTTCCATTAAAAATACAGTAGCAATGCTTTTTCATTTTTATGTAAAGAATTAAATCTTGGCAGAATGTTTGATACTGCAGGATGTAGCATATCTTCAAAATTTTTCAGAGTTGATTGATATTTTTATTTTGTCAATGCTAAGGATGCCACTTCACACAAATATGTAGTTCAAAATGGCAGAAGTATGCCTAGGACTATTTCAGAAATTCTTGGGAGGGGGCACAGTCAAGAAGATGGAGTGACAATAAGGACTTCCTTGAACTCTCCCCCAAAGCCCTCCAAACAACCATAAAAAAGGACCCTAAACAAATTCTAGAGTTATAGAATACACAGAATGACACAATGAAACAAATCCCCAGCCCAAGACAACTTGGAAGTTTGACAGGAAGTGTCTTTCATACTGGGCATGGAGCAGAGTACAGTTTGGGGTGGGCCACACACTGGCACAGACTTCTGAAGCAGGCCTCAGGGGAATTAATCATTTGCAGCTGTGGCTGTACCCAGACTTCTCAACCCACAAATGCCAAAAAGGTCAATGGGAAAACTCTGTGGGACATGGTTAAAAGAGGAGTGTACTAGTCAGCTAGGTCAACTTCAACCCCATGGCTGTAAGGGTGATGGCAACGGCAGCCAGGAGTGGTGGTGACAGCAGCGGTAGTGGTGTCAAAGGAGGCTTCTGGAGCTCTACATCCATAGACAGTGCTGATTGAGAGACTGATACAAGTATGGGACAGAACATCTACCCTCACCCCCACCCCCACTAGAAGCAGAGTCTTACCTTGACAAAGAGTTAGAAAGTCAAGTATTTGGCTTCGAAGATGAGTTAACATCAAAAAAGAACTCAGACTATAGAATCTTACTTTGGAGACAAGGAAGATCAGGGCATCCAAACAGAGGAGGACATTAGAGTCAAAGCTCCTACATCAAAATCCTCCAAGACGAATATGAATTAGTTTCAGGCCATGTAGGAGCTCAAATAGGATTTTGAAAATCAAGTAAGAGAAGGAGAGGAAAAATTGAGAAGAGAAATGGGAGTGATGCAAGAAAATCATGAAAATCAAGTCAACACCTTGTTAAAGGAGACCCCCCAAAATACTGAAGAAAATAACACCCTAAAAAATAGACTAACCCAAATGGTAAACGAAGTCCAAAAAGCCAATAAAGAGAAGAATGCTTTAAAAGCAGAATTGAGCAAATAGAAAAGGAGGTCCAAAAGCTCACCAAAGGAAATAATTTCTTAAATAGTGAGAATGGAGTTAGTAAGTTACTGAGGACAAATTTGAACTCAGGTCTTCTTGACTGTACCACCTAGAATATTTACAAATACCTTGATCTTCTACAACTAATTAATTGATGTCAATCATAAAGTTACCAAGGAAAAACTCTATGTATATTAAGGATTTATTTGCATCTTGAATGTGAAGTTAATTGATAACAGTTTTAGAGCAATTAAAACCTTTGCAATACCAATTTTAATGTATGCTTTTGGAATAGATTTAGAAAGTATATAAACAAAAGTTCTATATTAAGAAAACAGAGAGCCTACTATCTTGAGGTAACTATAGAAAAATTAATTCTTCCATGTCAAAAAGAAATAAAAAGATTGATAGATACAGCCAGAGTATGTAATAAAAACATTAAGAACTTAAGAGAAAAATTATTGCAATTGTCACAACATTCCAAATCCCCTCTCCATTTCCATTTTAAGTTATATATTGTTCAATACTACGATGCTTGAGTCTAAAGACATCAGTTCCACCTGAATGAGAAATTCTTAATAATTTTGCTCTATCAATTCAATAGTATTGCTCTATACTAAATTCTTTTTTGTTGCCTAAACACTTTAAGGAAATGGGATAAAAGCTTGAGGTAATTGTTTTTTCTTTGAGGATAGAATGATGGTCAGATAAGGTAAGTGGGATTATTTATTTTACCTGAGGTTATTGTCTTCTCTCTCCATATCGTGACTAGATTAATATGATACTAACAAAAACAAGAAGTTTTTGTTTATTTCAATTGAAGGAATTGTCTTGAGTTCAGATGGAATGGTCAAAGCTGTACTGGATGACTTAGAAAGATGGTTCATTCTTGGGAAAACGATTTAGGGACACTAATATTTTAAGTAACTGTTTTGCTGACTGTTACCCAAATTCTGACCCCTTAATCTTGACTATGGAATATTTTTGAAGGTGTAACTTCAAAATGGTTATAGCTAGAAAGATTTCCAAAGACATGAGGAAATACTGCGCAGTTTTCTTCATCTCCTTCTCTTAGCATTATTTTTACCTTTCTCTTACATTGAGTTCAATTTAATTACTAAAATTATTTTCTGGCCAACTTTAGCAAAAAATACTGAGTACAGAATTTTCTTCCACTAAACAGATAGAATATCACCCAATCACAGTGATGTCTAACAATAGGAATAGATTTGTTGAATAGGAAATTATTTACCTATGAATGAAGCCAATGAAATAGCTACAACCCAAGAATGAGATAAAAAACAAAAGTAATGCCCATATGAATTCAACCAGCAATATGCTAACAAAGAAACTATGAATAAATTTAATCACAGGCATTTATTTATTACAAGCAAGGACTTCTTCAGGTTGATTCAGAATTAGGTCATTGCCACCAGAAATTATAGAATGGTTGTCCTTAAGGAGTCTGGATTTATTGATCGATATATGTATATATTGATAATCTATTAACTATATGGAAGAGAGGTAGCAAAATATCGAGATCCACAAAAGAAGTCAATATTATGATGGAACAAAATGAGATTCTAAGTTTTCTCTTCATTCTATCTGCTTCTGATGTTGTCCCAAAGATGCTGAGCCTATAGAAAAGGAGCTGACTTCCTAATATCGATGTTCAATTGGAAAAGCAGTAATAACAAATAAAAAATTGCAATTAGGCTAAGAGAATTTCTCTCTGAACTCCAATGAATAAGATGAAAAGAATGAGATAAAGATGAAGATGATGACAAAAAATGTTTCTATAAATATGTGTTCAACACATTATTGTATGGTTTTGAGATAATTAGAAATGAAAATTCATAGGTCTCTATTGAACTACCTACTTTTTTCAACTTATCACTTATGCATGCTTTTTTAGGACATTCTGACTTCAATGGTGATTATAACTGCTAAGAATAAAATTTTAAAACAAATCAAATGCAAACTGAAAACTATCTTTTTGATGTCTTGTTTCTACAAAAACCTGTGACAGTAGAAAACAAGAGTCACTATATTTCCCTTTCTGTACAGAAGTTGTGCCATTTTATAAGTCTCCAACTGAAGTGTAAATGATCAATCACAGCTAACATTGTTTTCTTTTCCTTTATCTAAGTTCTTATGCAAGATCAGACGAAGAACAAGAAGCCTTCAACTTCCAAGAGTGATGTCACGTGAGCAAATTGAGGAAGCTCTTCCCCTGCCCTCAAACACGACAAATTACCCCAAAGGATAGAGGAAGTTGTGAATTCATGGCCATAAGGAAATGGCTCATATTCAGAAGTCCACTTGGCCCATAAAGACATATTCCTCTATATACCATACAGTTTCTATCAGTCCTGTATGGAATAAACCTTTTACTGACCTACATTATACATCTTAACAAAGTGGGTTTTATCACCACAAGAAACGATACGTACAATGGTAAATTATGACTTTGTTTATGCCCAGTTCCTGGGAGGAACCTCAGTTGTCATCCACTGTTTAGAGGAATTGCCTGCTTATTGTAGAGATTATTTTGAAAATAGGAAATTCCATCCATCCTCCTCAGAATCTAGTCAAAATATAAAATTAAGCCTACTTGAAATATCAGGGCTTCACTAACATATAGCCTGATATTGTATCATGTCCTGATATAAAAAGTGTTGATTTTAAACTTTCATGATAACAGACTTAAATATGTTCAAATGTGATGATGTGTGCTGAACTTCATCTATTGAGTATATTGGAATGGAATAAAAAGTAGATCACTTTTTATTTGTATAACACTATATTTATATCATCATGCTCCTTTGCACAATAATGAGAAAAGAAGTATGAAACATACATGAAATCTAGTCTTCCTTGGAGCAAGTACTTAAAAGGCATATACTAGGTCACCTTCCTAAATCCAGTGCTACCACAAGAATCACTGATTGTTACTTCAAAGAAGGTACTTTTCTCATGCAATTGTGTGGTCATTTCCTCCATAGTGTTCTTTTATTCAACTTTCCTTTATTCCATTCCATATCCCAACCTATCTGATATTGGTGACGAGGCCTCTTAATATAGATCTGAGAATTTTCCATCTGTCTCCCAGGAAAAAATTAGGGCATTCAACCAAAAAAAAAGTGGACTCCTTGAATAGTGCAATCTCTGAAGAAGAATGAGCCTTCTAAAAAAGAACATTATTTCTTCTCCTTTAAAGAAAAAAAAAAGACTGAGAGGCCAGAAAGACTCAAGTAAATTGAACAGAAAACCAATAGTAAAGAAAAAACAGAAAAAAAGGCTTGAATCAGGAGAATGAGGGCTAATGCTGGGAACAAAATGAGATTTAAAGGTAGGCTGCTTAACACCCAGGGGTCTGAACCAAATGACACATTGCATTCAGGAGCAGTGAAATCCAAAGATCACAGTTTTTTAAGACAGAAAAAGTTAAGTTTCCTTTCCAGACAGCAGATACAAGAGAGGAGTTGCTGGTTTTAAAATAGGAACAGAAATGAATAATCCCAGGCAATAAAATACCTTCCCTACCCGCCAAAAAAAAAAACAAAAAAACCTAAAATTAAGACAAAGTACATATGTTTAATTTAAACATAGGAGAAATAATTTCTCAGTGCCTCTATTATCAGTAGTTCAGGTCAATGTGTCCATGTGTCCCACATTACTATGTACAATAATTTTAAAAAGATAGTTGTAGTTTGTAGAAACACAGTTTTGTATTACTTTTATTTGATGGAAATGTCATCAGAGAAATTCTTTGTGTAACCTTAAGGTTATATTGTATTTACGTGGATTTGGAGCTTGCGTAGACATTGGAAGATTTTTGTGTTAAATGTTTTCTGTGCACTTTGGAGCTCAGCGCTTAAGAACTGGGGTTCAGAATATAGGGTACAGAGGCATGGACGTGGCCTCAGAGTCTGTGTGTATGTATGTATGTATGGTCCCTACATCCCTTACTTTGATGGTTAAAATTCCTTGAAAAGATCGCTCATTTTATCTCTGTGGACACTGTTTCCATGAATGTACAGAGAAAGTGCTGTATCAGTAGGGGACCTCCCAATACAGATTCTTAGACCTACATCATAAAGGAAAGGCAACTTTTGAGAGGTTAACAATGACTTTAGTCAAGCACATGTATCAATTCTTTAGTCAGGCACATATATTACTCACCTAGTACAGAGGAGTCAATACCCTGAACCCCAAAGTAATCAACAGACATGGCTGACCATAATTCAACACCTAGGTACAGCTGTCTGACCATCATTACCAGAGAGGAAAGAACGACATCCCCCTTCTCAAAGCCAGGGAACTCCTTAGTGGTTTCCCAGAGTCCTCATCTGGCACTCAAACCTTCTTACCAAAATTGAGTCCCCAAATAAAACCTCACCCTCACAGTATTTATATGTCTTTTAGAGCCAGAGGACAACCCAACCCTTGAGAACCACTGCCTCATTAACAAAAGCTGTGGGTATTCCTACTACACTTCCCTAATCAAACTCCCCTTAATGGGCAGGTGCATTAATGAGTCAGAAAGATCCTCCCCAATCACATTATTCAGTCAGAGGCACTTTTAGTAAAACATCAACAGCAAAAGATCCTAATCTGGTTTCCAATGTTCCTTTCTATACTAGGTGAGTCTTCCCAATGCTTTCCAAATATAAACCTATAGAAAATCTACTTAATCCAGAATCATGTATTTTTTGGGTTAGCTCAGTGACTATCTCCTCTAAACTATATCAAGGTCAAAGGACAAACAAACAACACTAGCCTTAATCACTGAATATGCATGGCCTCTGACAAATTGAGACCTGTTGGATCTCCCACGGTATGGAGGGCCATTTTCAGTCATCCTGATCTGGCCACTGGACTCACATGACTCGAGGAGAAAGTCAGGCTGGTGATTTTGCATACCCCTCCCTCACTTAAATCCAATTAACTTGCATTTCATGGCATAACCTCTCTGATGTTATGATCCTCTTCAAGAATGAGGGACAAGGAAGGAAGGAAGGAAGGAAGGAAGGAAGGAAGGAAGGAAGGAAGGAAGGAAGGAAGGAAGGAAGGAAGGAAGGAAGGAAGGAAGATTCTTTGAACCCTTGCAAAATATCTTGGGGTCTACTGGCTGGATTTTTCTTAAAGATCATGTCTTAAACCCAAATCACTTTGGCTTTCACTGATTGACCAACAGTAGGTCCCAGTCTGAGCCTCTCTTGTTCATTAATTAGGCACTGACTATCTCAGAGTGAATGTAAATAGCAATTATTTCTGTTTTGACCAGAAACCCTGAAGATCTTCCTTCCAGATTTGTTTTAACTAGGTAAAAGAGGCCATTCTTTGCCTCATTTCTTGCCTAGCCTTAATCACTCAATAGGGATTGCATCAGTCAAACTGATACCTGTGAAAGACTTCAGTTTAAAAAGGCCAATGTCTGTCACTGCATCCCGGGCCATCTCCAGTAGTCTTGACCTATATCTTGCCACTGGACCCGGCTGGTTCAGGCAGAAAAAGTGAGGCTGGTGACTTTGCTTAACTGTCTTTCACTTAAATCCAAATTCACTTACATGTCATGGCATTACCTCTCTGATGGCACCATCAGAACAAAAAATGGCAACAAGAATATCCGAAAAAGATAGCTGATAAAAATAAATCACACTATTCTTGAGGGAAAACTGGAAGGATTTTGATCAGATGATAATATAATAGATGGCATCAGATCTAGTTGAATGAAACAATTCAAATAGTAATTATCCCAAGAATAAGGAAAAACATAAGAAGGTAAACATGAAAAACCAATTACAAGGGATTTAATGAGAAAAAAATGTTTACTCCCTATATAGAAAAATGTTATCTGTAACTCTTAAGTAAGTTATCTTTACTGGAATAGTTAGAAAGAGCATACGTAGAAGGTTTAGGGTTGATTTGATTATGATGAGATGATCCTAAAAAATACAATTTGAAAGGACAGTCAAAATGAAGCAATCACTTCCCTACAAACTAGGTGTTATTGGAAAAACTGCTATACTGGAGGCAGGAGAGGGTCAAGAATTGGCAGAGCTAGAACCTTATTTTCATCAGAACTGAGTTAAAGAGGAATTAATGTATATATGTGTGTGTGTATGTACATATATGTATATATATATTTATACACACACACACGAAGGTATAAAAATCATTATCTACAGAAAAATGGGAAGGCAAGGAGATACAATAAGGGAGAGACTCTTAGAAGAGTTGTGGATCAAGTAGGCAGTGGTCAGAAGTAAATTAGATATGTGAGGAGGGGTAAAAAAAGAGGGAAAGGATAAATAATGAGGAAAAATACCACAGAGGGCAAAATATCACTAGTAATTTTATCTTTGTATGTGAGTGGGATGAATTTATCCATAAAATAGAAATGGATAGCAGAATGTATTAAAAATCAGAATTCAACAATATGTTGCTTACAAGAAACATTTAAAAATGAGAGAATCACATAAGTAAAAATAAAGTGCTGGAGTAGAATTTATTGTGTTTCAACTAATATAAAAAAATTAAGAGTAGCAATCATCATCTCAGACAGAGTTAAAATTAAAATAAATTTAATTTGGAAAGATAAACAGGGAAAGTACATTATAATAAAAGGTAACATAGATAATGAAGCATTATCATTACTAAACCTTTACGAATCAAATGCTATACCACCTAAATTTTAAAAAGAAAACTAAATGAATTATAGGTGGAAATATGTTGCAAAAACTCTAATACTGGGAGTTTTTAATCTTACCCTCTCAGAAATAGATAAATTTAATGAAAAAAATAAATGAGATAGAAGTCAAGGAGATGAATATAATCTTAGACAAACTAGGTGTGATAAATACCTTAAGAGAAAATGGAAACACAAATAAAAATTTTGTATAACTTTATAGTTTAATTCAGTAAAGGACAAATATTAAATGAATCCCTTTTGGATCATAATTCAATGACATCTTAAATTAGGGATGGAAACAGAGATTAAACATTAATTGGAAATTACATAACCTAATCTTAAATAATGAGTGGATTAAAGAACAAGTCATAGAAAAAAATAATTTTATTAAAGAGAAAGACAATAATAAGAAGACAACATACCAAGATCTATGGAATGCAGCAAAAACAGTGATCAGAGAACAATCTGTGTCTCAAAATGCTTACATTAATAAAATAGATAAAGAGCTGCCCAATAAACCAGGTGTGCAATTATAAAAAAATTGGAAAAAACAAATTAAAAATTCTCAATTAAACACCAAATTGAAAATCCTAGAAATTAAAGGTGAAATTAATAATGTGGAATATAAGAACACCATTGATTAAATTAAGGGTTGGTTTTATGAAAAAAAAAATAAAATATATAAACCATTGGTTAATGATTTTTCAAAAGAGAAAAAATCAAATTATTAGTATAAAAATGAAAAGGGGTGAACATAACACTAATGGATATAAAAACCAAAGCAATTTTTAGCAGTTACTTTTTTCCAAATTATATGCTAAGAAATTCAATGTATTAAGTAAAATACAAGAATGTTTACAAAAATAAACTACCTAGATTAAAAGAAGAGGAAATTGAATATTCAAATAAACTTTTTTAGAAAAAGTAAGAAGTTGAACAGACCATAAATGATATTACTAAGAAAAAACAACAGGACTAAATAGATTTATAAGTGAACTCAGCCAAATATTTAAAGGTCAGTTAATTATAAGATTAAATAAATTATTTGGAATAATAAACAAAGAAGAAGTTCTGCTGCATTTTTATGAAACAAGTATGGTAACTTAGATGTTACAACTAAACCAGGAAAAGCCAAAACAGAGAAAGAAAATAACATACAATTTCATTGATGAATATGTGTGCAAAAATCCTGAATAAAATACTAGGCAGATGACAACAATACATCATAATGATTATATATTGTAAACTAGTAGAATTTAGACCAAGATTGCAGGGATGGCATAACATAAGGGAAAGTATTAATTATAGCTTGACAATAATAAAACTAAAAAGATTACATGACTATATTAATAGATGCAGACAAAGTTTTTGACAAAATGCAAATCCATTGCTATTAAAAACATTTGAAAACATAGCTTTAAATGGGTTTTTCCTCAAAATGATAAAGAAGCATCTAACTAAAGCCACCATTATTTGTAATGGGATAATTTAGAAACTTGCCTAATAAAATTAGAAGTGCAACAATGATGCCTATTAAAATCAATATTCTATTAGAATTGCTATAAGAGAAAAGAAAAAAATTAAAGGAATGACAGTGGGCAATGAGGTGATAAAACTATCCCCTTTTGCAGAAGATATGATGATATGCTTAGAAAATCCCAGAGATTCAACTAAAAGGCTGGTGGAAATAATTAATTTTAGCAAAGCACTAGGATAAAAAAACCTCACATAAATCATTACCACCAACAAAACCCTGCAAGAAGAGATAAGAGAAACCACAAAAACCTAAAATATCTGGGAGCTTACCTGCTTATAAAACTCTTTTTTATAGAAATATAGTCAGATATAAATAATCATGAAGAAATATTAATTGTTCATGGATGGACACAGCCAATAGAATAAAAATAAAAATTCTACCTAATCTACTTATTCAATGCCATCCCAAGTAAATTACCAAAAATTATTTTTTGTGCTAGAAAAAAATTGTAACAGAATTCATTTGGAGAACATAAAGTCAAAATGGAAAAATGACCTTGATATAAAGGGAGACAACATAAGAAATGAGAAGAATATGGAACATATTATTTATTAGACTTATGGATAAGAGAAGAATTTGTGAATGAACAAGAAATAGTGAGCATTATAAGATGTAAAATAGATAATTTAGATTATATTAAATTAAAAAGGTTTTATACTTATAACACAAATGTGATCAAGATTACAAGAAAAGCAGAAAATTAAAGGGACAGGGAGATTTTCCAGACAATTTCTCAGATAAAGGTCTCATATCTCACACATATAGAGATCTTCATCAAATTCATAAGAATATGAGTCATTCTCCAATTGATAAATAGTCAAAGAACATGAAGAGGAAGTTTTTCAATGAAGAAATAAAAGTTATGTATAGTCATATACATCGGCATATATACATATAGTCATATAAAAAGCTCTAAATCATTGTTAATTATAGAAATACAAATTAAAACAGTTTAGAGATATAATCTCTCATCTATCATAGCTAAAACGATAAAAAAAAAATGACAAATTTTGGAAGGGGTGTGGAAAAATTAGGAAATGCCTGGTGGAACTGCAAATTGGTTCAATCGTTTTGGAGAACAACCTGGAATTTTGTCCAAAGAGTTACAAAATTTTGTATACCTTTTGGCCGAGCAATACAACTATGAGGTCTGTTTCTCAAAGTGGTCAGAAAAAGGAAATGAACCCATATGTTTTAAAATAATCATAGTAGCTCTCTTTCTGGTGGCAAAGAACTGGAAATTGAAGAGATGCCCCTCAGTTGCGCAATGGCTAAAGAAATTGTGGTATGATAATGATGGAATATTACTGTCTTGTAAGAAATGATGAGCAGGTTGATTTTGAAAAAGAAGGAAGTCTTTTATAAAATAATGAAGAGTGCAATGTGTAGAACCAAGAGGACATTGTATATATTAACAGCAATATTATTCAAAGAAAAACTGGGAGTAAACCAAGTTATTCTGAGTACTATAAATACTGAAATCAACTAAAAAGGTCCTATAAAAGAAGATGCTATTGATCCACAGAGAAAAAACTGATAAACAGAGGTATGTCTGGTATGGTTTTATTTGTGTGTGTGTGTGTGTGTGTGTGTGTGTGTGTGTGTGTGTGTGGTGGCTTTCTCTAGTGTTGAGTAGAGAAGGAAACAGTTTGAAACTGAAAATACAACAAAAAATAAAAATTTAAAAGCATATTTGACTGGAAATCTGTGGAGGATCTCAGGGATCTGTGCTTGTCCCTGTCCTGTTTTAAAATGTTTATCAATGATTTGGATAAAGACATAGAAAGCAAGCTAATAAAATCTGAAGATGATACAAAAACTGAGTAAGATAACTAAAAGACAATTATCAAAAATAGTTTGGCAGATTTAAAGCATTGGTCTGAATCCAGTGAAATTCTACAGAAATAAATGAGAAATCTTAGTTTGGCTTCCAACAATCAATTTCACAAGTAGAGACATGATATTGAGAGATAAAGAAAATCATTTGACCAATATTATGGAAGAACTTTCCCTAACCAGGAGCAATCACAAAATCTCAGAAAAGCATTTATGTGCCAGATTTAGAATAAATACAGTGAATTTCATGAGTTGACAGAAGCCTGCATAAAGTACAGGCCTCTTGAAATAGCTGCTCTACATACCTAACTCCAACTCATGCTAATGAAGTACAGGATCACATTTCTGATCAAGGATTCAGCTGTGGAAATTTCCAGGGGTAGTGCTTAACCTTGAAATCTTTCACCTATCCCATTCCACCCCCACTTAGCTCCACCCCAAGAGACTACAGCCAGGCATTCTGACAAACCACATAAAAGAGATAGAAAATGATTATAGGAGGGGAGAAGATGTCAGCTGTGCTTCCAGCTGTATGTATTTGTCCTTTGTTGTCGAAGAAGACTATGCCATCAGAGAAATAATGACATGACTTGTACTTGACTTTGTTTTGAGAGAGGGAGTGCTGTGCAGGTCACCGGTCTCACTTCTCCTCCAGAGCCATCTGAATCCAGTGACCAGATATTCATCAGGATGACTTAAGATGACCCAGGATTAGACAATTGGGTTAAGTGAGTGTCAAGTGTCTGAGGTGAAATTTGAACTCAGGTCCTTCTGACTCCTGCACTGGTGCTCTATCTACTGCTTCGAACTCTAGAGGAGAAGAGAAGGAGCATCTGAGATAGACCCAAAGATAACTGAAAATGGGAGGGAGAGACAATTCTTAGCCCTCCCCCCGCCCCTGCAGAGTTAACTTAAAGGAGGTATCTAAAGACTGAAAACACCTTATGGCTCAGTTTCAAAGTTTGTGCAACACTTTATGTGGCAGGCAACAGAAAATGAGAAGAGAAGGCAGAAACCAGTAGCAAAGAGTGATAGACACAGAGAAACATAGACATATAATGATAGAATGACTAATAGAAAGAAAGAGAAACAGAGACAGTGACATGGAGATTTGAAATTTTTTAAAGGCCAGATATATTGGGAAAGAAATCAGAATTTTTGCAACAGACTAGCAGGAAAAGTGAAAACTGAAGAAAGACAGGGAAACATGTCCAATGAAAAAGGAACTCTGAAAGAGAAGACTGAAGTGAATGAAATTTGGCAGAAGAAAAGTATAGGAAAATAATGGTGTTTTTGATTAACACTTTGAATTTAGAATGAAATTCCAGGTATTATTATTCTTTTTATGATTACTTTTAAAAATTAGATCCTATTAATTTCAAAATCCTTTATTCCTGCAAATGAATTTTGTCATTATTATGAATAATAGTAATTTTTAAAGATTTGAAAACAAATCAGTTGGACAAACTAAGGGAGAAATAAATAAAATAAAGGTCAATATTCCAGAGGTCAATAAGTCCTTTTATTGCTGTTCAGTAGTTTTTCAATTGTGTCCAACTCTTCACAAGAACATTTGAGGTATCCTAGGCAAAGATACTGTAGTAGTCTGCTATTTCTTTCTCCAGCTAATTTTACAGTTAAGGAAACTGAGGCAAACAAGATTAAATTAATTACACAGTCACACAGTGCTAATAATTGTCTGAGATTGGATATAAACTAAGGAAGATGAGCCTTCCTCACTGCAAACCTGGCTCCTAACTACCCCAATAAACCCTAAGACATAAATTTGAGGAAAACTCATTATTTTGTAAAATATGTTAAAGAAATGGGAAAGCAGTTTGGCAGAAATTAAGTTTAGTCCAGCATCTTGCAATTTATTCTACAGAAACTCAATATAGAAATACAACTTGAGTGTGAAAGTTCACATGACTAATAAACATAATTAAAAACCAGATCAGATATCTTCTGAAAAAATATAGCTAGCAGGAAGAATTTTTTTAACCAAACTCTGTCTTTGTGATGCAAGCTATCACAAAAAATAAAATAAATAATTTTAGTTTCATAAAATTGAAAATTTTATAGAAATAAGATGCAACTATAATTAAAAATGAAGCTATTAATTGTGAGAAAAGTATCTTTGATAGGGCTATGATAAAATTATTTAGGAAAATAATAGAAATACATGACCAAGAGTTATTTCCAATGAACATAGTTACACTATCATCCTCCCACAGCTAGGTTTACAACCTTAGTGTCATCCTCAGTCCCTCATTGTCATTCATCTCTTCATATCTAATGTCTTTCAATTCTGAATTCTTTTTCCTAACTCTCTCATGTAAACTCTACTTTCTCTACCATAGTATAGGCTCTCATCATGTCATACTTTGACTATTGCAATAGTTGGACTGCCTTCACCAAGCCTCTCCCCACTCCAATCCATTCCCCACTAAACTGTCAAAGTGATCTTCCTAAAGTATAGATCTGATCATACCACACCCATACCCCATAATCAGGAAAATCTAAACTCCAGTGGCTCTCTATCACTTCCAGGATAAAATATAAATCCTCTATTTGGTATTCAAAGTCCTTTATAACATGGATCCTTCCTTTTTATGTCAGTCTTCTAACACTTTAAACTCTCATCTCTCTCTCTCTCTCTCTCTCTCTCTCTCTCTCTCTCTCTCTCTCTCTCTCTCTCTCTCTCTCTCTTTCTCCCTCTCTCTCTTACTCTGTATCTCTCTTTCTCCCTCCCATGTACTCTGTTATGAAGTAACACTGACCTTCCTTCTCCTTGAAAAAAGACTATTCATCAGTAGCACCATTGTGACATTCACAGTGCCTACAGTGGACATGAATATCATGGCACAATTCTGAATTGTGAAATACAACAGACTTTGCAGATGGAAGACAGAACCTTAACATTTATTCAGACACCAGAAAGTCAAATCCATCATAGCAGCAAAGACATCAATCATACACAATAACAATGCAGAGGGACACCAGCCCTAAGCCTTCTCTTTGCTTCCTTTCCCACAAACCAACTCCCTTAAACAAAATCACAAACAAGTTCTCTCACTCACACTAGCCTGCTGCCTGCTTGCCTGTATTCTTCCTAGCTCTGACCAAATTTCCTCTCAGCTCTGCTCTAGTTCTCAAGCTCATGGGACTTTCGCTTCCATGTGACTTAAGTAAGTCACACAGGCCTATTAATGAATGGGAAAGAGCTTCCCATTTAAATTACCATTACATCATTTCCTGAGTCTAGTCATTTTTCCTACCTGTTCCTTACTCATGGAATGCTTTCCCTCCTCATTTCTGACCCCTGGCTTCCTTCAAGTAGCTGAAAAAAATCCCACCTTCTACAGAAAGTTATTTTGGATCCCTCTTAATTCTAGTGCCTTTGATATTTTTTTATTTTTTTCTTGTATATAGCTTGTTTGTACATAGTTTTTGTTTGTGGTCTCTCCCATTACACTGTGAGCTCCTTGAGAACAGAGACTATCTTTCATCTTTCTTGGTATCCCTGGAACCTAGTACAAAGCCTGGCACAGGGCAAGCTTATGAAATGTTTATTGCCTGGCAAAAACAACATTAACTGATGTAGTAAAAGAAAAAGGGGCGGAGCCAAGATGGCGGAGTAGAAGGATGCATGTTTATGAGCTCCGAAACCACAGCCCATAGAATTAATGTAAAAAGAGTCCCCCATAACTTATGGACCACTGAAAAGGGTACAGAAATGGAGTGGAAGAGATTTCCATTCCAGGGAGCCCTGGAGACCCGTCCCCAGGGTCTGTTGAGCCCTGGAAAGTGGACACCACCCCAGCTCTGCCCTGGCCGCGGCCCCAGAGAAGCTGACCCGGGCAGGCTTCAGGGACGGAAGCTCCGGCAGCCAGGAAAGTCCCTCCACCCACAGAAGCTACAGGTCAGTGAGAGAGAAGGCTGGGCTGGATGAGAGGGGGAACAGAGTGTCTCCGTGATTCGGGCCCCCTCGGGAAGAAGTGGCGGCGGCAGAGACGGGGGTAGGAAGCGGCAGAGGCAGAGGTGTGGGCGGCAGCGGAGGTGGCAGCGGCTGCGGCCAGCCCAGGACTCCCCCAAGCAGCAGGCAGGATTCTCATTACAGAAGATCTCTGCATAAACAACCTGAGGGAGCTGAGCCTCTGAGACGGCCCTGCCCCCACCCCAGCACCAGAACTAAAGCTCACATTGATTAGCGGCGTGAAAAGCCCATTTGAATCTCAAAGCCCAAGCACTAGCTGGGCGGATCTAGGCGGGGGTGGACAGGAATCTCAGAAGTCAAGTAACCTGCTGGGAAAATGCCTAGAAAAGGGAAGAAAAATAAGACTATAGAGAGTTTTTTCCAACAAATGCAAATGATCCCGACATTCGGATCTGATGACAAGGACGTAGACTCGCCATCAGGGAAAGACATGGAGGGTGGGGCCTCAGCACCCCAGACACCCCAGGGGGATGTCGGGTGGGCTCAGGCCTTGGAAGAGCTCAAAAATGATTTTGAAAAGCAAATTAGACAGGTGGAGGAAAAACTGGGAAGAGAAATGAGAGAGATGCAAGGAAAGTATGAAAAACGGGTCAATACCTTGGTTAAGGAGACCCAAAAAAATGCTGAAGAAAATAACACCTTGAAGAATAGGCCCACTCAATTGGCAAAAGAGGTTCAAAAAACCAATGAGGAGAAGAATGCTTTCAAAAGCAAAATTAGCCAAATGGAAAAAGAGGTTCAAAAGCTCACTGAAGAAAATAGCTCTCTCAAAATTAGAATGGAACAGATGGAGTCTAATGACTTTACGAGAAACCAAGAAATCACCAAACAAAACCAAAAGAATGAAAAAATGGAAGAGAATGTGAAATATCTCATTGGAAAAACAACTGACCTGGAAAATAGATCCAGGAGAGACAATTTAAAAATTATGGGACTAGTTGAAAGCCATGATCAAAAAAAGAGCCTAGATATCATCTTCCATGAAATTATCAAGGAAAACTGCCTTGACATTCTAGAACCAGAGGGCAAAATAAGTATTGAAAGAATCCATCGATCACCACCAGAAAGAGATCCAAAAAGAGAAACTCCTAGGAACATTGTGGCCAAATTCCAGAACTCCCAGCTCAAGAAGAAAATCTTGCAAGCAGCTAGAAAGAAACAATTCCAGTACTGTGGAAATACAATCAGGATAACTCAAGCTCTAGCAGCTTCTACATTAAGGGATCGAAGGGCGTGGAATAGGATATTCCAAAAGTCAAAGGAACTAGGACTCAAACCAAGAATCACCTACCCAGCTAAACTGAGTATAATACTTCAAGGGAAAATATGGTCTTTCAATGAAACAGAGGACTTTCAATCATTCTTGATGAAAAGACCAGAGCTGAAAAGAAAATTTGACTTTCAAACAAAAGAATGAGAAGAAGCATGAAAAAGTAAACAGCAAAGAGAAGTCTTAAGGGACTTACCAGAAGTGAACCGTTTACATTCCTACATGGAAAGACAATATTTGTAACTCTTAAAACTTTTCAGTATCTGGGTAGTTGGTGGGACCACACACACACATGTACATGCATGCACACACACACACACACACCCATGCACACACATACAGAGACAGAGAGCACAGAGTGAATTGAATAGGATGGGACCATATCTTAAAAGAAATTAAGGTAAATGGTGAGAGAGAAATGTACTGGGAGGAAAGAGGGTGAAATGGAATGGGGTAATTATATGTCATTTAAGAGGCAAGTAGGAGACTTCTTAGTGGAGGGAAAAAGAGGAGAGCTGAGAAAAAGAAAACAATTAGTTTACCCTCATCACATTTGACTAAAGGAAGGAATAAAATGCACACTCATTTTGGTATGAAAACCTATCTTACAGTATAGGAAAGTGGGGGAGAAGGAGATAAGCAAGGGGGAGGGGGATGATGGAAGGGAGGGCAAAGGGAGGAGGGAGCAATTTGAAGTCAACACTTGGGGAGGGACAGGATCAAAAGACAGAAGAGAAACAATGAGGGGCAGGGTAGGATGGAGGGTAATTCAGTTAGTCTTATACAACACGACTATCAGGGAAGACATTTGCAAAATTACACAGCTATGGCCTATATTGAGTTGCCTGCCTTCCCAAAGGGAATGGGTGGGGAGGGAGGGATGGGGAGAATTTGGAACTCATAGTTTTAGGAACAACTGTTTAGTATTATTGTTGCTACTAGGAAAGAAGACATACAGTTAATGAGGAATAGAAAGTCATCTGGCCCTACAGGAGAAAAGAGAAGATGGAGACAAGAGAAGGGAGGGATGACAGAAGAGAGGGCAGATTGGAGATAGGGAAAATTAGATTGCTTGGGGTATTGGAGTGGGGGGAGGGGTTAAAAGGGGAGAAAATTTGGAACCCAAAATTTTGTGAAAATGATTGTAAAAAGTGAAAGAAAGAAAGAAAGAAAGAAAGAAAGAAAGAAAGAAAGAAAGAAAGAAAGAAAGAAAGAAAGAAAGAAAGAAAGAAAGAAAGAAAGAAAGAAAGAAAACAACAAAGAGATAAACTCAAAGGAAAACAGGTCCTAGAGGATAAAAATTTTATATGAAGAAGGGATTATTCTTAAGAAACAGAAAAATTTTTTAATTAATAATTTGTAGACTAATTATCACAACTCCCTTCAAGTGAATCTTTATCTTTTGTGGTAGGGGATACAAAGTGGGGCATTGCATGAATGGGCTCAGGGGAACAGGTGATATACTCCAAGAAATTCCCTAATTGAACAGTGAAGAAATAATTGTTTTGTCTTTAAATGAGGGGCAGAGTTGAGAATGGGGAGATAGGATAAAATCTGTTAAAGAAGGGAATAAGATGAAAGCAATAGGGCTCTTGTAAAAGGAAGAAAAGAAAAGGGTGTCACCGGAGCCATAAGAGAGGAAGTATAAAACTGAAGGAAAAACACACAGAGATATTAAAGTGGCTTCATCTCAAAAACATTTACAAGTAAGAAGAGAACTTTCTTGGACAAAGGGATGTACCTCTGTGATGGCAATCAAAATAGGATCTGTTGCTGTTTTTGTTTTAGTATAATCAAGGACGTCTGACTGAATCTTGCCTGTATCAATCAAGAGTCTTTACAAGGAGTGAAGTATAGAAACAAGAGTTTCTTTGATTAGAAACAGTGTATATATTTGTATTGTTGATTATTTTAATGTTATTAAAGATCTTTCCCACCTATTGATGGGCCTTCCTATTGTGTGAAGCTTGATTGTTTTGTGGGAGGGTCCGAAGTACCCTTTGTTTTTCTATTGAGGCACTGGATCAAAGGGTTATGATGCGCTGTGGCTTTATAAACCTCTGAGCTGAGGTTTTACTTTGGGGCTTAGCTTTTGTTGAGAAGTTTTGAGTATCATATGAGGTCCATAGGAAGGTGCTAAGTAGCCCCCCAGATTTGAGAACTCAGATGTCATGCTTCCCTCTCTAGTATAGTAAGACAGTTGTACCCATCTGTTGAATTATGGTCAGATAGAGGAAGCCATGTCTGCTGATTACTTTAAGGCATACTGACAGGAAGTGTTTGTTTGGCCAAATGAGGACTCTGGGAAGCTGCTAAGGAGCCCCCTGACTTTGAGAACCCAAATGTCATGCTTCCTTTTCTGGTGATTATGGTCAGACAGTTTGGACCCAATTGTTGAATTCAGGCAGAGGAAGCCATGTCTATTGACCTTTTGATTTCTCTGTATTTTCTTTGAATTTCAGGGTGCTGACTCCCTGAATAACCTGAATGATGTATGTACTTGGTGAGAAGAATCATACATGTGCTTGATTAAAGTGATTGTTAATCCCTCAAAAGTTGCCTTTCTTTTTATGAATGCAGATCTAAGAACCTGTGAAAGCAGTCCCCCTGTGCATGTTGGGGTGTTTACCACTACAACCTCTGAGGAGAGGATAGGGTCATGCCCACAGAAGAGCCTTAGAAGTACCCAAAATGGTAGCAGGAGAAAAAGAAATACAGAATGGAGACTGACAAAGTCAAATGTTAGAACGAGGCCTCATAATTTAAGATGGAGGTTGACTCTCATCTACAAATCATCACTCCATACACATTTATATTTTTAAACGAATTTATAGTTCAAAAAACAAGGCAGAATAAAGATTGAATAAGATTCTATGGCAAATTAGAAATGACATAGAAGAGAGAGTTCTAAGTTAAAACTTCAGAAATTTTGCCTTCCTCAGGGACATGGAGAAATAAGTAAGGAACAAATGGGTTTAGAGTCTATTAAGCTGAAAATAAAGTTCTAAATAGATTGACCATGAAGAGAAATAACAAAGAAGAAATAAGCTACAGTGACTAATTTAATAAAGGAAATGCTAACTGAATTTTAAAAAAACACAATAACATTATAATTGAGAGATTTTTATGTTTACTCATGGCTAAACAAATCTAATAAAAAGGAAAAAGGAAATATAGAGCTGGACAAATTGTTGGTAAATTTAGAGAGAAAAAATTTACTGAGTTAGAAAAAAATAACAAAATCCATTTGAAAGAGTGGAAGGTCAAGAATATCTAAGGAAGTAATGGGAAAAAAATGTAAAGCAAGGAGGTTGAGCAGAAACAGATCTGAAACTATATTGCAGGGCAGTAATTGTCAAAACTCTGTGGTATTGGCTAAGAAATAGAAAGGTAGATTAGGGGAACAGAACAGACATAATTAACAGCCTCAAATGAATATAGTAGCATTGTATTTGAGAAGTGCGAAGACTTAAATTTTGGGGATAATAGTTCATTATTAGGTAAAAATTGTTGGGATAATTAAAAAGCAGCATAGATGAAATTGGGCAGAGAAAAATATTTTACATCATTTACCAAGATGAGATCAAAATACATACATGACCTTGATATAAAGTGAGATATTACTAGAAAATTTGAAGAACATGGAATGTGTTGTCTATCATACTTATGGATAGGTGAACAATTTATTAATAAACAAGAGATAGAGAGCAGTGTGAGGTGTCCAATGGAAAACTTTAATTACATTAATTTAAAAAAAAAAACTGTACAAGTAAAACATGTAGCCAAGATCAGAAGGAAAGCAGAAAATCTGGGGGAAAATATTATACATAGTTTCTCAGATAAAAATCATACCTCAAACATATAAAGAACTTTGTCAAATCTATAAGAATAGGAGTTATTTTCCAATGTCTAAATGATCAAAGTATATGAATAGGCAATTTTCAGATGAAGAATTCAAAATAATTTATAATCATATGAAAAATGCTCTAAATCATTATTATTTGATAAATGCAGATGAAAAACTCTGAGATATCATTTTTACATGTATCAAATTGATTAAAATGATTGACAGGGAAAGTGACAAGTTGTTGGAGGAGATGTGGAAAAATTGAGAAACCAATACACTGTTGGTGGAACTGTGAATTGAGTCTGGAATTATGCCTGAATATTTATTCAACTGAGTAAACCCTTTCAGCCAGCAATGCATCGACTAGGTCTGTTTCCTAAGATGATTAAGGAAAAGGAGAAAGAACTTATATGTTCTAAATGTGTTCTCTCTTCTAAAATATTAATATTCTAAAACAACTGTTTTCTAAAAGATTGTATGTTCTATACATGTTCTAAAATGTTAATAGCAGCTTTATTTGTGGTGGCAAAGAACTAGAAATTGTGAGGATACCTGTCATTTAGGAAATGGCTGACCAAGTTGTGGTATATGATCATGATGGAGTTCTGTGGTTCTATTAGAAATGATGAGCTCAATGATCTTAGAAAAGCATGATGAAATAATGAAGGGCAAAAAATATGCATTTTTAAAATTAGAAAATCAAGATATTAGCCAACCTAAAATAAGAATCAAAATGAAATCTTGAAAATAAGAAGACAATATATAAATGACAAAAATGATTATGGAATTGAAAAACAAACTATAAGCATTGAGAATACTAACAAAAATCACCTAAACTTTATTTAAAAAGTGTTAGGAAAGCTAAACTGACAAAGTAAAAAATGAACGAGGTAAGATCATAAAAGAAAATAAATAAAAGCATTTTAAAAACCAATTCTATGCATTTAGGTCCATAAACCTTAAAATATAAAGGAAATATCAATTTATCTAAATAAATATAAATTTAATAGAAGACAATGAAATTTAACTAGCTAGACAGGAAATACTTTTTTAAAAAAATACATATCTATATAGATTCACAGGTGAATTCTAACAAATATTTGAAAAACGTTTGATAACTATTCCTTTAAATACTTCCATACAATTTTTATGTCTACCCTAAATCTTTTCCTCCCCCAATTATTCCCATTTCCTTCATTGGAAAGGACTTGATGTTCTCTGCCATTGTTTGCCTCATTATGAATTCCTACTTAGCAATTTTATTCTGAAACAATGGCACCCAAAACTGAACAAAAATAAAGATACAGTCAAGATACAATTACAGGCACATTCATTATATACTCATTTATTCGTTCATTAAAGAAGCATTCCTAAAAGTTTACTGTGCAAATCACTGCATTAGGTGTTATGAACTAAAAGAAAAAAAAATAAAGAAATACCTGCAGCCTTCAAGAGTTTGTTTTTTTTTTTTTTGGAGGGGGGTGATAAAAGGGGGTGAAGGAAACTGTGAATTCAGTTAAGAAAAGAGAAAAGATACAAGAAATAAACATAAGAAAAAGTAGAATTATTTCTGGTCTGGGCTCATTAATAAGTGGAAGGATAAGGACAAGTCCCCTGAAAACAGTGATACTTGAGCTGAGCCTTAAAGAGAGTACAGAATTTTTTAACTTGAAGGTAAGGAAAAAATGCATTACTGGCATGAGAATCAACCTATGCAAAGTTTTAGAATGGGAAATGGAAAGTTGCAGACTGGCACCAGTAGGAAGGCTAGTTTGGTAGACCATGACCAGGCTTATCATGTGATACAGTTTTGAGCAGACCTGGTAGAAGAACAGAATTTCAAAAGGGGAAAGAAATCCCTAGCTGTGTCACAATCAGAAATTTGAGTCATTCTGGGCATTGCTATTTATAAATGATAGTAATAATAAGGCAAACAATGGCAAAGAACATGAATTCCATGCCCTATGAGTATCATTTGAAGGAAATGAGAATATTTAGTCTGGAGAAAAAAATAGGGAAAATATAAAGATTATATGGAATTGCTTAAGAAAATAGCTTTCAACTGTTAATTAAATATTTGTTAATATTCACCTGCAATCTATTTAATTACAGATTTTTTTAAAAAATAGCTTCTTTATAACTAAGTCCAATTTAACTGTTACAGAGTGAACTGTTTAATATTTGTACTTCATGTTCTGTTAATTTGGATATTTTATTGGGAAGAGGTGAATATCTGAAGAGGAGGCACTGCCACATGGTCAGTACAACTTGGATTCAAGTATAATGGAAAACTTTGTCCTGTTATAACAACCAGTAGTCTTACAGAGTCATTGTGCACTGTGCTAAGTAAATACTATATATTTTTGTTATTATTGTCATCACTGTATGATAAAAACCTGAATATGTTGGCCTTAGGACTTCAAATACCTAAAGTAATGATCATTTAAAGTATGCAACAATTCTTAAAAAAAATGTAGGTCAATGGAACAGTTTGGATAAATGTAATCAGAAACTATTTAACTTGATAGCCTTCTCCAAATTCAAGAACATGAACGACGTGAAATGACTCCCTGTTTTGGAAAAACTGTTGGAAAAACTGAGAAGTCATTTAGCCAAAATACATTGATATTAACATCATGATATACATCCCAATAAGTTCAAATGCATATATAAGATTAGTATAGAAGACTGTATCTTAGAAAAAAGAAAGTTTGAGAATGAAAAGAGATAACTTTCACAACTATGGCTATCGAGAGAATTCTTAATTAAAAAGATTACAAAAGATAAAGCAAGCAATTAGACTTCCATGAAATTAAGGAAGTTTCGCATGAACAGCAATAAGATGTTTAGGATAAGTATGGAAATTGTTAACTGAGGGGGAAAAATCATTGGATCAAATATTTCTGATAAAAACAAATAAGAAATATGTGTGGGGAGTTTGGAAATACCTTTAAAATCAAGAGTCTTCACCAAAAAGATCATGTCAAAATATTTTCAACAATTTTCCAAATAATAATTGAATATTGTCAACAGCCATACAACTTATAGGACTGCAAAAAGATCTAACCAATCAGTAAAACAATTTAAAATTACCAAAGTTAGTTTCCACGAAGTTTTCCCCATATTTTGGTATATCTATATTGTCCTGCCTAATTTTCATATCTTTGTTGGAAAGGTTAAAAGACATAAAGGAATTTCTCATATAAACATATATCAAAACATTCATTGCAACACAGGGTCTTTGTGACACTGTGAGCTTTAAAGAGAACATGATTCTGAAGGCACACTTGTCTCTTCCTCATCTATTAGAATCAAAGCACTTTATCATCATTGAACTTCTTCTAAATGCTCAAGCCTTCCTAGGATTTTCCTCACTCCAGGATTTGCATTTCAGACTTTCTACTTAACTGATTTTTTCTTCAGAAATAATTGAATTCCACTCAGTTCCACTAAAAAGTCCATTTATTTCCCTGTAGGATTATATTTCGTTCTTGCACAATACGTTAATTCTTAATTATGAGCTTGTATCTCGCATTTTTGAATTGTCATGTTGGTCATTACTTTCAAATAGTCAATAATTCTTAAATTTTTTCATATTGACCTTTTATAATGTTACTTTTTTTGGGTTTTTTTTTTCCTGCAGTCACTGGGTTTATTTTATTTCATTCTGATTTTTGGGGAGCATGGCACTTCTTTAAAATTTTCCACCTTCTGTTCTATGTTGTTTATCGTCTCTTTTTTTTCCTCTATGTGTAAATATGTCCGGGTCCAATATCTGTAGTCAGAGTACTGCTGATTTTTTACCTTGCTGGAGCATCCTTCATCCATACACTTTGAATGTTCTGTCTCTCAGGAACAGCCATTGCAATTTCAGGTGTCCCTGTGAAATAGGACAGAAGTTTCCTGACTCAGCTTCCCTTACCCTCCATAGCTTTCTCCCCACACACAGCCCCCACACAACATTTTTCAGGATCCAATTTCACCAGAAACTCCTTAAAGCTTTCCGTGATAAAGCTTCCTCCTCCCACAAATTCTCATTAGCCTCAGCTTCTATGAAATAGCTTCCTGGCCTAGGGCCAATAAAAACCTCAAGCTATGTGGATTCCATGCATCTTAGATTTGATGGGTGTCCAAGTCACACTACATTCTGAAGGAGGTATATGGGACATTCAAGGAGGACTAGCACCTTAGGTGTGAGGGCTTGCTGAGTTGCTCATTCACTTTTGGTATCCCCTGGCATTCAACTCTTTCCTGTGGCTCCAAGAAGCTGCAGTATAAACAGAGGCTTCACCCCAGTAAACCATCTTGGCAGACATGCTAAACTACATTGAAAGTAACCAACCGACACCAAAACCATTGATGAATTATGAGGGTGTCTACTCCAAGCATGCAAAGACCACCCAGTGGAATAGGCTATTGAGAACAGTTTCTTCCAATGAAGGCAGCTGAAGCAGGTGCTGTGGAATGCTTACAACTTTATAAGACATTGAAGATGTGGAGAGACCATCGACTGTATCTCAGACCAATTGTTCTGAATTTATCTTGGCACTGGACTTCAATGACTCTGGAAGAGAGAGTGAAGCTGACAACTTTATACAACTCTGCTTCACTTAAATTCAATCCACACACATCAAGGCATCACTCTGAGATGTCATTGGCCTTCTTTGAAAATGAAGAACGAACAACAAAAATTCTGATGACTGACTGACCAGATGCATTTGAAAATGGAGATGAGGGAGACCTTGTCCAGAAGAGCAGAGCCCCTGGAGTCTTGCTACATATTCTTGCAATGTTAGACCAAAGTAAACCTCCTGCTTTGTGAAATGTTCAGTGTTTCATGATTGTATGTTTTATTTCTCCCAACATTCAGTACTGACAACACCCTGGAATGTATTTTCAGTGTATTGGCAGGCTTCTGGTTTTGTTTAGCTGAGCTTTGCCTCTCTTCCTTTCTCCACACCTATAAGCTTTGACTGTCTTTTGGTACAGGCATGGGTCATAGGAAAAACTTGCTGTTGTTTTTTTTTTAAATTTTCATTTTTATTTAATTATATTCTCTTTTGAGAACTTTACTAGACTATATTTAGGATAGGTAGACTTTTTTTTCAAACAAATATTATTTGGCTTTTTACATCACCAGAATTTATTTTAATATTCTTTCCCTTTCCCCTCCAAGAGAATTATCTCACCAAACCAATAATATTTTAATGTATTTTATTTTCCTCAATTACATATTAAAGTAAATCTTAAATATTTTAAAAAGTTTTGAGTTCCAAATTCTATCTCTCCCTCCCCTCCCCAAGATAGCAAGCAATCTGATATAATTCATAAATGTGCAATCATGTAAAACATTTCCATATTAGTCATTTTGTACAAAGAATAATTGAGCTAAACTTTTCTGCAAAACATCATGATAAAATCTTAGCAAGAAGTTCCAGGAGTATTTTTATCGTTGTTGATTACTTACAATTCTTCTTTAAAAATCTGTTTCTTCATATCCTTTGTCCATTTATCTTTTGGCAATGGCTTTTCTTCTTAGATATCAGCATCAGTTCCCTAAGTTTCTTAGGTAGCAGATCTTTTTAAGAGAAAATTACTGTAAATATTTCTTCAATTATGTATTTACTTTTGATTTTAATGTATTGATTTTGATTGTGCAAAAATTTTTCATTTTATGATCACAAAATATTTTTCCTCTTGTTTTTGCTCTAATAGCATTTTTAGAACTATATAAAATAATAGTGGTGATTGGGGATGCACTCCGTAGACAGTTGTGAAAAATATTCCCTTCTCCACTAATGAGTTTATAATATGATTTTTTACATTTAAATCATCTATCATTGACAAAGTGGAATGAGATATAAGTCTAAGTATAAATTATGGCAGACTTTTTTTCCCCTGAAGTTTCTTTCAGATAGAGATTTCTTTCTTTAAGACTTGGAATGCTTGAGTTTATCAAATGCAATGTTACTATGCTTAATTGCTTTGCTGTCTTCTTTAGTCAATGTGTTCCATTGATCAAGTACTCTATTTTTTAAAAAAAAATAACCTTTTTTTTAAATGAATGTTCTTTGTTTCAGGTCTGGTACTGCTAGCCTCCATTCCTCCTTATTTTTTTCATGCCTCTTAAAATTCTTGAAGACTTGTAGCTCTAAATTTTGATTGACATGCGAGCAAATCTATAAATTCATAGAATTTTAAAATATTTTTTTCTCTTACAACTATTATAGCATTTCTTGAACTATATAAGATAATGGTGGTGATTTTGGATGCATTGGATTTTAATAGAGCAACTTCTAGCATTTCTTCATTATAATTAATATCAGCTGATTATTTTATATCAATATAAGTTTACCATATTAAAAAATGGTTCATGAGGGGGTGGAGCCAAGGTGGCGGAATACAAATATTCGCATATGCTAGCTCCAGAATCCAAAGCCCATAAATTTCCTGTAAAAAGAACTCACACAAATTCTGGAGCAGTGCAAGCTGTGCAGTAACTCAGGGGAGGAGATTTCCATTCCAGAGAACCATGAAAAATCGACCCCAAAGGTCTGTCAGTGGAGCCCACCCCTGCACTGCCCTGGCCGCATGGCTCCAGAGGAGCAGATCCGAGCAGGCTTCAGGGACAGAACCTCTGGTGGTCACAAAGGTCCCTCCACCCACAGGCACTACAGGACAGTGAAAGAGACTTCTGGGCTGGCTGAGAGTGGAGCGGGGTGTCTCCATAACTCAGGTCCCCTCAGGAGACAGTGGCAGCCCGGAATTCCCGGAGCAATCAGGAGCTCAGGGCCATTACTGAAGATCTCTGCATAAACCCCCAGAGGGAACTGAGCCTGGGAAATGGCTCTGCCCCCACCCAAGCACCTGAACTTAAGCTCACATTGAATAGCAGCCACACCCACAGCTGAAAGGTCTGAGGCTGGGGAGCAGCATTTGAATCTCAAACCCCAAGCACTAGCTGGGCAGATCTAAGCGGGGGTGGAGAGGAATCTCAGAAGTCAAGTAACTGGCTGGGAAAATGCCCAGAAAAGGGAAAAAAAACAAGACTATAGAAGGTTACTTTCTTGGGGAACAGATGTTCCCACGTTTCATTTCTGATGGCGAGGAACAATGCTTACCATCAAGAAAAGACATAGAAGTCAAGGCCTCTGTACCCCAAACATCCAAAATAGATATCCAGTGGGCTCAGGCCATGGAAGAACTCAAAAAGGATTTTGAAAATCAAGTTAGACAGGTGGAGGAAAAACTGGGAAGAGAAATGCAAGAGATGCAAGAAAAGCATGAAAAACAGGTCAATACCTTGGTAAAGGAGACCCAAAAAAATGCTGAAGAAAAAAAAAACACCTTGAAAAATAGGTTCACTCAATTGACAAAAGAGGTTCAAAAAGCCAATGAGGAGAAGAATGCTTTCAAACTCAGAATTAGCCAAATGGAAAAAGAGGTTCAAAAGCTCACTGAAGAAAATAGGTCTCTCAAAATTAGAATGGAAGAGATGGAGTCTAATGACTTTCTGAGAAACCGAGAAATCATAAAACAAAACCAAAAGAATGAAAAAATGGAAGAGAATGTGAAATATCTCATTGGAAAAACAACTGACCTGGAAAATAGATCCAGGAGAGACAATTTAAAAATTATGGGACTACCTGAAAGCCAGGATCAAAAAAAGAGCCTAGACATCATCTTTCATGAAATTATCAAGGAAAACTGCCCTGAGATTCTAGAACCAGAGGGCAAAATAAATCTTGAAGGAATCCATAGATCACCACCTGAAAGAGATCCAAAAAGAGAAACTCCTAGGAACATTGTGGCCAAATTCCAAAATTCCCAGGTCAAGGAGAAAATATTGCAAGCAGCTAAAAAGAAACAACTTCAGTATTGTGGAAATACAATCAGGATAACACACGATCTAGCAGCTTCTACATTAAGGGATTGAAGGGCATGGAATAAGATATTCCAGAAGTCAAAGGAACTAGGACTAAAACCAAAAATCACCTACTCAGCAAAATTAAGTATAATACTTTCTCGGAAAAGATGGTCTTTCAATGAAACAGAGGACTTTCAAGCATTCTTGATGAAAAGACCAGAGCTGAAAAGAAAATGTGACTTTCAAACACAAGAATGAGAAGAAGCATGAAAAAGTAAACAGCAAAGAGAAGTCATAAGGGACTTACCAAAAGTGAACTGTTTATATTCCTACATGGAAAGACAATATTTGAACTCTTAAAACTTTTCAGTATCTGGGTAGTTGGTGGGACCACACACACACATACACACATGCACGCACATACAGAGACAGAGCACAGAGTGAATTGAATAGGATGGGACCATATCTTAAAAGAAATTAAGGTAAATGGTGAGAGAGAAATGTAATGGGAGGAGAGAGGATGAAATGGAATGAGGTAAATTATCTCTCATTCAAGAGGCAAGCAGGAGACTTTTTAGTGGAGGGAAAAAGAGGAGAGCTGAGAAAAAAACATGAAGTTTGCCCTCATCACATTCGACTAAAGGAAGGAATAAAATGCACACTCATTTTGGTATGAAAACCTATCTTACAATACAGGAAAGTGGGGGCGAAGGAGATAAGCAGGGTGGGGGGGATGATGAAAGGGAGGGCAATGGGAGGAGGGAGCAATTTGAAGTCAACACTCAGGGAGGGACAGGAACAAAAGACAGAATAGAATCCATGGGGGGCAGGATAGGATGGAGGGAAATACAGTTAGTCTTACACAACACGACTGTTATCGAAGTCATTTGCAAAACTACACAGATAGGGCCTATATTGAATTGCCTGCCTTCCCAAAGGGAATGGGTGCGGAGGGTGGGATGGGGAGAATTTAGAACTCAAAGTTTTAGGAATAACTGTTTAGTATTGTTCTTGCTACTAGGAAATAAGAAATACAGTTAACAGGGAATAGAAAGTCATCTGGCCCTACAGGACAAAAGAGAAGATGGGGACAAGAGAAGGGAGGGATGATAGAAGAGAGGGCAGATTGGTGATAGGGAAAATTCGAATGCTTGCTGTATTGGGTTGGGGGGAGGGGAGAAAAGGGGAGAAAATTTGGAACCCAAAATTTTGTGAAAATGAATGTAAAAAGTTAAATAAATAATTTTATATTAAAATAAAATAAAAGAATGGTTCATGTATTCCTATACCTTTTAATATTTTTAAAAGAAATGTGGGGTATTTTGTCAAAATATTTTTTGCATCTATTAATATAATAATATGATTTTATTATTTTGTATTAACATTATCAGTTATGATTCTTTGGCTAACATTGAAATATTACTTCATTATAGGCATATTGTCATAGTGCATAATTTTTTAATATGTTAATATGGCATCTTTAATAATATTCCTCTATTTGTATAATTTTCTTTCTTACTTTCTCTCTTCCTACTTTGGGTACCATTATAATATCTGTTTCTAAGTAAGAGTTGAAAGAATGTTTGCTTTCGCTTTTATCCTTGAAGTGCTTGAAAAAATTCATTTGGTCCAATTTCTTTATCTGATATGTAATTGGTTAAATTTCCTGTTATTTTTGGATGAACTGGATCTTTTGTACTTGCGACATGCGTTTGAGTACTGCATGCCCAGATCTTCTAAAATGGAGGCTTCTACATGGGAGATTCCAGGTACCAGCTTCTGGAAGACCAAAGAACTGGTATATTCATGAACATTTTGCATTAGATTATGTGATTGGAAGCAGAAACTTTGCATTGACTACATGCCGGAAATGACTCTGTTGTTAAGTCTCCCTCACTGGTACAGTCTTTCTCTTTCTCTTGTGACATCCAAGAACCACGCTATATGTGGGAAAAGGTCTTAGCTATCTTCTCTTACTTTTGGGTTGTGCACTTCTAAAAATATACTTAAAGCTCTGGTCTGTTTTGTCTTTTTTTTCATCAGTTTTCTGAACATAAGCCACAAGTCTTCTGCTTCCATGGTCATAGACTCCTTTATGTGATCCTAATTTTTATCATTCCCTCTATCTTATGCTTTGCGACACTGAATTCTGTTCTTTCTCCTCAGAAACCTCCAATCCTTCCATAGTGGATTAAGCATAGACTTGGAATGAGGAATAACTGAGTGTGAATCCTGCCTCAGATCTATCTATGTGACCATGAGGAAGTCACAACTCATCTTCATCTTCCTTATCAGTAGCATAAGGATAAAAATAACACCTAACTTACAGGATTGTTATGAGAAGGAAGCAAAGTAACATTTCTAATGCATTTTTAGAACCTTAAAGTATTATATGAAAGCTAGCTTTTTATCTCCCTGCAAATAGCTGCGGTATTACTTTTTGTATTTGAGATTTGAGTGGCTAGCAGACTAATTTGGCTTATAGCAAATGTTTAATTCATATTTGGAGATTCCTTTATTTGTTATAAGCCTTTGTATTTTTCCTTTTGTTATATCACTTTCCAAAACTATCTCTTCCATAGTAATTACAACGTGATCTTCTATGATAGTGACAATGGTTTCTTGGCATTTGAACTTTTTCTTTTCACCTACTTATCTATTTTCCCACCTATTTACTTGACTTTTGAGTTCTTTGTCAATGTAGTGCTCTGATTCCAGTAGGGGTAGAAGTATACTGTCAACCACTGAATCCCCCCATAATCTGTGAGCCTAGAGCTACAGAAACAGTCACTGCCACTGCAACTGCCCTTGGCCCTGCTGCTGCTGCCATAGGCTCCACCTCAACAGGCTTCTCCACCCCCTACATAGTCCTGAGACTGGAGCCTGAGCACTATACACTCCCACAGGTTTTTTTCCACTGACCTTCCATTTTGTCCTTGGGTTTGGGGGTTATAAAATTTAGAAACAGCCACAGGTGCCTGAGATTCAGTCCCCCTAAAGCTTGCTCAGGTCCCTTCTGTGTTGGCGTGGCCCACAGTGGACTGTGCTCTACTCCCAGCACAGTTTGATGGACACTTCCCAGCAACCTTCCAGGCTGTCTTGGGCTAGAGATTTGCTTGACTTCATCATTCTGTGGGTTCTGCAGCTCCAGAATTTGTTTAGAGTCATTTTTTACAGGCATTTGTCTGGGTTTGTGGGGAGACCATTCTTACTCCACCATCTTGGCTCCACTTCCACCTCCCTTTGAATGAATATTTTTTTAAATGACTATTAAAAAAAAAAAACCCTGCAGCTTTTTCTATCCTTCAAAAACTAATTAATATAGGATTCATCTTGAGTCCCTACCTTCTTAATTGAAAGAACAAGAAATGCTATATGGAAAAAAATAATTTTTCTGATTTGGGACTGATCTCGAGGGAAAACGTCCCTCCTATTGAAATCATTGTGAAAAGTTCAAAGTTCAAAGCAGCTTTGAAGACCCAAAGATTACACTACTTTGCAATATTATTTTGTCTATTTTTCCACATAGCAAAATTGTCTGGTCAGCCTCACAATTTTTTTTAACGATTTCCAAAAAGACTTGAAAATTATTAGAGCGTCCTAGAGTCATATGTTGGAAATACACTCTTGTGGAAACAGTTCCCTTAAACTACTGATTTTTATCTGCGCTTTATCAATCTTCTGATAGGAATCCTGCTGAGGTGGGAGTAACTGGAGGCAATTTCTCACCAGGAAACGTCTACCCTGTGCTTTAAATGAAGAAAGAAGCCTGATTGAGAGAGCCTTACTGCAGAAAAAGAATTGGAAGACTAAGCATGTCACAAATCCAGGGCAGACAGTGAGAAATTTCAGGTGGGTGGTGAGGCCTGAGGAGTAAAACTGGAAAAGTAGGAGTAAGAGAGGGTGGTGGTGGGAAAAGCCCTTACATATTTGGAGGCATGAAAGTACAGCAACTGCTCAAGTCCCCACTCAGAGATCTCTCTGCATTAAATCAACAAGGGTGGCAGTCAGTAGTAGCTCAGCCAGATAGGACTGGAGAATACCAGGAAGCTCATCAGCTTTGTGAGCATTTTATAAAGAGAAAAATTGAGCATGTCCATGCTAGATGAGTTTTCCAAAGCTCTCACAGCTCTCGTTTGAACACTTCAGTGAGCTTCTTTGTCACTGAGGTTAGAGCCTCCTAAGTACTGAAAGTAGTAAAGCCAGTTTCAAAGAGGCATGGATTTTCATTGTGAAAAATATCATTTTCAAGGTTCAGGTGCACATAATACATTTATAGGGAAAGGATATAGTCCTTGACAGGATAGAAATATCTATTTCCAAGTTAGGATGATGAGATATTATAAAAAAACTAATACACATAAGATTCATCTTGAGTCCATGTATCCTTAATTGAAGGGGGAGAGAGATGGTATTCTTTTTTCTCTCTTTTTTAAAATCATTTTGTTTAAAGAATATATCTAAAAAAATAGATGTGCTTCATATTGAAATCAATGAAAAAAAATCCAGGTCTCATATGACTACTCCTGCTGAAATGCCTGATAAAGCATTATCAAGAGTTCTATCCTTACCTTTCACAATTAGAAGTTATAAAACCAAAAAAGAAGCAAAATAGTACTGTATGAATGTGTATTGTTCACAGTGAAGTTGGCTGCCAACACTGTCTTCTATCACGGTTAAAGATTTAACATGTCTAAGTGGAAGCTTGTGACACAACACAACTCTCAATTGCAGCTTTGTCTGTACATGTTTTCTGTCTCAGATATATTTTTACTCTTATTGATTATTCTTATTGGGACCAACATCTGTCATTCAGGAAAAATATTCCTCTGGGTTATAACTACGTGCTGTTAGGAAGTTCCTGGTAAATCTGGCACCAGTAAAGCCAGATTAGAATGCTGTCTCTAATGATTTCTCCTAGTGGAGGGGAAAAACATTCTTTTACTGTCTTTATTTTTACCACAACTAAAAATTCAGTTGGAAATCTGTATTGTTAACCTACTATGAGACTTAGAGATGGGAAAAGGCAAGGTAACCCACATTCTTCAAGCTCATTTCTGATCTATCCCTTCTCAAAAGAATTCTTTATTTTTTTTTTGCATAAAAGTAACCCTTTCACTTTGTTAATAAATAGCAATCCAAAGAGCTTTTTCCAAAGGTTTTAGATGTTAAAAAAATCTGTCCTATTGTAATAGGAAACCTTGGAGACTCATTGAAATCACTGCAGAGGCACAAGTTTCTTTTTATTATGAAAGATGTTTATGTGAAGAACAAAACAGACAAGAGAAAGTAGCTGCTTCAGAATACTTGATGGGCACTTTAATCTTCTATTAATATGCAAATTTTGTTCTTTAGAACCCCAGTAAGAGATTTTTTTTTCCAATCAGGCTATTTGAAAGTGGCCCTATTCTCCCAAAGGTCCTTCTTGCTTGAGTCTAAGTGAAACACTGTTTTTTATGCTAATTCCCAGGATGCTCTTGTATGCATCATTTTCTTTTGAAATTATATGGAGTTTATTGAACCACATTTGTAAAACATTCCACAGTTGATTTCATTCTAAAGATCTCCTTTAATAGAGCTGATTCCCCTGTTGATCTGTGTCATGTGAGAATGTTAAAGAAAATCAGCTTTAATAACAAGGAAAGAAATAAAAAAAAAAAAGGTGGGTGGAAGAAAATTTGAATATATGCTTGCGACCAAGAAAAGGACAATTTCTTTTTCTATAATAATGCTTCCAGTTAGCCTGCTATATAATACTATAGTCATAAAATATTATTCCTTAAATGCCTAACTCGAGTTAAGGCAAAGATTAGTACCATATTTTCATTTTGTTCTTAGCTTGCACTTGTACAAAACACATCTTCTTCAAAGCCTTCATTCTCAAATAGGCTGCCCCTAAAATAATGATAGTAAAAGAGTACCAATATATTTATTGATTTGAAAATTAATAAAAATGTTTTAGAATATAACATAAACATAATAGAAACATGAATACCAGCTTATCTTTCTGTTCAACTTTTTAAAACTAAGTCATTTCTCCTCATTCTTTAATCCTAGGTTAGATTGTTAGAGAAAGACAATTCAGAAAATCCTAATGTCCTCACTTGTGAGTAAGTACTTTATTTAAAATAGACCTCATTATTCTCATATCAAAATACAACTACCGAAAAGTAGTGGTCTGTGAAAAATATCTGAATAAGATTGCTCTGTAACCAATAAGCTTATACATACATATATACGTATATGCAAATGTATATACATATATATGTATATATACATATATATATATATAGCATATTATTCACATGAGTATGGCTGCAAAATAATTACTCTGATCATTTAATGTCTCATGGAGTGACATACGTAAAAATCTTTTTATAAAATTTTGCTGACCTAAAAAATGTTTTTTTGAAATTGCTCTATGAGTCAATTTATAAATCACACATACACCCAAACGCATAGACAAAAGTTGCTCTCATTCCTTTTATAATTCTTCTCCATTTATTTAATATAATACCTGACCCTTATTTAATACTCTAAATGTTGCAGGGCACTGTATATGAACATTGCATTTGATCCATTTGATATTCACAAGCTTATGATGAGATAGGTATTCTAGGTATAACTCTTTTCTAATTTTAATGTGTTTATCAATGTATTTTCCTTTCACATCACAGTGACAACTCACTCCCTGTCAGTTTGAATCCTCCCTTGTGACAAAGGAAAACAACTGAGCAAAAGCATCTGATTCAGAGACCATGACGAACAACATATACAACGTTCGGCTCTAGCCATCTCCCCCTGTCTTACAGCATGCTGTATTATGACTTCTAAGGTATATTAACTTTTTTTCATTACTTAGAATCTTGCTTCCCTTTAATGATCTTTCATTTCATTGATTGTCATTTTGCATGTTGTTCTTTTGACCTTACTTTCATTTCATTTTGCATTAGTTCGTAATATTTTCCCAAGTTTCTCCAAATTTCATGTTATTTCTTACTGCCCTAATTATTCTATTACATTTATATACAACAATTTTTTTTAAGATAGTTCCAAAGCTTTGGGCATCCATTTTATATGCAGTTGCTTATGAACTTAAAGAGTAGTTGCGATTATCAATGTTTTATAGATGAAGAAATTGAAGTTGTGAGAATATAAAGGTTTTCTAATATAGAATTTATCTATGTGTCTGAGATAGAATTTGAACCCATTTCTAACGAGCCATCCATTTGCTATATCAACTATATTTGTCTTTTAAAAACTATACATAGAGACAATATGGTATAATAAAGAACTGGCCTTGAAATCAGACTTTACTCTAATACATATAGGCTATGTGACCCTGAGGAAGTCATTTATCCTCTGAGAACCCTGAGCAGCATTCTCAGACTATATGACTTACTGGTACAGAAAGACAGAAAGTTCCTTACCAAGAACATCCCGTACCAAAGAAAATACAGTTCTAATTGCTGTCTCTTAGCCTATACTACTCTAATATTAGTTTGAACACTCACCTGGCCTCTAAATGATCTTACATCTTATTTTCTAAAAAGTCAAATATAATTTCAAGAGATAAAGATTTGCTCCCACTGAGGACAATCATAAGAATGACAGACAGTGACATTTATTAGAAACCCAATATGTACCAGGAAAGCAGTTATGTACAAATAAATTATATGCCTGAAAAGATGGAGGTAATCCACAGAAGGAGGGCACTAAAATTAAGAAGCCATAAAGGCTTCTTGTAGAAAGTGTGATTTAAATGAGACTTGAAGGACATCAAGGAATCCAGGAGGCAAAGATAAGGAGGGAGTACAGTCAATAAAAATGCCCAGTCAGGAGATGAAATGACTTGGGTGAAGAAGAGGAAAGAGCCCAGTGTCACTGGATTGCAGGTGATATTGGTGGATATAAAATGTAAGAAGACTGAAAAGTTGTAGGAGGCAGGTCTGAAGAGCTCTGGATGTCAAAAAGAGAATTTTTTATTGGATCTTGCAGGAAATTTACAGAGTAAGAAGGTGATATGGTCAGACCTCCATTTAAAGAACATAACTGGCAACTGAGTAGAGGATGAACTAAAAAGAAGAAACCAACCAGCGGGCTATTGTAATAGTCCAGAAATGACATTAGGAGAGACTGTGTCTGTGTGTTAGTAGTGTCAGAGCAAAGAAAAAGATGCATGTGAGGGATGTGAAAGAGAATGAACAATTGAGGGCAATGTCTGGGTTGCAAGTCTGAGTGACTGAGAGGATCATGGTACCCCTCAGCAATAATAGGAAACTTTGGAAGTGGAGAGAATTTGGGGGGGAAATATAATGAGTTTAATTTTAAACATGTTGAGTTTAAGATGTCTTGTGGGACGCCCACTTTTAAGACACCCAACAGTTGGAAATGAAAACCTCAAGGTCAGCAGAGAGACTCGGAATTAAATTTGTAGTTTTGAGAATCTTCTGCATAGAGATAATAATTGAATTCATGGGAGCTAATGAGATCACCAAGTTAAATAAGAAAAAAGAAGACGAGAAGGAGGCTTAGGACGGAGCCCAGTGCGACACCAACAGTTATTGGATATGACATGGATGAGATCCAGCAAAGTAGGCTAAGAGGGAAAAGTTAGATAGATAGGAAGACAGCCATAAGAAAGCAATGTACCAAAAACCTGGGGAGATTAAATTATGAAGGGCAAGAGGGCAATCAACATTGTCAAAGGCTTCAAAGATGTCAACAAGGGTAAGGACTGAGAAAAGCCCTTAGATTTGATAGGTGAGAGACCAGTTTGTAACTTTAGAGGGAGCAATCAAGTAAATAAGGTCGCAAGTCAGGTTGTAGAGAGTTAAGAGAGACTGAGAGGAGAGGAAATGGAGGCATGTATTGTAGATGACTTTCTCAAGGAAATTAGTTCCAAAATAGTGGAGAAATGTGAGATAATAGCAAACAGGAAAGAATGGAGTAAGTGAGGAATTTTTGAAGCTAAGGCAGCATGGAAGCAGTTAGTAGATAAGGAGATATTAAAAATAAGTAAAAGAGCAGAGATTATAGAGCAGGCAATCTGCTGGAGAAGATGGGATGGAATGGGATCACTTGTGTAAATTGAGGGATTCCTTTTGGCAAGAAGGTAAGACAAAAATGAAGTAGATAATAGTAGCAGGGGAGAAGTGATTTGAAAGGAAAGAAGAAAGAACACTTGGCAAATGGCCTCAGGTTTTTCCGGTAACGTGAGGCAAGCTCCTAACTGAGAGGATAAGGAAAGAAGAACTGTGGGAGAAGATACGGAAGAGGTTAGACAATCCACTGTGGTGAGTGTGATAGTGAAACAATTAGGTTACCTTACTTCAGTGAGGACCCAGTTGAGGTTACATAAAATAAATGTGTGGTGGATGTAATCTGTATGGTTTCATGATTTGCTCCAGCTTTGTCTGGCCGCATGAGAATAGGAGTAAAAGTACCAAATGTTGAGAGGTTGAGCAGGGCAAGGTCAGTGCTCCATCTTATCAGATAGGATAAGGGGTTAAGGAAATCAAGAGAAGGTGACATTGTCAAATATGAGGCATTATGATGACAAGATGGAAAAAGGAGGAAAGTATAGCCAGGTGACAGAAGCTCTCAAAGAGGTAAAAGATCAAATGATTGAAGGTCATGGTAAAGAAGAATAAGAGGTTTGGAGGTAGCAAAGTGAGGGAGAAGTGGATGACAACAGATGGTGATCAGATAAGGGGGCTTCAGAGAATAACAACTTGGAAGTTGAATATTTGTCTGCAATGACAAGATCAGGAGTATGAACATCTCTTTGTGTAACTGAGGTGGGAACAGGAGAAAGCATTAGAAATGGGCAAGTGGAGGAATTGAGGAGTAAAAGTGTTTTAAGGAATATCAATACCTATAGAAAGGAGTTGAAAAAGAGAATACTGTGAAATAACGTAACAGTTTCTGAAGGAGGAATTTCACTGTTTTGAGCAAAGACAATTGAAATAATAGTCTTCAGAATAATAATCATTCTCCTACATAAAGAACTTCATAATATCCGAAGTCCTTATCATTACTGGTCTATAACCCAACAGCCAGATAGTGGAGGAATGAAAATTTGAATACATATCTTTTCCCCAAATACATAGCTCTTTTTCAGATATTTTACTGCTTCTCCTAAATGCACATTCTCTTCCCAAAGGGCAAAAGGAACATTTTTTTGTTTGATGTATAAATTATATTCATTTTTTTAAGATGTAAATTAGTCCTATCATTTCATAGGCATGCCCTGTAAGTATATGTAGCAAGACACAAATACTTTCTATATAGATTTAAATATTTTACATGCATTTGTGAGCAAATGTATACACTATGGAGAGAAGTGAAATTCTACTATATCTTGTAGGGTTCAAGTTTTTATAAAGGAGATATATTTTAAATAAATATTCACAATGCTCAAAATTTGAGGGCTAAGGAATGATCATTGATTCTATGACCTTTGCTAAGTCGCAAGAGCTCCTTGTGGCATAAAAAAGAAATTGCCACCACATATTCTTCATTTTAGTGTTTTTCCAATGACCTTTATGGCCATGTAGGGTTATTCTCATTATGGAGGGAAATTCCCAGGACACAGGAAATCCATACCAACTCCTTCTAACTTTTCTTGGCTAAAGTTGATATGAGCCAACCTAGCAGTAATAAACCTTCATTCTTTAGCACTAATAACTGTAGAATATTGAAAACCAATTTTTCAGATTTTTAGACAGTGCCTACTTTGGGACCTAGTAATAGTCACTCACATTGGTCTCCTCAAAATAAAGTTATTGGAATAAGTCTTAAGCATTGGTTTCAAGGATTTGCAATGAAATGAAACCTTTTGGGACAACTGGCACATTAATAGTTGTAAAGAACATGGTCTATTACATTGAATCTAATTTCACAAAGCAGGGTATATTTGCATTTCATAAAAATGCACACACAGAAGATGATATGCATGAATGTTTGGGACACTTCAAGTTTAGGAGCAAAAAAATGAGGGAACTACTTTCTCAACTGTTAAAATGATGACACAAGAATATTGGCCCCGAAGGTTAGTGAGGATAAAGTGAATGCTGTGGTCAAAATTTAAGCATTGGCATTTGTATTCCCTAAGGTAAATCAGTCTAGAGAATTCAATACGTTGCTCAAAACAACGTCCTTGAAAAGGCCCACACAAAGCATATAAGACACATAAGATCCAGTATCATTAGTGTATTTGGCAATAATTAATAATCACTGCTGTCATTATCTTTGAAACTGAGCTAGTTTGCGTTCTGTCATTCTTAAGTCTTCAAAACTTCAAAATTTTTCTATGTGCAGATTTTTACCACCCTAAGTAAAAAGTATTCCTTAAGGCAATGAATCTCTCTTCCTGCTGGGAAACCCAAGTTCATTTCACAAGCCATGAAATGAAGTTCGCTATTCAAAAATACCTTTTAATAAAAACATCCACAAAAAATGTACTTTGCTATTGCTGTTTGTAAAGAGAAAATACATTAGGACAATCTTGAATAGACTTAGAGGTGAAGAAAAGAGAAAATAAATCCTTCTCTTTATTGACCATTACCCCAACATAGAAAAGACTGGGGAGGTGGGAAGAAGAATAACACGCTATCCATGTTAAAGAAAACCTTCTTCCCTAATTGGTATAACTCTTGCAATTACAGTAGATAATTAAGATCAATTAACAGAGAAATCTAAGTTTATAGTCAAGAAATGACCCATTAAAATATGTAGACACAAATGAAATCTAGGAATTTCTCTTTTTATATTGTTCCCACCAAACTAATTTTGGAATGTTTAATCTTACATCTTGAGAAATTGCTATCCATAACTAATTACAGAGATTGATTTTAATTTTTTAAATTCTTACATGCATTTATAATCTATGCCTCCCACTAACATTATTACCTCCGCACCACTGAAGAAAAAGAAACATCTCTCATAAACATGAGTGAAGAGTTCAGCAAAACAAATCCCCACATGGGCCATTTTGAAAACCATTTCTCTCTACATTTTAATTTCATTGCCCTCTGAAAGTCAGTGGTATTTTTCATCTTTCGTTTTCTATAGTTTATCTTTTCGTTGATCAAAGTTCTAAAATTTTCAGTTATATTTCTTTGCATTGTATAAGTGTTCTCTAGTTCTACTTATTTCATTATGTGTTAACTTGGACAGATTTTCCCACTTCCTTCAGAAACTGTCCATTAAGTTATTCTTTTTGTACAGTTTTGTAATGTAATATCCCATTACATTAATATACCACAAATGGCTTTGCCATTCCAAATTTGGTGGGCAGCTCTTTGGTTTCTGATTATTAGTTACTATGAAAAGAGCTGCGTAGCAAGGTGGTGCAGTAGATAGAGCATAGGGCTTCAGATTAGGAAGTCTCATCTTTCTGAGTTCAAATCTCACCTCAGACACCAGCAATACGATCTTGGGCAAGTCACTTAACCTTACCGACCTCAGTTTCCTCATCTGTGAAATGAACTGGAGAAGGAAATGGTCAACTACTCCAATGTCTTTACCAAGAAAAACTTAATTAGGGTCACAAAGAGTAGGATCAAAATTATCATTGTCTTTCCTTATGCCCATTTTGCGTGAAGCATTCCCTAGAGACCTCTAATTTTCTGGAAAAGATCTTGTCTTTCCCATTCTATTGTTTTCTTCTATTTCTTTATGCTGCTAATTTAACAAAGCTTTCTTATCTCTCCTTGCTATTCTCTGAATTCTGCATTCAGTTGGGTATGTCTTTCCCTTTCTCCTTTACCTTTTCCTTTACTTCTTTCCTCAATTATTGATAAAGCCTCTTGAGAGAGTTATTTTGCTTTCTTGTCCCTATTTTTTGCTGGGAAGCTTTTTGTTACTCTCTCCTGTACAATGTCATGAACTTCTGCCCAAAGTTCTCTCAAGAGCTCTATCTACCAGATCTAATCCCTTAAATCTATTCATCACTTCCACTTCATATTTATAAGGGATGTTATTTAGGTCATGCTGTATGGTTAGATGATTTTCCTTACTTTATTTTTATATCTCAATTTGTAATAAGAAGCTTACGCTCTAAGCCATAATTAGCTCCAGCTCTTGTTTTCACTGACTGTGTATAACTTATAGACCTTTGACTACAAAGTATGTAATCAATTTTATTTAGATATTGACCATATGGTGATATCCATGTGTAGAACCACCTTTTGGAGTGCTGGGAAAAAAGTGCTTCCTATGAGCAGCAACTTATTTTAACATAACTCCATTAGTCTCTTCCCTGCTATATTTACTCCAAGGTCAAATTGCCTGTTATTCTAATTATCTATTGATTCCCTACTTTAAATTCTATTGCCCTATGATGAATGTGACAACTCTTTTGGTTTTATTTATAGAAGATATTGTAGTTCGCAGATCTGAGCAACTTTTGCCTCTTTGGCATCAATACTTGAAGCATAGACTTGTTTTCCAGTAACGCTGAATGGTTTACTTTGGAATCTATCAAATAGATATCATTCAGTCATTTTTGAGATTATATCCCAGTAATGTTTTTCTCACCCATTTATTGACTATGAGCACTACTCCATTTCTTCTAAGGCATTCTTGCCCAGAGTAACATATGTAATGATCACCTGAATTAAATTCACCTATTCCTATCCATTTATGTCCACTGACACCCAATATGGTAACGTTTAATCTTTCCATCTCCTGTTTGAGCACATCTAGCTTACCTTGTTTCATAGATCTTACATTCCAGTTCTCATGCAATATTAATCTTACAGCATCAGACTTTCCTTTCACTACCAGTCATATCAGTAGCTGATCTGTCAACTTTGGCCCAGTCACTTCATTAGTATTGGGGCTACATGTGGTTGTCATTTGTTCTTCCCTAGTACCATGTCTGATACATTCTCATGTGAAGAGTTCATCTTCCATTATCACATCTTTTATCATTTTGATAATGTCCATGGGATTTTCTTGGCAAAGATACTAGAGTGATTTCCCTTTCCTTCTCTAGTGAATCACTTTCTATCAGAAATCTCCATTGTGAACTGTCTATCTTTTGTAAATCTGCATGGTGCTCCACCAAGACAAAAAATTCTGCTATAGTATGTAATATTTCTAATTTGTTGTTATAATCTGCTTATAAAAACTGTTTAGAATTTTCCATCAATATTCATTTTGAATATTGTTCTATAATATCATTTCTCTGCTTTGTCTTTCTGAGATTGGGCATGAAGACCAACTTTGTACCATTCGGTATCAAGATGATGGAAGGGTGCTCCCTGTTCTTATTTTGCAAATAGTTTACATGATCCTGGAATTATTTGCTTTTTGAAAATTTGATAGATTTCACTTGCAACTCTATATAGTCCTAAAGTTGTTCACCCTACTCCTTGGGTTTATTTATGGATAGTTCAATTTTTTTCTAATTTTAGGGTTAAATGATCTATTTATTTTCTTTTTCTGTGTTCTTGTATTTCTGTAAGTATCCATTCATTTGCTTTAAATTATAAGATTTAAAATATTTATAGCAACTCTTTGTGGTAGAAAAGTTGGAAAGTGGGGGGATGCACATGAATTAAGGAATATAGCAAGCTGTGATACACAAATATCATAGAATAATATCGTACTATGTAAGAAATGAAGAAAAAAATGACTTTAGCAAAACCTGGGAAGATTTATATGAACTGTTATAAAGTGAAGGGAACAGATTCAGAAGAACAATTTATGCAGTAAAATCAATATTCATAAAGATGAATCAACAGTGAAAGACTGGTAATTCTGATCAACAAAATGATCCACCATAATTCCAAGGGACTTAAGATGAAATATGCTTTCTACTTTCAGATAGAGAACTGATAAGTGCAGAATGAAAATTGAAGATTTTTCCTTTCTTTTTCTTGAATTATTTTTTGGGTGGCAGGATTTGGGGAAGATGGATGACATGGAAATTTGTGTGGCTACATACACACACACATACACATACATTTGTAATAGATTTTATTTTTCTTGCCTTCTCATTTAGTAGAGGACAGAGTGAGGGAGGGAGAGATTTTAGAACTAAAAAAAGAAGCTCTCTGTGTTTTAAAATAATTTTCAATTTAATAAAAAATAGAGTTAGCATATAATTCAGAAAAAGTTTCTTATAATCTCTTTTACTGCTTGTTCAATTGTCATGAGTTGTTTTGAATTTTTAATAGCAACAATTTGACTTTCCTCTCTCTTTTGAAAGTCAGACTAATTACCTTTGGATTTTATGCATTAGCAAAAAATATTCTTGATGTCTTTTTTTTAATTTGATGATAATTTTTCCCAGTGCCCTGCCTCTGGCACTCAACTCACACATGTGGTTCCAAAAGGCTATAGCATATGCAATAGCCACACTAGTAAGCCATCTTGGCAGACAGGTTAAACCAGGTTGAGCATGATCAATAAGCCTCAAACCTGTCAGTGAGTTGGGGAATGTTTTTCCCAAGCATGTGGTTATTTCCCCTGGCACAATGGGTGAATGAGAAGAATTTGTTCTAATGCCATGAAAGAGGCTGAAACAGGAGCTATGGAGAGCTTAGAGTTTGATCAGACATCAAAGATGTCAATGTCATTCACTGAATCCTGGGCCATCACCAGTCTTTGGTATTTTTGCTTTGTCACTAAACTTGAATGACTCTGGAAGAGAGAATGAGACTAACGAGTTTATGCAACTCTGCTCCACTTCAAGTCACACAGGAATCTTCCCCCTCACTCAGTCATCACCCCATGATTTCATTGATTCTCTGCAAAAAAGAAAGCCAAACAACAGCATTCCTTAAGAGGGACACACTTAACCACATCTGAAGGTTAACCCACTTTCTCCAATCTGCAGATTAATCCTGTCAGTGAGGGTTACTCTTGCCTTCCAATGATAAAATCCAAGAAAGGAGACGAATACTTTTAACACATGACCTTACTAAAATGTTTACTAATCTGCATTTTCAAATCTGTGCCAAGGAAAATGAAAATGATAGTGATACATCATCAGGGCAATCACAAGAAAGATAAACTTATGTTTCAAAAGCCCTGTTTGCCCTCAGTCTGGGTCTTTGGACATCCCAACTTACGAGTTGCTGCTAGTCGAACCAATAAATTAATCATGCTGAGCCCCTGGTTTATTGCTGAGTTGCTAGTGCGATACATTTTCCTAACATTGTATGTGTCACTGTTAATAAAACAGATATTTTACCATTGAGCAAATGGAACCTCAACATCTTTTTACTTGCTACAATGTAACATTTTCTTCTAATTTTAAGCAGATAATTTTTATGAAGTTACTATGTGCCTGTACTATGCAAGGTGTTGCATACATATGTATGGGGTGTAGGGTGTGTTCAGGAAGGACCAGTACCAGCACCTTTAGTGTGATGGCTGCCGGGCCCTTTTTGAGGCTCTTTCCACCTTTGGTGTCCACCTGTTCCACCTAACTCTCACCTATGGCTCTAAGAAGCTGAAGCATGCACAGAGGCCACACCTTGGTAAACCGTTCCAGCAGATGGGTCAAACTAGGTTGAGGGTAATCAGTGGTTCTCAAACCCATTGGGGAGTTAAGGGAGCATCTACACCAAGCATGTGAAAACTTCATCTAGTGGAATGTATGGATGAGAACAATTTGTTCCAACGGCCATGAAGGCACATGAAGCAGGCAATGTGGAATGCTTAGAGCTTGGTTAGATACTGAAGACTCCAAGGTCATTCGCTGTGTCCTGAGCCATTGTCAGCTGTCTTAACTCTGTCCTGCCACTGGACTATGATGACTCTGGAGGAGAGATTGAGGCTGATGACTTCGTGCAACTCTACCTCCCTTTAATCCAATTTACGCACCAATCAAAAGACATCACCCATACCATTCCACCATTATGCCTCAAAGGCCTGCAAGTGATGAAGCAGAAGGTGCGGATACACTGGGAACTGTAGTCACAACCCTGCACAGAGGCAGCTCAGGACATAGGGTCATTTGTCACTGGAAGCAGCAGTGGAACTTAGCAGTCCCCTGGGGGTCTGAGCAGCTTTTTAAGGATCACACTGCTCACCTCCTGGTGTGAGGAAGGGGGCTGGAAAAGGTGCCCTAAACATTGCCTGCTTACCCAACCCTGGCCTGATTACTGTGGCAGATGGGGAATCCCACTATGTGGTCGAAACACCAAAAAATGTGCAAAAACCTCTGCAAATGTGATTCCATTCACCATCGGCACATGGAACATGCACACACTAACAGACAACACAAAATCCAGCAGACCTGAAAGAAGAATTGCTCTTGTTGCAAAAGAACTCAACAGGAATTGCATCCAAATAGCAGTGCTGAGTGAAACAAAGTTAACAAATGAAGGTCAGCTTACTGAAGTTGGAGCTGGATACACCTTTTCCTGGAGTGGGTCCAGTGAAGGGGAGCGCTGTGAAGTTGATGTGGGTTTTTCAATCAAAACCAATCTAATCAGCAAGCTGTCATGCCTGCCAAAAGGAGTGAAAAACAAGTTCATGACAATGTGATTGCCACTCTCAGGAAAACATCATGTCATCATCATCAGTACCTATGCCCCCACCATGACAAACCCTGATGAAGTCAAAGACAAATTTTATGAAGACCTAGAGACCCTTATCATTAATGTGACAAAAAAGGACAAACTTATAATTCTGGGTGCCTTTAATGCTAGAATACGCTCAGATTACCAGACTTGGCAGGGAGTCCCAGGGAGGAATTGAGTTGGAAACAGCAATAGCAATGGTCATTTACTGCTAAAGACTTGTGCACTTTCTCATCACCAACACTGTCTTCTATTTACCTAAATGCAGTAAAACTTCATGAATGCACCCTCACAGCTAACACTGGCATGTAATAGATTATATGATTGTAAGAGACAGACAAGATGTGAGAGTGACAAAGGCAATGTGTGGTGCAGAGTGCTGGACTGATCATGGACTTATCCTTTCCAAGCTAAATATTTGCATTCTTCAAAAGCGCTGACCCCAAGGCAAAATGACTACTAGAACAATTAATGTCAACAAATTAGAGCTCTTCTCTAAGCGTGAAAACTTTGCTGCTGACTTGGAGGGAAAGTTTAGCCAACACACAGTTGACAACACTGGAGCAGAAAAGGAGTAGGCAGCTTTCAGAGATGTTGTGTACATCATTGCATTTACTCATCTGGGTCAGAACACTCACAAACACCAAGAATGGTTTGAATAAAATGGTGGGGAAATTCAGAAGCTTCTAAATGAAAACATGAACTCCACAGGATTTACCAGCAGGATACTTCATTCACCTCTAAGAAGGCAGCATTTAATTCCATCAAAAGCAAAGTACAAGCAAAGCTTAGAGTGATGCAGGATTCCTGGCTCAGTAAGAAGGCAGATAAAAATCAGTTTTATGCTGATAGTAACAATCCAAAGCACTTTTATGATTCCCTGAAAACTATTTATGGACCAAATATCTATGGTACATGACAACTACTCAGTGCTGAGGAAGCCATATTGCTTAGTGATAAAGACATGATCCTAGAGAGACGGGCTGAAAACTTCCATAGTGTTCTTAACAGACCATCATCAGTCAAGGCTGAGGCCATTGACCATTTACCTCAGGTTGAAGTCAATCCCTCCTTAGCTGGACTTCTTAAGCTCTTTTCATGTGGCAAAGGACCTGGTGCTGATTCTATTCCAGTTGAGATTTACAAGGTAGGGGCACTATTGCTCATACAAAAGTTGACTGAAATTTTCCAAGTTATATGGCAAGAAGAGGTTATCCGTCAGGAGTTCAAGGATGCCTCTATTGTCCATCTCTGTAAGAGTAAAGGGAATAGATTGTCCTGTGGCAATCATAGGGGGAATCTTACTCTTAGTCACTGCTGACAAAATTCTTTCTGGAGTCCTTCTTAATAGGCTAATCCTTCACCTGGAAAATGGTCATATACCTGAGAGCTAGTATGGCTTCAGAAAGGGCCAAGGAACAGTCAATGTGGTGTCTGCTGCCTGATAACTCCAGGAAAAATGCCAGGAGCAGAACAGAGATCTGTATACCATGTTTGTAGATCTGACCAAGGCCTTTAACACTGTTATTTGTAAGGGCTTATGGCAAATTATGGCAAAATTTGGTTGCCAAGAGAAATTCATCAATATTGTACATCAATTTCATGATGGCATGTTTGCCAGGGTTCTGGATAATGGACATGGCTCTAATGCCTTCCCAGCCACAAATGGAGTGAAATAGGGCTGTGTGCTTGCTCTCATGCTTTTTAGAATGATGTTTTCAGCCATGTTGACAAATGCTTTCAATGAGGATGAACATAATATCAAGGTCGACTACCATACTGATGGTAAGTTCTTCAATTTGAAAAGGCTGCAAATCAAGATCAAAGTGGAGGTAGTGTTGGTGTATAATTTTCTGTTTGCAGATGATTGTGTACTCAATTCAGCCTCTGAAGCTGAGATGCAACAAAATGTGGATCAATTCTCTGCTGCCTGTGCTAATTTTGGCCTAATAATTGACACCAAAAAATCACAGGTGCTCCATCAGTCACCACCATGCCATCCATACATGGAACCATTGGTTACAAAAAATGGAGAAGTTTTGAATGCTTTGGGTAAGTTCACTTACCTTAATAGTATACTTTCCAGAGGTGTACACATTGACAATGAGGTTGATGCACACATTGCCAGAGCTACGTCAGTGTTTGGGAGGCTCCAAAGAAAGGTTTGGAAGAGAAGAGGTATTAGACTTACTACCAAACTGAAGGTCTACAGAGCCATTGTACTGACCTTATTGTTATATGCTTGTAAAACATGGACAGCGTACCAGCACCATACCAGGAAATTGAATCGTTTCCATTTAAACTGTCTTAGGAAGATTCTGGGGATCACCTGGAATGATAAGGTACCAGACACTGAAGTCCTTGCTCAAGCTAAACTGACAAGTGTTCAAACTATGCTTCAGAGAGTTCAACTCCGATGGGGTGGCCACGATGTTCAAATGTCAAATGTATGCTTGCCAAAAAGACTATTTTATTGAAAACTTGCATGAGGCAGGCCATCACAGAGTGGCCAGAAGAAATGATACAAGGACATTATTAAGGTCTATCTCAAGAACTTTCGATTTGACTATGCAACACGGGAGACACTGGCACAGGACTCTTCAGTATGGCATGCTCACATCAGAAAAGAAGTGGTGTCTCTGAGCAAAGCAGAATTGAGAAAGCACAAAGTAAACACAGGATGCGCAAATTTGGGATATCCATCCCAAATATTCACAGGGATTATTTGTGCCCAACCTGTGGTAGAGCACTCCAAGCTTGTATTGGTCTGATCAGTTGGAAACACTGATATTTCACTTTACAGTGGTGAGGTCATTTTGATCCTCTTGAAAGACAAAGGACAACAACCAACTACCACATATATACGTAAAATGTATATACATATAAATGTAAAACCTTGCAAACATATATATATATATATATGTATATATATATATATATAGTTTCTATATGAGTGTTGTACTTTATCAAAGGATTTTTCTACTTCTACTGAGACAATCTCATGATTTGGGGTATTTTTGTTATTAATATAATCACGTGAATTATATTGATTGTTTTCCTAATATTGAACCACTCAAGATTCCCTAGTATAAATTCAACTTAATCATGAGAAATGATTTCTTTTTTTGACAGATTTTTGTTTGAAATTTTAAAATCAATGTTTTTTAATTATACTGATTTATTGTGCTTTATTCTTTCCTCTTTCATGCTAGAACTAGATTGTTTACAGAAGGGATTTGATAAGGTTCTCAATTTTTGAGGAAAATGTAGATAGAATTGATACTAAATGTTTTTTAAAAGTTTGATAGAATTCTCCTGTGAACTAATCAGAATAAAGATGCCCCTCCTCCCTTGGAAATTCTTCTGTAGGTAGTTCTATTTTTTCCCTATTATTTAGCTTATATAAGATGTCTATTTGACCTTCTGTTTGTATATTTTATATTTTGAAAGCATTTATCATTTTTATGGACACGGTTTTGATATCATATAACTGAACAGTTGATTTTAATCATTCTTTTTACTTCTTCTCTTTTTTTATCTCATTTTGTTATTTTTTATTGGATCTTTTGGCCTCATAATCAGAGTTACCAAAGGCTTATCAATTTTCTTAATCTTTTCATTATTTCTATGTATTTTTTTTTGCTTTTGGTTTATTTCTCCTGGTTTAAAATATGTCATCTTTTATGCTTAATTATGATTGCTTCTTTGTTGACTTTTCAATTTCTTTATGCATATTCATTTATTAATCCATTCCTTTTCTATGTTCTTAATGTGTATTTCCCACCTGAGAGCTACTTTAGCTACATCTCAGAAATTTGGTATAATGTTTTATCATTATTATTTTCTTTCACACAATTATTCATTGTTTCTACAATTTGTTCTTTGACCTACTCAATATTTAGGATTTCATGTTGTCTTCACTTAAGTCCATGTCTTTTGGCTGTATTGCTTGAACTGGTCAGTAATTTTATTAGGTAATCTTTATAAAGGATGTATTTACTACTTCTGCCCTTTTACATTGATTTACTATATCTGTGCCATGATTCATGGTCAATTTTTACAAAAGTTCTATGTGATACTAACATATATATTTATATATATATATATATATATATATACACACACACTTTTTACAAAAGTTCCATGTGATACGAACATATATATATATACATACACACACACATATATATGTATGTATATGCATATATATATATATATATACACACATATAGTTTTCTGTTAAGAAAACACAGCAGTCTTCTAGCTCTAGTTTCTCCAATAATTTGGCCAATTCTATATTTTTGTTTTTGTTTCTCTTTCTATTAGACTTATTCAAAAGTGAGAGAAGACATTGAAATTTCCTTCCACTATTGTATTACTCTGCATGTCAATTCAAATTCTCTTTCCTCTCCTCTGAAGGTGTTATGTCTATTAATTTTTTATTTCATTTTCTTTGACTAAGGATTTCTTTCCTTTATTTTCTTCAATACTTCTCTTCCAGTTCTGTCTACTTTAGACTCCTATTCTTTGAGGCATGGACATTACACTCATGTAGTCATTCTTTTTGGTTTTTTCTTACTTGTGCTCCCAATAATTTCTTGTTGCCTCTTCAAACAATTTTCAGTGTTGTTGCCATGTGTATCTTGGCCCATTGGCCTCCTTTTTTGTTATGCTACACTCTTTTCCTGAAGGTGATGGAAGATACTGTCCTCCATAGGACTTTAAAGAGGTTCCATAGATCCATGACTGTGCGGATCTTTATTGCCTTTTGACCGTCCTGTAGTTATTTTGTCCCCATTTGGTATGAAATCTTGCTGCTCTCCCTTTCTTCTAGATGTTAGTTGCTACTAAGCTCTGATTTTCCTTCTCCTGAGGCAGGATGACTGGTCTAAGCACCAAATGTCTGTCGACTCTACCCACTATAAGCGCCTCCCTTCAATTACTTTAGTAAATATCTCTCTCTCTGGGAGTGCTGAGCAGTTGTATGTTACCCATCACCAAAACAAGACTTCCTTTTTTCTCCCAATTTTAATTCTTCCTGATGTCTCCTCAGTCATTTTCCTGAGAATATACAGGAATGATTTCCTCCTTTTTTTGATAACCTTTGATTTAATTAGGATATATCTGATATCTCCTTCTATCTTCCTCCCCTCTGCCTTTTTACATGCCTTCACTTTCTATAGTTTACTCCCACAGAAATGTTGATTTGCCTGTAGTTTGCCTGCTGTGAGACACAGTCTGAAATGTTTCAGATCTGTTTCTTCACCATACAGTCGATTTTGCTTCTTTTTTATCTATGTCTCCTTGTGTCTCTTTAGAAAAATTTTAAAGTACGTTCTCCGTTGTTAATTTGTTGTATTTTGGCTTTTATGTGTATTTAGCTTTATATTATTTCTATAGTCTAGGACATTTGCAGGGGAAATAACTAATAAATAATGCTTTTCCAGGGATGCTTCAAACATTTCTTTTTCAATTAAATTGTCATCTTTTTACATTAGTAATTAGGCTCAAATTTACGAGAGTATCCACATTGGGTTGTATCTTTGTATCAGTAATCACCCTAACATACACAAGGGGGTCTGCTACCACAGGTTCCTCAACCTGCTTCTCTCTATATAAAACTTTGAGGGGTTAACAATCACTTTAATCAAGAACAGGTATTAGAGAAATTGAAAATCAAAATTTCAGAGGAAATACAGAGAAATCAAAAGTCAACAGACAAGGCTTCCAAAACTGTCTGACCATTGCATACATATACAGTTACCAAAGAGGAAATCACCAACTTCTGGATTTTAGCCAAGGAACTCCTTAGTGGCTTCCCAGAGTCTCTCTGACCAAAGAAACACTTTCAGTCACTAAGCCCCAAAGTAAAACCTCACCCTTAGAGTATTTATACACTTTTCCGAGCCAGAGGGCATAACCCTCTGATCCATTGCCTCAACAGAAAAAAATAAAAGGTACTTGGGACCTTCATACAAAACAACCCCCCCTAATCAAGTTTCTCTCAATGGGACCCCTCAATGGGTGGGGAAGATCTTCTTTAATCACATTATTCAATCAGAGGCACTTTAATAAAAGGAAAACAGCAAAAAATCCGAAGCTGATTGCCATCACAATCTTGAGATCTTTTTTTCTTCACAACATATTATTTAATTAGATCTGCAGTTTCTTTTCAATTGAATTGTCTTATCTTATTCTAATTTCCTTTTATCATATTGGAAAGTCATTCTTCTGGTTGTCTGCAGAATTTGTTGTCAGTAAAATTATTAGATTTGACCATCATCTATGTCTTCAAGTTTGTACTATAGTATCTCGTTTGACCCTCCTATCCCCAAAGTCTATTTGTGAATTCTTTCAGTTGCTACTTTGCTTCCTATGTTCAGAAATTCTGAGTAGTTTATACCTATAATTTCTTTTTTTCCCTAATTTCTTTGTTTTCAGTTTTCAACATTCACTTCCACAAGTTTTAAATTTTCTCCCCTTAACTTCACCTTCCCTCCCCAAGATGGCACACCATCTTATATGGACCTTACACAAACATTCCCATTAAGCACGTTTTCACATTAGTCATGTTGCAAAGGAGAAGTAGAACCAATGGAATGAACTATGAGAAAGAAGAAATCAAACAAAGAAGAGAGAAAGAGTAAATGGCATACTTACATCTGTATTCCGACTCTATAATTCTTCCTCTGCATGCAGATAGCATTTTCCATCATGAGTCTTTTGGAATTGCCTTAGAACCTTGCATTGCTGAGAAGAACCAAGTTTATCAAAGTTAGTCATCACACAGTGTGGCTGCCACTGTGTACAATGTTCTCCTGGTTCTGGTCCCCTCATTAATGATCAATTCCAGGTTTGTCTGGTTTGCCTGCTCATCATTTCTAATAGAACAATAGTATTCCATTACATTCGCATACCACAAGTTGTTCATCTATTTCCCAACTGATGAGCATCCCTTCAATTTCTAATTCTTTGCCAACATGAAAAGAGTAGCTATAAATATTTTTGTCAATGTGTGTCTTTTTCCCATTTTTGTGATCTCTTTGGGATACAGTCCTAGAAGCAATATTGCTGGGTCAAAAGGTATGCACATTTTTGTAGCCCTTTGCACATAATTCCAAATTGCTCTCCAGAATGATTGGATCAGCTCACAGCTCCACCAACAATAAATTAGTGTTCCAACTCTCCCACATCTTCTCCAACATTTATCATCTTCCTGTTTTGTCATGTTGGCCAGTCAGATAGGTGTGATGTGGTACCTCATAGTTCTTTTGATTTGCATCTTTCAAATCAATAGTGATTTAGAGCACTTTTTCATATGACCATAGATTGCTTTAATTTCTTCCTTTGAAAACTGCCTGTTCATATCCTTTCACAATTTATCAATTGGGGAATGACTTGCATTGTTGTAAATTTGACTTAGTTCTCCATATATTTTAGAAATGAGACCTTTATCACAGATACCAGTTGTAAAAATTCTTTTTCAATTCTCTGCTTCCCTCCTAATCTTGTCTTCATTGAGTTTGTTGTACAAAAATTTTACAATTTAATGTAATCAAAATTATCCATTTTGCATTTTATAATGTCCTCTTTCTCTTGTTTGGTCATAAATTCTTCCATTCTCCTTAAATCTGATGGGAAAGCTATTCCTTGCTCTTCCAGATTGTTTATAGTATCAGCCTTTATACCTCAATTGTGAATCCATTTTGACTTTATTTTGGTGTAATGAATAAGATATTGGTTTATTCCCAGCTTCTGTTGTACTATTTTCCAATTTTCCTGGCAGTTTTTGTGAATTCCAGGAGCTGGAGTTTTGGGGTTTGTCAAATAGTAGATTACTATAGTCATTGACAACTGCATCTTGTGTACCTAAACCATTCCATTGATCCACCACGCTATTTCCTAGCCAATACCAAGTAGTTTTGATGATTGCTGCTTTAAGACACAATTAAAAATCTGGTATAGCTAGTCCACCTTCCCTACCATTTATTTTCATTAATTCTCTTGATTGAATTAGTTTTAATATTTATGGTTGTATTATTAGATTATTGTTTTCTTTCTATTCCATTCTAATTTTCAAGCCATTATTTCTGGGTTGACATTTTTTTCACTGACTATTCTAAAATATGACATCTTTTTGCCATTTTTCCCTCCATGAATGTTTCATTTTGTATCTCATTTCATTCCTTTCAAATACTCTTTTAATTCCTGTACCCAATATGCCTCTCAGACCAAGGTATTTCTTCAGGTTATTCAAATGTTTCTTTGTTTTGGTCATGTTTAGGTCTACATGGAACCTCAGATATAAGTCAATCCAATCTTCTCATTTTTATAAAGGCAAACAATGAAAGACCCAGAGGGGGTTAGGTGAATTACCCAAGGTGAAATTAGCATCAAGTGGCAGAGCTAGTCTTCTGATTCCAAATTTAGAACCATTTCCATTCAGCTTGATTATGTATGTTATGGAGTCATTTTTTAATCAATAAGAATTTCTCCAGAGAATTTTGCCATTTCCTTACTCTCTAATGAAAAAATTAAATTTCTACTGAAATGGAAAGGATATTTCAATAGGACAGCTACTGTAATGAAATTCTTCATGAACTTTGAAGCTAATGAACATAAACCCATATTTGATTCTCTGCATCTCTAAGATAAATTGGTCTTTCTTTCATTCTCTCCTACTATTTCATTCTTACAATGTTTGTCTTTCATATTGAGCAAAAAAACTTTCATATCTTTTCCCACAGTTGCCACCCTTTGTATACAATTATAACTATTACACAAAACTATGTGAAGCAATCACCCCCTCAATCTACAAACCTTAACTGGGAAATGTGATTGCTAAAAACCTCTAAGGGAAGGTTTACACAGACAAATGACACTGAGGAAATATCTAGATTAATTTTTCAGCTTTCTAATATGTTAAAAGGGAGAATTGCAGCAAGCCATGTAGGCCAAGGTGAGTACCACTGCATCATGGTCAGCATTCAAGATACTGTGCTAGGAGGTTTCAATTATGTTGTGGCTACTAAATTTAGTAACTGGGTCAGACCAGCTGATTACTTTAAACGTTATGCTTAAGATCACTGCAACCATGTACTAAAGGCAAATGGTAGAAAGAGAGCTGGTATATTTTGAGAAGACAGCCCTTGATTACTGTAGTTTACACAGGGTTTGGATGTGAAAATGGGTTGAAGGAATCAGGTGATATTTATGATCACAGATGGACAGCACAGGAGTCAGAGTTGCTAGATATGTCTCTTATGTGAGATCATTACAACCTATTGGTTACATCCTGGATGTTGGGAGACTTGTGATGTCTGTATTCCTGACATTTCATGTTCAATTCTGTACCTGTGATATCTGCTTTCTCGGAGCCTTTATGCCTGGAAGAATAGTGAGAATTAGAATTGACTTGGGTCAGTGGATGCTGAACCTCCAAAAGTACTCTTTGAGCAATTATTTCACCGTAAGGACATGCCAATTGGTATCAACAAACGTGTTCCCAAATACTAATGAATGCCTAAGCAAGGCATCCAGGGTTAATAGATTACTACAATTTCTGGGAAAATTGTTTTTAGGAGAATGTCTAGAATGCTACAGATGATTAATCACATAAACTTGTGGTTAACTCTCAGGAAGAGTTAAATCTCTCATACAGAATCCTCATGCTGATTTAAACAGGCATGTTATTAGTAATACTTTGTCATCAATCCCAATCCAATTTGGCATTGTAGATATAGATTCCAGTTATTCTTCATCTGCAAAACCCAAATCTATGAAGCTCTCTGCATAAATTAACTCAGACGAAAGTTACCACACCTTTTGATGTAGAATAAGATAAAAAACATATAATCAGATTATCAGATTCTTTCAAATGAGAGCATTGATCTCTTTTTTTCTGTAAATAAATTTTTCACTTTTTTCTTCCCATTAACACTTAATATTTCTCTGTTCACGTTATGCAACTTCTTTCAACAAATAATTAGTTTCTTTGCCTTGATCCTGGAATGTCTTTTACATTTTCTTCTTCCAGTTCCTACCTTTCCTAAAAAGCTTTCTTCTGGGATATGTTCATATTTATCCTTGGTTTCTGTCTTTAATCTGATCTGTTATATATTTCATTCCATCAGCATTCTGTATAATAGCCAAAAAGTCTTTTCTTCTCACCTCCCTGACAGTTCTGTTCCATTTTGACAGAACAGGAGAATGGTCTCAGAAATGTGTCTTCCCTGCCATCCTGACATAAGGAGAAATGTAGCAGCAACAAGGTTAGAAGGAGTTCAGAGCTAAATGGCTTCCTTCCTTTTATAACAAGTCATAGTTCCTGTTAAACAAGATTTCAATAATATGAATGTCACTTCAGGTAAAAGCCCTCTATAATAAGTAATATAGGTCTTTTGCATGGTCTCTGGAGGAAAGTGAAGAAAAGAGGCAGGGTGGACTACGGCTGGGATGAAGACGAAGCAAGAGTTCAGAGCAGAGTATCTTAAACTCCTCATTGGCATGGTCTTGTACTCAAAGCCGTGACTCAAATCCAAGACCCAGATCAGAACATGATACTTCCAATGAGACCTGACTATACCACTGATGGTACTTTCATTTGGACGCAGCCTAAATGGACATTGGCATTTTTTGAATACCAAATCACACTGTTGAACTTGTCCCAGATCTTTTGAAGTGAATTCTTATTTAGGTGAGCTATTATTATTTTTGTTGTTGCGTAGTCATTTTCAGTCACATCTGACTCTGTGATGCCTTTTGGGATTTTCTTGGCAAAGATACAAGAGTATTTGATCATTTTCTTCTCTGCTTCATTCTACAGATGAAGAAACTGAGGCAAATATGGTTAAGTAACTTGCCCAGGATCACACAGATAGTGTCTGAGGCAGGATTTGAACTCTGGTCTTCCAAACTCCAGGTCTCACCCTCTATCCACCGTGCCACCTAACTGCTCTTATTTTAGGTGAACTCTTATATTAGATAAAAGGACACTTCCCTCTATCCTCCGTTTGGAAATTTGAGATTTTGGAACCAGGTGAAGCACATATAATTATTCCTATTGCATTTCATTTCCTTAATTCAGTGCACCATTCTAGATTGTAAAGGTCTTTTAGGATCCTGACTATCAACCAAACTGTTAAATATGTTGCATGTAAATAAATAACCCCCCAAAACTCTTATCATTTTTAAATATAATAAACATGCAATTTTTACTTTCCTTTAAGACATTTTACAAAAGTGTTAAAAGAGCACAATGCCCAGACAAGTGTGTTTTGATTCATTTCCAAAGCTACCATAACTATATTATCATGTATTACATATCTTTATCTATATCTATGAACACATATTTATAGGCATACATATACATATATATGTAAAGTTGGAGATCATAGTCACAACATAGTATAGGAAATTTTGCCAAAAGTTTTGCTAGAATTTTGACAAAGTTTGTCACCACACTCTCACAATCCATCTGGCCAGTAAGCCTATTACAAGCACTTGGAGTACATCCCAACTCTCCCTCTACCCTGTGGTGGTAGGTATACCATTCACTCCTCATGGAGTTCCTCCAATATGACCCTAAAAATGATCATAGGACTGGGAAATCTTGAGACAGATTCAAAATACAGATCATTCCATCACCTGCTGAGACCACCAAGTATAAGGTCCTTTGTCCTGACTCAATTCTATGTCTAGTACCCTAACAACTTGTATTTCTCTTCCCCAAAAAGATACATCCTCCTCCCCAATCCTTAACACCCATTCATTTCAAGTCTATTCGTCCAATCTCCTACTCTATGTTTTCTTATCCTTTTATTAATAAAATTCCCATCATTTTGAACCTACTCTTGGTGGTATTCTATTTTCTTGCTGTCACAGAGACCTGGTTTCCTTCAAATGATAACTACAGTATCATCACGATAATGACTCATTTTTTATTATACTTCATCATATACTGGTACTGGAGGGGATGGTAAGAATACTCTTTACTCTCCACTTTCACCTTCAGACTCTCTCTTTGCTATCCTTGAACTACAACTTTATCTCTTTTGAAGTTTACTCCACACAAATGTATCACTGAATCAAGATCTTAACGTGTTATTCATTAGCCTCTAAGTCATTTTCCCTTTTCCTCTGACTCACACTTTTCACCTCACTATAACTTCACTCTTTACACTCAGAGCCTTCAACATACATGCCAATATCCTCTCTAAAACTCCAGCTTCCAAATTTCTCAATCTTTTCAGGTCCCATCAGATACAGTCACACTCTTGATCTTCCCATGTCCCACAAAAATTTCCCTTCCACAAGGAAAAGCTTCAAAATTATTCTATCCCATTTTAACCTCCTATTGCTTCACCTGTACCTATGACTTAATAGGTCAAACTTATTCTCTGTCTTCACAGAGATCATTATCCTTCAATATTTTACTAAAGCATCCCTCTAATTTTAATCTCACTTTTCTCCCTTTGCAAATTCTACCCTAAAATTAATCAGTTTAACTCTATTCTGGTATTTATTCTCAAATCTCCTATTCATCTTTCTCACCTTGTGAAACCCTAAGCCTCAATTACTGCTAACATATACTTCCTTTACTTACCATCATGTATTGATACATGCTGAGTAGGAGTTGAAAAAGTAGATGGTTGGAACAATTCAGGTTTAAAGTTTCACATATATATTATAAAGCAATGGGTTCAACAATAAAAAGGGAGTAGTTTTACCATTTTATAAAAATCTATATAAAATGTAAGAAGCCTTGTCTTAAGAATGAGACTCTCTGGATTAATGGGCATACCTTCTTTGGTTATTTCAAATTACAGCTAGATTATCATTTTACTCTTCCCTGATTGATATCATAGCCCACTTGTCACAATGGCTGGATCAAATCTCACTTCATACTACACTAGAGAAAAAAATACAATTGATTTTATTTCATTGAAAAAGTAGAGTCATATGGTCTTCAACAATATAGCTAGGTGTCAGACAATAGTCAGAGAGTCAACTTATAACCAAAAAGACTAAATTTCAAATTCCACTTCAGTTACTTACCAATCAGTCTTGTCAAACTTCTATTCACATTCAATAACTGGAACATAAATGGATCTAGAAAAAGCATTAAACTCAACCCATTGGGTTTACTGTAAATTAATATTATCTTATATCAATTGTGCCCTTATTTCAGTTAGAGAATACTATATTTCTTCTTCATCATATTGCTATCTATGCTTCATTTAGCTATTTTGAATATTCTCATTTCTCCTTAAACCTCTCATAGCATTCTCTTTCTCAAATCTTTTAGCTGAGGACCTCACATTTTACTTACCAGAGAAAAAAATTAAATTGTTCACCAAAAGTTACCTCTTTTCCCCTCCTCCTCATTGTACATTATCTGGTACTGGATGAAGGAGTTCCCTTTCTTTAGATGTTATAAAGCCCTACTACATGCACCTTTAATCCCATTCCTTCACATCTTTCCCAAAGGACTCCCCCCTCCATTATCTTTCACAATTTATCTCTCATATTCAATTTCTCCCCATCCACTGGCTCTTTCTATGCTGCCTACAAGCATGTCTATGCCTCCCCTGTCCTAACATTTTATCCTACCATGTTTGCTACCTAGTATTTGGTATCTCATCGCTTCATCATAGCTATACTCCTTGGAAAAGCTCTCTGTACTCAGTGTCTTCTCTTCCTTTTCTCTCACTCACTTCTAAACTTTCTAGAATATGGCTTCCAGCCTCATCATTCAACTGAAACTGCTTCATCCAAAATCTCTTTTTTCTCAATCCTTACTTTTCTTTATCATTGACACTGTTGACCACTCTGTCCTCTTGGGTTTTTGTGACACAGATTTCTTCTAGTTCTCTTCCTATTTATTTTATTTCTTCTGATTATCCCTTCTCAATTGTCCTTAATATTTCTTTATCCACATCCTACCCACTAACTGCAGGTGTCCCCTAATGTTCTCTCCTGGTCTTTCCTCCTTTTACTCTTTACTTTTTCACTTGATGAACACATCGGCTCTCATGGATTAAAATATATGTCTTTGCAAATGATTTTCAGATCTGTCTTTCTACCTATAGTCTTTTTTTTTTCCTGAGATGCAGTCACGCATCACTAACTACCTCTAGAAATCTCATATTAGATATCTCATAGGCATTTCAGCTTTAATGACAAAAAATAAAACCTAATTATCTTTCTCCTGAAACTCTCTGTGTTTTATAACTTTTCTTGAGGGCATCACTATCCTCTCAATCACCCAGGCCTATAATCCTAGATTTCTCACCCTTACTCCACACATCTACCAAATGTCATTTCTGCCTTCACATCTTTATTATCTGTCTGATTCTAACCACTTACTCACACAGTCACAATCCTGTCCAAGTCTTCATCACTTCAGTCACAATCACCACCTGGATTACTGAAATAGGCTTCTAACTGATTTCTCTGTCTCATATCTCTCCATTCTTTCAGCTTCCCAAGTGATTTTTGTAAATGGTACATCTGACCACATTGACTCCTGCTCAGTCCTCTCCAGTGGCTTTCTATTGTTTCAAGTGCCAAATGCAAACTATACCATTTGGTATTTACAACCCTTAGTATTCTGGTCCCTTACAGATCTTCAGACATGCATGGTACTTCATATTCCATCTCCCTTATCTCCACATCTTAGTATTTCTAATTTCCTTCAGGACTCAACTCATGTGCTACCTTTTGCAGGAAATTTTCTGGGGACTCCCCACCCAAATTATCTCCTTTCTACTCTTTGTATAACTCATTATGTGCCCAGTTATTCTACATTTCTTTCCCAATTAAAATGTTATCCCATGGAAGATAAAAATTATTTTTCCTTTTTTTTGGTATCCTCCATATTAAATGTTGTTTTTTAGCTTGCTTCCTGAGCAATTGTACTGCATTCTCTTAAATATACTTAACGAAAGTCTGTTTGGCAACTTGGTTGGTGAATCTAATTGAAATGGAAAAAGACGTCAGACTGGGAAATCATTATAACAATCTCAGGAAAAGTTGATGAGAGCCTGAAGTAAGGTGGTGAGTATATGAATGGAAAGAGGGAATATCTATTTTTTTTAACTATAATAAACAAAAAAAATCACTAATTTAAAAATGTGGTGTGCATTTATTTTCTGATTTTTTCAAATGTTTAAAATTTAGATATTATTTTCACATGACTTCCTCATTTTAAGTCAGTAATGATAAACTACAACTTTGAATTAAAATCAAGACTGATGTAATTATATACCTTTGTAAGTTACCTTTGCAGGTCATTTGCATTTGCACTGATCAACATGCCTTTTTGTTATCTGAGTTTTTCCTAGTGATTTTTCCATTGCATTCCCAAGGAAGTCTGATTATTTCATAACTGTGTAATTCTGTTGTTGAATTCTGTACTTTTCTTCATTCTTTTACCATGTCAGAAAAACTGTGAACCAAGCCATAAAAAGTGGAGAGAACAACTGTGGACAGAACTACTTTGGTCCATCAGGTACCTGCCAGAATTTGTCATGGTTCTTCACTTACTTCCAACCCCCCATTAATGCCCACTCCAACAATCCCAAGTTTTATGTCATTGTCCCAAACATTTATGGGTGAAGGTAAATATCAAGAGCCAGCCCAAGGACAAAATGAGAAAGATCAGAATTTGTCCTTCTATAACATAGAATATAGTCATGGACTCAAGAACACTCACCTCTGGTTACCCATGCTATGCACAGTACAACCAGATATCTTCAATGACATAAACTCTTACTTGTGTCAAGACACTGTTTCCTCATAATGCACAGCAAAATGATATAATATGACAGGTAGGTGGCACCATAAAAAAGCCTGGATTCAGGAAAATTCCTTCTCCCTGAGTTCAAATCTGACCTTAGATACTGACTAGCTGTGTGATCCTGGGCAAGTCACTTACCCCTGTTTACTTCTGTTTCCTCATCTATAAAATATGCTACAGAAGGAAATGGCAGACCACTCTAGTGTCTCTTCCAAGAAAACCCCAAATGAGATAATACAGGCTCTCAGCCTACAGACAGGGTCTGACAATTGGTCAGAAAGAGATTACAGGTGGCCGTTTACTGGCACTGATTAATAAACCCATTGCCAATATAGAATTTTGAATTGCAATTCCAGATCAATTTCTACTTTAAAGGAGCAGAGGACTTGAAATACACTCCACAAAGCAAAAGATCTGGGATTACAACTAAAATTAACCTACCTGGCAAAACAAAGTATAATTATTCATGAAGTAAAGGGAGTGAATGGGAAATAAAAGGAAATGGCAGACTTTCAAGCATTTTTTGCTGAAAATACAGTTGAATAGAAAATTTGACATCAAACATAACACTTAAGAGAAGCATAAAAAAGCAAACATGAAAGAGAAATCATAAGGGACTCAAGGTTAAACTATTTACATTCTTATGTGGGGAGATGCTACATGTAACTCCTAAAACTTTATCATTATTAGGTCAGTTAGAAAAAAGTCTACATACAAAGAGGGCTTGAGTGTAAGTGATGTTACAATGTAAGATCTCCAAAAAATGAAGGGGTGAGAAAGAGCACTGCACTGGTAGAACAGGGGAGGAAGAGGTAGAGTGGGAGTCGTCTCACACCAAAGAGACATAAAGAACAGTTTTTACAATGGATGGAGAATTCTTTAGAATTGATTCAAGGGGGATGAATATACACACATACACTGAGAATCAATTGAGTATAGAAATCCATCTTACCAACAGGGAAAAAGGAAATAAAGGGGATAAGAAAAAAGAGCAGGGAGATGATAACAGGGAAAGTAGATTAAGGGATATAGTAGTCAAAATCAAAACAGACTTTTGAAAAGGAACAGGATGAAAAGAGGAAGAGAATAAGATGGAGACAAATGCAATTAGTAACCATAGCTGTGAATATGTAGATGGGGTCATCCATAAAATGCAAGCAAATAGCAAAATGAATTAGAAACTAGAATCTAAAATACGGCATCTATAAGAGATACATTTGTAGCAAGAAGACACACATACACACAGAAAAAAGGGCTAGAACAGAATTAGTTATGCTTTAGTGAAAGTCAAAAAGGCAAGAGTAGCAATTATAACCTCAGACAAAGCAAAAGCAAAAATAAACCTAGTTTACAAAGAAAATCGCAGAAAATTCATTTCACTAAAAGTTGTGGTTCACATTTCTTTCTCAAAAAGGACCAATGACATCATGAAGCTGAGATAAGATAGTGGATGATGAGTGACATTATTTGCACATGAATTGGATTTAAGTGAGGTAGAGTTGCACGAGTCATCAGCATTACTCTTTCTTCCAATTATTGAAGTCCAGTGGTACAACAAAAGTCAAGACATCTGGTGATGGTGCAGGATGCCATAGATGACATTAGGATCTTCAATGTCTGCTCAAGTTCTAAGCACTACATAAGAACCTACTTCAGCCACCTTCATGGACATCAGAACAAATTGTTCTCATCCGCCATTACACTTGGGGGAAGTTTTCATGTGTTTGGGATTGATATCCCTTTAACTTATCAATGAGTTTGAGGACTGTCAGTTGCCCTCAACATGATTTAGCCCCCCTAGCCAGACAGGTGCCCCAGCATAAGTTACAGCTTCTTGGAACCACAGATGAGAGTTGAGTAACAGGTGAACACCAAAGGTGAATGAGCAGCCAACAAGTCCTCACACTACTGCTAATCCTCCCTGAAGACTCCATAGAACTTTTGCTAAGATAAAACAGATGAAGTAATATTAAAAAATACAACAAATACCTCTGATAGAGGTCTCATTTCTTAACTGTATAGGTATATGAGCCATTTTTTTTAAAAAATATGAGCCACTCCATAATTGACAAATGGTCAAAAGATATGAATAGACAGCATTCAACAGAAGAAATTAAAGTTATTAAGAGTCATATAAAAAAAGACGTGAATCACTATCAATTAGAAAAATTCAAATTCAACCAAGACTGAGGTACTCCCTCAAACCTGTTAGAAATGCGAAGTGCTGAAGGGAATAGTAGGAAATCGATACACTAATGAGGTGTTGATGAAGTTCTGGAGAACAATTTGAAACTACGCGCAAATGGCTAGAAAACTATGACCCAGCAATACCACTAAGTATATATCCCCCAAAAGATCAAAGAAAACAGAAAAGGACTTGTCTATACAAAAAATATGTATAGCAGCTCTTTTGGTGGTGGCGAAACCTGGATATTTAGGGGATGTCCCACAATTGGGGAATGGCTAAGCAAGTTGTGCCATGTGATTGTAATGGAGTGCTATAAGAAATGATGGGCAGGATGGCTTCAGAAAATTCTGGGAAGGCATATAAACTGATGCAAAGTAAAGTGATCAGAACCAGGAGAATATTGTACACAGTCACTATGATATTGTAATGATTATCAGCCATGAAACACTTAGCTACTCTAATCAATACAATGATCCAAGACAATTCCAATGGACACATGATGAAAAATGTTATTCTCCTACAAAGAGAGAGCTAATAAATTCTAAGAACAGATTAAAGTCTACTTCCTTTCCCTTTTTTTGCAACATGGCTGATATGGAAATGTGTGTCCATGACTTCACATACATCATTGATATCATATTATTTGCCTTCTCAGTGGGTAAGAAAAGGGTAGCATGGAGATGGAGAGTCAGAGACCTTTGTTTTAATGAATGCTAAAAACAAATAATTTTTTAAAAAGGCAAAGCCCTATCAACAGCATATTTCACAAAATCTTTCCTTTTTATCAATAAAGGTATTCTCACTGTGCCTTAAAAAGTAGCTTGACTACTCTCTTTTTGACTAGAATTTTGTGATTACTCTGACTTTTATTATGTAGGCAAAAGCACAACATCACTGGAACCTTGTCATAAAACTACAGAGTATTATACTCTTAAAGAAAAAGATATTTCTAAAAATAAAAATTAAAGTTGAAGGAAGTACAGATCAGAAAAAATATCTTACTATTCTTTTTATTGCAATTAAAATTAATGAAATGGATAGAGAGATTGGGAGTTAGGAAAATCATATCTCACTTCTCATCCTACCTCAGGCAAGTCTATAATGACATAATACTAAATTCTAAATTCAAGGACTTTTATAAATTATACCTTTTGATTTTATGCTGTGGACTTCATATCCCATTGGCACAATACCATATAGCAACATGAGAAATTGCTCAGTCCCATATTGCCTTGGTATATTATTTTTGGAAATGTAACAATGCGAGAACACTTTATTTTCAAGTTTCAACCACCTTACTACCTAGATATTGTAACAAGTAGCATTTCTATTCACTTAAAATAAATGAATGTTATTTGAATAGAATGGTAAGAAATGTTGGTTATTTTTTAAATTTTCCTTTTGGACAGGCAAGGAAGAGATAAGTGATTCTGTACACATTGAAGATAATCTAACACAACATTACAAATTGGCTTTGAAACAATCTCTTCTTCCCTAACAAAGAAAGGTTTCCTGATAAAAAGGTGACTAGTAGAAAATTGAAATAGTCCAGGCAATCACCCTGATAGCTCAGATTTCACCCTACCTTTGAATATTCTTTCTAATTGTCATCAATTCATCTTTCTCTAGACTAAAAGTTATCAAAGGTCGTTGAACATAATGTAATGAGTGTTCAAGTTATAGATTACTCAAAAAGATGTTAATACTGAGTATACACAAAGAAAACCTCTCAAACTTTTTACGTGGAGACTTTTAGGAAATAGTTGCTAAAAGAGATTCTTCCAAATTAGTTATGAGGGCAACTCCTACTTTCCTGAAAAAAAAAAAAACTAAAGAGAATTCCCAATTCTCTGTCCAGAGCATACTGTTGTTAAGGCACATATAGAAGAACACTATTTTCCATCCCTCTGTGGGTACAGAATCAAAAACTGAACATGTCAGCCCCTTTCCTTGTTTCTGCATCATTGAGTAAATATTTGATTTTCTTATCATTTTGAGATTTAATTCTATTCCTTCACAATCCAACATTGCATCAGTCATAAACAACCTACAGCATATTATTCCTTCAAACTACCATATTTCAGTAAATAATCATGACCACTACATAATCATTACACCCTTTTGTCGGTCCCAAAGTTGGTTTGTAACCTTCCATCATGTAATTGTCACATGGTATCATTCTGTTGGTCATGCAGCTTAAAAGGAAAACAGAATAGCAATTCACTGGCCAATGGCATATGGATATGAATTGATCTCTCCCATACTGCAAGCCATGAGCCTAGAATTCTCAGCACTTGTGCCCTGTTAGTGTATTTCCAAAAGCCAACATGAACATGTGTGGTTTGTTTAGAGCACTTATGTCTAACCTGCCGTAAGTCACATAATAAGGTAAGACTTGCATCTTCCTGCTCTAGCTAAACTGTACAGTTCATCTGCCGGTGATACAGTTTAGTAATAAATGATTTTTAAGTAATACCAGAAAAAAATTTTTAAAAGCTTCACATAATGGTCACACCGCACTTTTTTGCAAAAAAATAAAAAATAAAAAAAAATATAACAAAAACAAAATTGGCATAAAATCTGTGATGACTATGTGGTAAAATACTGTATTCCAATGGAGTGCACACTGACTTATCAGATAGACTCTGATATCCCAAAGACTTACTCGTTGTTCTCAGATAGCAGCTATGGAAAGGCAAAGAAGGAACTTAGATAAATAAGCATATCTTCAAGAATTGTTTGACTTTTGGTAGATTAGATTTCTTTGTAAACAACCTCTTCATATCTTTGAATAGGGAAATATGTGTGTATAACATGTCCATATGCTTATATGCTCATATGTGTATGCACAAATATATATATTCAAATGTACATATATATGTATATATACTTTTTAATCATTTCCTCATATATCTTGGATAAAGATATTTGTCAGAGAAACTTAATGCAAAGATTTTTTTCCTAATTAACTTCTTCCAGTCTGATCTTAACTGCATTAGTTTTGCGCAAAAACACCTAATTTTATATAATCAAAACTGTAGGTGGCCCAGTGGGTAGAGTACTGGACAGGTGTAAGTTCATATCCAGTCTCAAACATTTACTAGTTATGTGACCCAGGGTAAATCATTCGAGATTTCTGCTACAGTTTCCCTATCTATAAAGTATTTTTTTTAAGGCACATACTTCCAAAAAAGAGAAAAAGAAGATATTTCTAAATACTGTAAATCAAAGCAATATATAAGACCTAGCTAATATGATGTCCTCTGATAGGTTCTTTCCTTTGACGTTGAATTCCTCCTCATTAAATAGTTGAAAAAGGAATTTTCTTCCTTGCTCCTCTTATTTAGGATACAACCACTTATATTTAGAAAATCTACTTATTTGCAGCTTTTTGTCTTGTGAGATGTTCATCTAAATCTCTGTCATACTGCTTTCCAATTTTTCTCCCCTTTTTTTGGTAAAATTATAAATCTTCATATTGGTTAGTATTTTTCAGTTTACTGTACATCATACTGTGTTTGCTTCTGTATGTTTTGTACTGAATCTTACTTTCCATTAAATGTCTTTTTAAAACTAATATTAAGTAGTATGGATGATGTCTGATTTGTAGTATAGTTTGAGATGTGATGCTTCAATGTAACATACACATACACACACACACGTACGCACTTTTAGCATTATTTTCACAATTTCTTTCATTATTTTCATTGGGTTTCTTGACCTTTTGTTCCATGAAAGCAATTATTTTTAACTTTACAAAGCAGTCCATTGTTATGCTTTATAAAGTCAATTGCTATATTTTTGACTGAGGAGACTGAACAGAAATCTGAGTTTGTTAATTTTTTTTCAAAATTACTTCTAACTTTCAAACCTATGTTATTTGTCATATATTATCAAAAAAAACTCAATGATGTAAGCATGTAGCTTCAAGGCAAAAAAACTGTAACACATTTCTGTTAAAAGATAAAATTGAAAGCTTTACTAAAATTTAATATATGGAAGAATTGAGTCTAAAATGACTCTTTAGAAATATTTATACAGCTATCAGTGATTTTACAATTGAAAATAACCTTGCTAAAGATTTAATTGGCAGTTATAAGTGATCATTTGAAGTGTCTGGAGACATAGTTTCACAAATACTTTTCTTCAAATCTTGATTCTCAAACATTAAGTTGGGTTCATAAACTATATTAGATTGAAATTTTAAAAATGTCAGTCATCAGTTCAAGAAGAATTTGCAGAGTCATCAAACAACATAGATTTAAAATTTGAGTTTCAAAAAATTTGTTAAATATATTTTGGCTTGGGATTAGAACAGAATTTCCAACAATTTCTGAAATGGTTCTAAGTACACTTCTGCCATTTTTTACTACATCTTAATGAGAAGTAGCATCCTCAGCACTGATAATTGTAAAAGCAAAATGTCAATCAACTCTGAAAAATATTGAAGATGCCTTAAGCCCTGTGTGGTATCAAATATTCTGTCAAGATTTATTTTTCATGTAAAATTAAAAAGCACATCCATATCATTAATATGCAAATTTAATCTTTAAATTATGATAAAATTATATGTATAGCAAGAAATTGTCTTAAAAATAAATTTCTTTATGATTTGTCAATAAATATTGGATTTGTATCCTATTTTATATAGCTACATTTCTGAGATCATGTAAAAGTTTCTCATGTAAAAAGGTGTTCAGAGTAGAAAAAGTTTAAAAAGCACTGTCCTAGAACACCCAATCATTGGACTAGATTAGAAGCAAGAAAGTTTCCAGTGCCAATTTATGATGGTCTATTAGTTTCTCTGAACTTAAATTGGAGTGGGAATTTACTCTCTATAAATTTCTTCTCCAAGTTTAGCTCTTTAGGACACGGAGGTAAAGCCACTCTACCTAATTTGTGTGCTCAGTGTTAGAATTGTCTTTTAATCTATATTTCTTCATCATCAGGCCAGTCACTCTTGGTGGTTTCATTTTGACTTAGGATTACAAATTTCTGGACTCCTGAATCTTGTCAGAGTCCATTTTGCAGGCTATCCTCCCAAAAACCTATGAAAGACTCTCAGAGATTAGAGTCTTCTTTTTTTTTTCATTTCCAGACGCTTTTGTTTCCCATGTAGATGAGTAAGGGAAACAAAAGACATAGAAACAAAGTCCAAGGGGCATTCTGGCCCCACTCCTGCCTTTATTGTGTACATGCAGTCAGCTACGATCTTGCCTTGCAAACGTATATGGAGTTGGCACCAAGCCTACTCCAAGTTGCTGTTATTATGCTCCAGAATTATTTCTTTCATATCATCAAGGAAGAGGGTTTTTTTTCCGGTAAACCAAAGAATATAGAGGTTTTGCTTTAGTATTTTCAAATTTTCTCTTCTAACAGAGAGACAAATCTATAGTTGTTCATTATTTCCACAGTGAACAAAACATACCTGGACCTTGGCCAGTTGATCGCCCATTCCCTTTGCAGGCCCTATCTGCTAATATGAGATACTCAACGTGTTGTCACTCTCATTGAAAACTCGCACTGCTAAATGTTTTCTTATACCGACTATTTCATTAGCTACTAAAATGATACTTTTTAATTCTGCCTTTCTTTACCAGAAGTACTTGATCCATAATTATCAGGATCCTGATAATACTCTAATAAAAACAAGAGTTATCTTGAAGAAGAGTTCCTAAAGATATTCAATTTCTTCATTCCTTCTTACCATTTATTTTTCTTCTTTCTTGAGTTCATTGGTAAGATTGGCCATATGGCTTTCATTTTCTCTTCACCTCTGGCCCTTGATAATATAAGGGTTTAAGTTTTGCAATGAACTCTACAAACATTATCTTACTTGAACCTCACTGCAACTTTGGGAGATAGATGCCATTATTATCTACACTGTACAGAGGAAGAAACTGAAACAAACAGAAATTAAATGACTCACTGGGGTCACACAGCTAGTAAGTGTGTGAGGTCAGATTTCAACTCAGGATCTTCCCGATTCCAGACTCAGGGTACTTACCCCTACAGTGGAGGCTCCCGAATTGCAACTTGAATTATATCATTTTATTATATATCTTATTCTGTGCAGTTTTAAGCTCCTTTTCAGTCAAGAACTATAGCATACTTTATTTTTAAATCTTTGTATGCCTAGAAGCTAATAAAGTATATTGCACACAAAAAGTATGCAAAAATCATTTTTGAATAAAGTTTTCTTGCCTGATCTTCACAATGGCCTTGAGAACATTGTTAAAGTATTGCCACCATTGGATATGGCAAAGAACTAATGGTCAGAGTTAGCCAAAAGTACAAGTATTGTAAGGAATAAAACCGGGACCAGTTAATCTTCTGATTAATCAACCAGTCAGTCTTTTATATCACGCTGCCTCCTAATTCATTAAGAGCACATAGGCATAAAATTTTAATGAGACACTATTCAATAAAGTCTCACAATTTTTGACTAATGTAAAAGCTATTTACTTGAACATCCAGACTTTTTGTTTTGCTTTTTTGTAGCTTCATTGTTATTTCATAGCTGAGGAGATCTTACAGTCTGAAAACTCCCTCCCTTCTGATGTAAATATGTAACAGTTTAGTAGCAATTTGCAGTCGGTTGGCTGATACATCAAGAGGTTGAGTCAGTTACCCAGGTTCCCAAAGTCAGTATGTGTCACAGGCAGGATTTAACCCTAAATATTTTCAAACAATAATAGTTTATATGGTATTCAATTATGCTGAAAGGGTCAAGATGTCTAGTACAGTGCTTGAACATTCCCACATGCATGAATTTTCATATTCATAATCAGTTCACTAGAGTAGTCCACAAGATGGTAAGTGCAGGAACCATATCTAATATTTCCTATTATCTCTGAAAGTAACTAACATGACCTATCTCTTATTAAGCACTCAATATTTTTTAAACTTAATTCAAATTACTTAGTTTTAATGGCTTTAAAAAATTAAGATATTATAAGTATACTGGGAAGATTTTTGTACTTAGAGTAGAGAAATGGTTAAAGACCTGACTGTCATTTAATGTGTGAGAGTGAACAAATCACCAACCCAAAGACCAATCTGAGTCTCAGTTTCCTTATTTATAAATTTGTGATGATAATAATAATACTTGTGTTTCCTATGTCACAGGGCTACAATGAAGAAAACAGTTGGTAAATTGCTGAGCTATTTCAATGTGAGTTATTGTTATTTTATTATGATTCAAATCGTGTCTGGGGAAAGGACATGTGGGAATACTTTCATAGACAACCCCACATGCCTTTTAGCTTCCCTTCTCTCCAAACTTAATGTAAAATGCATCTGTTTGGTGGGTGTTGCATTATTTTCAACACACAGAATAACTTCAAGAGGAGATTGAGAATGTGTGGAAATGAGGTACAAAACCTCTTCCTCTGACTCATTTGGCTTTACCATTCTTAACATCAGGAGGAACTTATGTTCTATATTAAACATTGAGTAAAAATACTGAGGCCTCAGTGTGTTCAAATTCTAGTCCTACTAATGATTACATATGGAGCCCCATATTGAATAGTCAGCGCAGGGGACAGATTCTTACAAAACTGCCCTCAGCTAACAATGATGAATCTAATGTGTTTTGGAAAAGTATCATCACTCTCAAAAGTCTGATATAATATAAAGGCTACTTGTTAAACATCTCCACTCAGGCACTTTTATCTGTTTACAATTAAAATATAATGATGCTGGGATTAAGAATCGCATGTTATACCTACTCTCAAAACTTGTAAAAGGATGAACATTTGAGTTGTAGTATTAAGTAACATGACCATAAAGGCTATAATGTAATAATGGTGCCAGCTCCAAAGGGTTAGGAAACAATGAGAAGGAACAGCTATGCTTAAAGGGAAAAAAGAAAAAAAAAGATGTTTTAAAAAGCAAATAAAAAGTATTCCCTTGAATATAGGGTTGGACCAAACCACAATATATGTTCAGTTTGTAACACCTGCTTTCTATTTAATCATTTGAGTTCAATAAAAAGAGAAGAAGAACAGATTCAGTCACAGAAATATACTGAATATCCTCCACTGATTCTGTCTGGATCTGTATTCACCAATATGTATATTTTTCTCCTTATTTCTTTTATTATTTTTATCAATGCAGGTCAGTTACCATTACGCTGAGCTGTTCTTGCCATGTACAGAAAACCAACATAGTTAAACCACAGAATGCAGTGGGCCTCTGTCTATCATTATTTTTCAAGCACCAATGGGATTAGTCTTAAATGTTGCCCAGGGTAACATCTTTTTACATGGATGTTCTAGAGTTCTACTTGACTTTTCAGCTTCAATATTCAAAGACTATTGTTGGATATTTATAATCAGGACATTAAAGACTAAGATTCTGAAGACAAAGGACATTCCCTTATTCTGTATTCAATATGGAATATGTTGTTATGTATAAATGGAGGGCAAAAAACTTGGCACCTGACAATATATTACTACAACAAAGTAATGATCCAGGAGATAAAGCTGATAAATTCAGCTTTCCTAACATTAAAAGAAGGGAATGGGGATTCTTCTCATTTCATGGAGGAAGAAAACATACATATATCTTTTATAGCACTGCCCCATTTGCCTATGAAAGATTGTAATCCAGAGAAAATACCATTCATTTTCCATTAGCCACTGGGAAAATCAGTACAGCACAGGGGACTTCATAGCAGGTGTTAAGCAGGAGGTAGAAATGGAGAAATCTTGAAAGTAATAACAGGCACACAGAAGACATCCCAAAGGAAAATAGGGAGATACAGGAAAGAAATAAAATGAAGTGAATACAGCCATACAACCATTCCAACTCTCCTAGGAATGCTTTTTAAAAGAACAATTAAAGCTACATATTTAACATTTGATATATCCAAGTTCATCTTTCTTAAAGTGGAAGCTATGACCATAGTAAAACATCAAACTAGCCTAATAAAAGCCCTTACATTGTCCAATTTTGCATTTCATTGTCATATCAAAAGAAACTGACAAATTTGTACTTGAAAATCTCTTGTATTCCTTTCTTGTGAACCAAGGATGTGGATGAGCTGGTTATTAAAGGCTATTTGTTTCTCACCTCAGAATGGTTAATGTGATGTATTTCCTGTGTCTGTATCACAGAAACTTCTGAAGGTGTTCAATTTTAATAATGCATACATCATTTTATTCATACAACACAGTATGTCTGAGATGTTTTGATAAGGGGAAAAGAATTGTCCACAGTTTTTACAGAAAAAATATATATGTATGTATATATTCCTAGAGATAAGTTTCACTGCTCCTTCATTTCTGTCTATTTATCTAATTTTCTTAAACACAATTAACACCACCACCATATAAATTTCTAAAAAGAAGTCTTTGAAAGATGAAGGCAAGTCATAGGTAAGTCATTCCATCATGGATCAAATCTCCCTCTGTTTTTCCTCCCTCCTCTCCACAAACACTTATGCTGTTTTTCAGTTGTTCCAGTCATGTCCAACTATTTTTAACCCCATTTAGGAGCTGAACTGAGGCAAACAGGGTTATGTGATTTGCCCAGGGTCACAGAGCTAGTAAGTGTCTGAGGACAGATTTGAACTTAGGAAAATGGATCTTCCTGACTTCAGGGCCTGCACTAACTGTCCCACCTCACCCCTAAAACTTTATATCCTTACACACAGTAATATAGGCAGGAAGCAATGCAATGTGTGGTCTCTGAAGAATGATCTCTGTGATTCAAATTCAGGTGGATAGACATACTTAAATTCATCCTGCTGAGATATGCAGCGGAAGATTATTGTAATAACCAGTGCCATTGTGCCACAGCATAAGGAGGAGTCAATCAACTGGAGAATGACTGATCTGTCACAAGGCTCTCTAACATGCCAACAAGTGGTCATATTAACATTAACAGGTAATCACAGTGGCATCCAGTGTCCCAAGTTTCCTTTTGCTTTGTGGGAACTCCTTCATATTCTCTGTGAGCTTTTTTTTTTTCTACCTTACCTGCCTTCTGAGGATTCATTTCCTCTTGCTGATGCTTAGAAGGAGTGTGTGTGTGTTCATCCTTCATTGCCAAAGAAGACCATGCCATCAGAGAAATGATGACATGACTTGTATTTGACTTTGTTTTGAGTGAAGGAGGGCTGTGTAAGTCACCAACCTCACTTCTTCTCCAGAGCCATTTGAATCCAATGACCAGATATTCATCAGGATTACGGGAGATGATCCAGGATGAGGTAATTGGGCAAGTTAAGTGACTTGCCCAAGGTCACACAGCTAGTGAGAGTCAAGTGTCTGAGGTGAGATTTGAATTCAGGTCCTCCTGACTCCTGCACTAGTACTCTATCCACTGTACCACCTAGCTGCCCCTTAGAAGGAGTAGAAATGGAGAAAGTCACTGGTCTCTTTTTCTGAAGTTGTAAGAAAATGAAATAGACAACTGAAAAATCACCAGTGAGATGCCTGACGATGCTCAAGGTAAGCTTTTTGCCCAGTGCCTCCAACACAGGCTTTCCCATTTCCCCTAACGGCAATGCATATAACAAAGGCTCTGACATCTAAAGTCATGAAATCAATTTCCAGCTGCTTTCAAGGGGTCAGAGTCATTTTTCTTTCATGACAGAAACACCATGAGAAAGGTAAGTGTGAAAATGTCTTAAATGAAGTATAGATGATCAGGATATTGTAGAAAAATTATTTAGTAAAAAGTGCGCAAGACTGGGAGTCAAGAATCTTGGGTTTATGTGACTAGTGGCTAGTCGATGGTGATAACATGTAGTCTCAGTTTCATTAATAATTAATAATCATTGATAATTAATAATACTTGTATTACTTGCATCACAAGACAATCATGAGAATCAAATTAGTTAAATATTTGGAAAGAGTTTTAAAACCAAAAAAAATCATTTAGTATATTGGCAAAAGGAATGATGTTTTATTACTATCAGATTGTTAGGAAAGAAATGTTTTCCGTCATTTTTAGGCACTTCCAACTCTTTGTAACCCCATTTGGGTTTTCTTGGAAAAGATACTGGAGTGGTTTGCTATTTCTCTCTCCAGATCATTTTACAGATGAAGAAACTGAGGCAAACAAGTTTACGTGACATCCTCAAGGTCACACAGTTGGTGTCTGAGGCCAGATTTGAACTCACAAAGATTCCTCTTCCTAACTCCAAGCCTGCCATTCTATCCAATGCACCACCTGGCTGTCCCTTGGAATGAAACAAGTCTTTGCAATTCAATAGACCCCTTTTCCTTCAGGCTGCATAGACTTACAATTTACTTTAAGATATTCTGGATATTTTTGATGGAGCCATTGGTTTTATCCATATGAGTTCTCCCTCTACCAGTATAGATTCTGAACCTTTTTCCCATGTCATCTTCCTTTGTGTAATTATTATCCATTTTTTCCAATACATCTCCCAAAGCATCTACTCCCACTTCCAGAAGTCTCCCTTTGTTATTCCATCACATTAGCTTTTGGTAAGTCATGTCTTATTTTCAGTCTGATTGATCCACCTCCATTTCCAGTCACAAAGCATTTCAGTGACATATTTTATTGCATCTCAAGTCCTCCTTGGCACTATGCTGAAGCTTATTTACACCCACCACATGTCTTTCAATGCTTTTTGGTTTGCTTGAGATTTTAATTGTGCTGACACCAGTCTACAGAGGTTAGTTTGGGGTCATTAAAAACACTGTCTAGTTTCCCAAATGAAATATAGCTTTGTCTCTTCTTCCTATTCATTGCTGGACCCAGCTTGACATCTTTCTGTAGCATCTGTTCAAAATACATATATTCATGAACTAGTTTAACAAACTCTCTATCTTTGTATCTTTACCTGAGGAAACATACAATACATATATGTATATATGTATGTGTGTATATGTGTATGTATACATGTGTGTATGTATGTGCCAGTGTTTTTGCAGTACATCTTATTAGATTAACCTTTTTCACATTGATGAGAACTTCATGGAGGAAACTTTTGTTCTGTATTTAGACCAGGTGCAACTCATACAATCTTATACTCAATTAGGATCATCTAGAACTTCTCCCCAGTAACAGGGAATCTTTTGGAGCTGGAAAAGGGCTGGGGGGGGCAGGAGAGTAGTGTTATACATCATGCTAACAAATGACTGATGAGGAAATATATTTGATGCAGTTGGTCAATAAAATTTTCTGTACATTCATATTTGTCAGTCATGTAAATTTAGAAGATGCCTTATCTGAAATGAACTTTCAAGATTGCCTTTGTTCAAGTCGAAGATATCTTACAATTATCAAACAATGACATCAGTAGTATTTTGTATGGTCTACTCTTTTCCTTCAGTGATACAACCAGAAAGATATTATCTAATGCAGAAAATTGTCTACGTGATCTTGTCTCTTCCCTGCACATGTTTTCATTGAGAATGTACAATGAAAACAGACTCTTCACATAAAGGTTTTAATGGCATGAGCAATCCAGTATGTGGGTAGGTAGCTGCTGATATCTTCTAGGTAATCCAAAAATGCCTATAAACATATTACCTCCAGTATACATATTTTGGTATATATTTGGTCAGATTAATATGATCTCTTAATTTCATCTTGAGCATCCTGACCAGTTCATATAACACATTGAATAAAGATTGTTGGAGTCTGAAGTTCACTCCAGTATTGTTGTAAATTAAAATAGATAGCTAGAAAAATGCTGGCTGAGAAGTTTCATTTTCTATATTAGTGCAATCCCCCTCTCAGTTTCATTTACAAATGCTCTCAAAAGATTCTGGCTTACCTAAATGTCACACTAAAATTTTTGAGGTCAATTTTCTCTTCAATTGCTTTTCCCTCTTTTATGAGACAAAACTGCTTCCATTGTCCTAAAGTATTTTGTGATTTTGCTGGCACATACATTTTCCTCCTCCGTCTCTCTTATTGGCAACAGGTGGGTTTTTTTGGTTGTTGACTAACCTCTCCTTATTGTAGTAACCACTTTATGCAATGTAACTTCTCTAATTAATGGTCAATATTTTTACTTCCACATATTTTATAGACAATGGATCATTTAAATAGGTCAGCTGAGTATTACTGCCATCTCAGATTCTCTTCTCATATTTCTCCCTTTTTCTAAATTTTGTAATTTAATATACCTTGGCTATAATCATTGAATGATATGACCATACAGACAGCTAATTTTGAAATGACGTTACCAGTTGATTCCTGTCTAACATGTAGTCAATTTCATTTCGTTTTATGTTATTGTTGGTTTCTTGCCACCTTTAATACTTCTGACTTTTCTTAAGCTTTGTCTTTCATTTGTGGATTTCTAATTCACTCAAATTAAATTTAATATGCATTTATTAAGTGCTTCTTGGTATGAGACACTGCATTGTGCACTGGGTTTACAAAGATAAAAATCAAAATTAGTCCTAGCCCTCAAGGTGCTTGCATTTTACTAGAAGAAAACAGTATATACATATTCAGTTGGTTTTTAGTAGTATCTGAGTCTTCAGAACTGTGTTTGGGGTTTTCTTGGCAAAGGTGCTAGAGTGATTTGGCATTTCCTTTTCCAGCCCATTTTGCAGAAGAGGACACCGAAGCAAACAGAGTGAAGTGACTTGCCCACAGTCACATAACTAATAAGTGTCTGAAGTTAGATTTAAAATCAAGAAGACTTATTTTCCTTACTCCAGACCCAGCACTATCCACTACACCATCTAACTGCCCCAATACATACATGCATAAATATAAAATAAACACAAAGTAATTTGTTGGAAACAGTAAAATAAAGAAACCAGGAAAGGCCTCCTGTAAATAGTGACAAAAGTTCTAAGACTTAAAGCTGACTTAGAATTCTAAAAATTTGATGTCAGGAGGGACAGTCTTCTAGATTTGAAAGACAACATATTTTTTCAATCCACAGTTTAACTGGAAGGTAAAGTATGCAAGGTGGAATGACGAAAAATCAGTCTGGAAAGTCAGAGATGAAATTACGAAGGGCTTTAAAAGCCAAAGAGTGGACAACGTAGATTATCCTAGAAAAAATAAGGAGCCACTGAAGTTTTGTGAGATCATATAGCATGGGTAAAACCCGTGCCTTAGGAATATTATTTGGGTCTTTATGTAGAGTTTATATCAGAGTGGAGAGAAAGGAATCAGGAAGATGATTTAGCAGTATCCTACAGTAATAAAGGTGAGATATGATATGAATTGTGGTGGGTATGTAATGATTACAGACAATAGGAGATTGTCTGTAGTGGGGGTAGTGTAGTACTATAGAGGGGGTAGAATTCTCTTGGCAACTGATTGAATAAAAAAAGCTGAATTGATCTATACCAGAGTACATATCAATTTAGTTTGGAAGATCTTGCAAATTCCCACAGACTTAAAGAATTTAGAAATAAGAAAAATAGAAACCTTAGCAGTAATTTATTCTAATTACCTCATTTTGAAGGTGAGAAAATGAGGAAACTAGCGTCCAAAGAAGTTACAACTTACCTATGGTCATGCTATTAGTTAGTAAGTGACAGTTAAGGCTAGAAACTGGCTCTTCTAATGTTAAATAAGCTGCTTTTTGAGTGTAATGAAAAAAAAGGCTTGTATTCATAGTTAGGAAGAACTGGGTTAAATCCTGTCTCACACATTTACCAAAACTATGTATATCTGGCCAAAGTCAGTTCCACCTCTCTAAGCTTATTTTTTTCATCTATAAAATGTGGATAGGAGATACAAAGAATAATAATAGATAGAGCTGGCCTCAGAGTCAGGAATGAATAAATAATGAAAACATTTATTAATCTCTTAATATGTGATAATCAGTGTATGGTAAAAATCCAAAGGCAGAACAATCCCTTCCCTCAAGGACTTCACATTCTCATAGGAGAGACCCCACAAAACTTTGAAATGGGATCTATGAAAGGGAGTTTGGATGGGAGAAGTCATAAAGGTAGTGAGTGGAATAACAGGGCAGTCCTGACAGACCTTTTACAGAAGCAGTAGTAGTACTGAATTGATTAGAGTTCTCAGAGCAAGAGCCAGAAAGAGTAGGGAGAGTGCAGGCAGAAGACTGCCTCAGGCATCTTGTCCAGTGAAAATGGCCCGGATATAGATGAGGATACATGGTCCCAGCTAATGCAGAACCTAGTAACTTAACACCATTCAAGCATGGCCTCTGCGGGAAGATTTGGATTCAAGTCATTCATACTAGTTGTGTAATCCTAGACAAACCACTCAATCTCTCAGGGTTCTACAAAATATAAAGGATGAAAAATAGAAGAGGATATAAACATAAGGAAAAACAACTGATCTAGAGAACAGATCAAGAAGAGAATACAAAAATAATAGGATTACCTGAAAGCTATGATCAAAAACAGAATCTTGCTATAATAATATGAGAAATAAAGAAAATTGTCCTAGAGTGTTAGAGTAAGAGGGGAAAGTAGAAATAGGAAAAAAAATCGTTCACTGATCACCACCTAAAAGAGATCCTCAGAGGAAACCGACAGCAATATCATAATCAAATAAGAAAACCCCTGTCTTAAGGAGAAAATATTACTAGCAACAAGGGGAAAGAAATCAAATGTGTGGAACCACAGTTAGAATTAAACAAAACCTAGGAGCAGCTGTACTAAAAGACCACAGGTCTTAGAACACTATATATCAAAGACCAAAAGAACTAGAGTTGCAGACAAAACTATCATATCCATCAAAGTTAATTATAACTCTGAATGGAAAAAAAATAGACATTCAACTAATTGACAGGTTTCCAGAATTTTATTGTGAAAAGACCAGAATTTCATAGAAAATTTAGCATACACAATCCAAGAGAAATATAAGGTATGTATCAAAGACTAATTATAAGGAGCTCAATAAGGGCAAAATGTTTACTTTTTATTCATGGGAATGTAAGCCATATGTCTAAGATTGTTATTAGTAGAGATTAGTATGATGTGATTCTAAAAAGCAAAATCTTAGGAAAATGTAAAAAGAGCAACTCTCTCATACAAATGAGGTGTGAGAAGAACTGATAGAGAGCAATCAGATGGGACAGGAGGGTAGACAGCTCTGGACCCCTACTCTCATAGGGAACGGATTAGTGAAGAAACTATACACACACACGCACACACACAAACACACACACACACACACTCACATGAACACATAGAAGTTTTCTAAATTCAAAATAAATAAAAAGCTGGGGGAATAGGGACGGAGGAAGAATAAGGGAGGCATGAGGGGTATAGAAGTGTGTGTAGATACAGGAATGGGATAAAATATATTAAGGATATATATATAGATAGATATGTATGTATATATATTAAGAAGGGTATTTTTTAATTCAGAAATAAATAAGAGGGTAAGGGAATAGGGTGGAGGGAGAGGATATGGGAGGAGTTTTTAGAGGAGGGTAAGTTAAGGAATAAGAGAACAAGGTAGCAGGTAAAACAGAAGAGTGAGGAGGGATAGGAATAAGATGAGAAGAATACTGAAGAAAATAGGGAGGATGAAAATATACAAGTAATTATACCTTAGAATGTGAGTGGGATAAATTTACCTATATAATGGAAACTAGTAGCAAATTAAAAATGTGAATTCAACAATCTGTTGCTTTTGGGAAATGATATAAAAATGAGGAATACACACAAATGTAAAATAATGGTTATGGGCAAAATTTATTATATAAAAACCAGGGATAGTAATCATGATCTTGGACAAAGTTAAAGCTAAAATCAGATTTAATAAAAAAGGAAAATATGGAAGCTACATTAAGTCAACCATGTTAATCAATAGTTTTAGACCATATAAAATAACAAGGCAGCTAAAAAAAGGACAATATACCTGTGAAAATGGATATAGGAACTATACAAATATAAAAACAGAGCAACAAAGATACAAAGTTAGATATAAATAATTAAAGTAGGTAGGTAAAGGTAATATTATAAAAAATAATTATTATAAAATTATATTTATAAAAATATTTTTACCTAACTAATCAATTTATGCAATGCCATCCCAAATGAATTACTAAAAAAATTATCTTACTGAGACAGAAAAAAGTAACAAAGTTCATTTGGAAGAACAGAGGGTTAGTAACATGAAGGAAAATGGGGGGGGGGGAATATTTGAAGAAATTAGATTTAATAGTATCAGACCTTAAACCATATTATAAGGTGAGAGCAGTGTTGAAGTACAAAATTGATAATTTTGATTATTTTAAATTAAAATTGTCCTGTCTAAAGAGAACCTACATAGTCAAGAATAGAGAGAATGCAGAAAATTGAGGAAAAACTCTCATAGACAATCAACCAAAAAAAAGTGATTGTGTTGGAATATTGTTGCACTGTAAGAAATAATTAGCTGGTGAATTTAGAAAAAAAACGTGGAAAGACAAACTTATGAAGGAAGATGCTATCCACCTTCAGATGAAGATGAAAAATGTCAAATGTCAGATGAAAAATGACAAAAAAATATCGTCTTATATACATGCATATGAGTGCAAATGCACATAGATACATATGTTTATAGGCATCTATGTGTATATACATATACATGTATGGGTGTGTATATGTGTGTGTGTGGGAGTGTGGGGGGGTGTTGTATGTGTAATAGCCATACTTAATTATTGCCTTCTTGGAAGGGTGAATGTAGAAAGGACAATAAAGTAAAAAGTTCATGGCAAAGGACAAAAGAAAACACACAATGAAGAAAAGAAATGATGGACAACTTTGAAAATATTGTGTCTTATTTATTATGTCGGTTTTCTCGAAATGGAAATTTATTGGTTTATATTGAATCCTCTCATGTTCTGTGGTATATATGGCAACTTTTTTCTTTTCTCATTTTGTATTTAAGTTTAAAATAAATTTAAAAAATAAAATAAAAATCAAGTGTGAGGGGTAGAGGAAAAGAATGGCAAAAGAAATGAGAGAGAGCAAGAAACTCATGAAAAAAGAGTCACTAGTTTGGTAAAAAAAAAAAAAGGCACAAAAGTTACTGAAAAAAAGAACACTTTAAAAAACAGAATAGGCCAAATGGGAAAGAGAAACAAAAATCCACCAAAAAGAAGAATTTGCTAAAATGTAAAATTGGCTAAATGAAAAAAAGTACAAAAGCTCACTGAAGAAAATAATCACTTAAAAATTAGATTTGGCAAGTTGAAGCTAATTACTTTATGATACACCAAGATATAATAAAACAAAATCAAAAAATGTAAAAATAGAAGAAAATGTATAATATCTCATTGGAAAAACAAATGACCTAGAAAAATAGAACAAGGAGAGATAATTTAAGAATTATTACAGTATGTGGAAAGCAACATTAAAAAAAAGTCAGAATATCATCTTTTAAGGAATTATCAAAGAAAATTTCTCTGATATCCCAGAACCAGAAGGTAAAAGAGAAATGGAAAGAATCTACTGATCACTTCCTAAAAGAGATCCCAAAATGAAAACTCCCAGTAATGATATGCCCAAATTCTAGAACTCCCCAGGAAAGGAAAAAATATTGCAAACAGCCAGAAAAAAAAAAAGTAATTCAAATATAATGGAGCCACGGTCAGGATCACATATAATTTAGCGGTCTCTATCTTAAAGGTGCAGAGAGCCTGGAATATGATGTTCTACAAGGCAAAGGAGCTAAATTACAACCAAGAGTTATCTACCAAGCAAAATTGAGCATAATTCTTCAGGATGGGGTGTGGAGCAGGAATGGACATTTAAAAAAACAGAAGCTTCTCAAGCATTCCTGATGAAAAGACCAACGCTGAATAGAAAGTTGATTCTCAAATACAAGACTCAAGAGAATGGTAAAAAGACAAACATAAAAGAGAAATGACAAGAGGGAATCAAAAAGATTAAAATGTTTGCATTCCTTTATGAGAAGATGATACTGGTAACCCTAAGAAGTTTTTCATTATTAAGGCAGTAAGGAGTATACATAAACAGATGGTACGGGTGTGAGATGATTACGATGAGATGATTTTTTTAAAAATAATATTAAAGGGTGAGAAAGATGGATGCCCTGCGGTAACAGGGAATGAAGAAGAAAAACAAATAGAAAAAAAATTATCTCACATGGAAGAGATGCAAAAGGCAAAATTACTTCAGTAGTCGGGATAATGGCAGTAGGAGGTGGTGGGCAGTGTTTGAACCTTACTCTGTTCAGTATTGACTAAAAGATGAAATAATATAAGAACTCATTTTTATATAGAAATCTATTTTATCCTATCTGGAAATAAGAGGGGATAAGATAAAATAGTGGAGGGGAGGGGAGGGGAGGAGAAGGGAGGAGGGGAGTGGGACTGAAAGAAAAGGACAGATTATGAGGGGTAGTCATCAGAAGCAAAGTACACTTTTGACTAGGGACAGACTAAAAAAAGAGAGTGGAAAAAAGGATAGGCAAGAGGGAAAAAGACAGATGGAAATAGTTAATAATCATAACTGTGAATCTGAGTGGGATGAATCACCTATAAAATGTAAGCAGATAGTAAAATGAATTAAAAACTAGGATCCAATAATGTATTGTTTAGAAGAAACACACTCGAAACAGAGAGACGCACATAGAGTAAAAATAAAGGCCTGGAGCAGAATCTACTAGGTTTCGGTTAAAGTTAAAAAAGAAAACACAATGTCGGAGAAAAAACAAAATAGAACTTAGTGAAAAAGATAAACAGGGAATCTACATTTTGCTAAAAAGTACCAGAGAAAATGAAGCAATATTAATACTAAACATATATGCACCATGTGGTATAGCATCCAAGTTCTTTTTTTACCCTTTCTTAAATAAAAAGAAATATTCATATTTGATTTTTAAAAAGTTCATCCAGTATTCTGACACCCAATGCCAAACCTGTCGAGTCTAAACTTCTCAACTATGATTTTTTGCTACCACCTGGTGGCAGCATACCTAAACTGGCCAAGAAGTTACTAAAAGGGGGAATTTACCCCTTCTAACATAATATAACAGTAAGCGAAAATTTTTGGATACTTAATGCAGCATTATCACATCCAGTTTTGTTTTGTTATTTTCAGATAAAATGTAACTATGAAAATTATAGCAAGTTTCTTCTGGTCAAATAAGAGCTTCAGTAGGTGTCTGTCTGAAAAACTGAAACTCCAAATCCTCTCTCATGCCTGAGTGCCCAGTATGAACCAGATGAACCTTTTTTAGCCCCAGGTTCCATTCAGCTCCAAAGAAGCTTGGTTTTAATCATCCAGGCTATACTTTGGGTCATATCACAAGACTTCAGAAAGTTTTCCAAATTAATCATTTACTGGAGGAGACATGTTTCTTCTTTCAATTATATTTTCATTTTAAAAGCCTTAACATTTTGACATTGAAAGAATTTTCTTATTAAGGAAGAGGCTTCTATGTCATTTGGTGAGGTTCTGTATAGTTGAATAAGTTCCAAATTTTCATAAACCAATATGTCCTTAAGGATGGCTTCTGAGAAGCCTGAGAAAAGTCCTCAGGGTCTTCAAGGGTCCACAGAGATCACTTTAATTTTTCATCTCATTTTAAAAAATTATTTATTTTTAGTTTTCAACATTTACTTATGTAAGATTTTGATTTTTAATTCCCCCCCTTCCCCAGACAGCATGTAATCTGGCATAGGCTAAACATATATAATCATATTAAGCATATTTTTGCATTAGTCATATTTTGAAAAAAGAATCAGAACAAAAAGGGAAAATCATGAGAAAGTAAAAAAAGAAAAACGAAAAAGAGAGAAAATAGTATGCTTCCATTTGCATTCAGACGCTATAGTTCTTTCTTTGGCTGCAGATAGCATTTTCCATCATGAGTCTTTTCTATTTATCTTAGATCGTTGTATTACTCAGAAGAGCTAAGTCTAACCAAGTAGGTCATCACATAATGTTGTTGTCACTGCACACAGTTTTCTTCAATTTGCTTACATTGCTCAGCATCAGTTCATGCAAGCCTTTCAAGGTTTTTCGGAAATTCACCTGCTCACCATCTCTTATGCAATAATAGTATTCCATTACATTCATATGCTACATATGCTGAACATATTCATATGTTCAGTCATTTCCCAACTGATGTACACCCTCTCAATTTCCAATTCTTTGTCACCACAAAAAGAACTGCTATAAATAACGTTGTACATATGGCTCCCTTTCCCTTTCTAATGATATCTTTGGGGTACAGACCTAGTAGGGATATTGCTGGATCACAGGATATGCTCTTTGGGCATAGTTCCAAATTGCTCTCCGGAATGATTTGATCAGTTCAGAACTGTAACAGTAAGCAGAGCAGAATTTTTTGCTGTTTTTCTGCATTGAATTTTGGCCAATCAAATGCCTTTGATTGAGTCTTGCCTTTGAATCAATTAAGAATCTTCTATTGGAAATAGTATACACACACACAGACACACACACACGCACACACACGTATATATACACACATATATATGTATATATATATGTGTGTATATGTGTGTGGTGAGTGTGTTTGTGGGTGTGTAGATATGTGTGTGGGGGTGTGGGGGTGTGTATGTGAGTGTATGTGTGTGTGTATATATATGTGTGTGTATATATATAGTATTGCTTAGAGAGAAGAGAGTGAGAAGTAGAGCTGAGAGAGAGACAAAAGGGAGCATGTGCAGCCTAGGGGAACTTGCTTTTGGGGAGGCCTAACAGAAAGAATGTTTGCAATCTTGGTGCTCTGTCTGTTTATCTGCGTAATTTCTCAGACAGAAGTCCTTACTCTTGGTCTTTATGAGTGAATAGTCCTGATGGTACTGGTAATGCGTATAAATATTGCTATAGACCTTTCAAGCTTTGTTTTCCCAGAAATAGAAGCTGTAGGCAGGAGCCCCTGTAGTCTGTTGTCAGGCAGAAGCAGGAAGAGTTTGGAGTGGAAGAGTCCCTGTGAGTTGACATAAGAAGCAGAAGCAGAGAGCTTATCAGTGTGAAGCCAGGAGTGGTTGGCCCATGGAGAAGGAGCAGTGGGGTTTGAAGTCAACTTTGACTCAAGATGATAGAGGACTATACTTGGACACATTGTGTATTGATTAAGGAGGTTGTTCTTACAGTGACCTAGGGGTGGACTGTGTCATATTTTCTGCTATCCTTTAAAGATGTGTCATGCTAGGGAAGACTCTAACCTGGGACCCCAAACACATTGGGGATGCAATGATATATGCTATGCACCATATAGCATACTGATTGTTATGAGATACATATATGTATTAGATGATATGTTTTGCTCAACGTTGTGGAATTGAAGATTATGCTTTACTTTATTTAACATTTAGTTTATTGCTGAATAAATAGAAAGTTCATTACACTATGTGATTAGACCTTTAAAATTATTCCCAGCAATAGTCCTCAGGTATGCTGCCATGATTGGCTTTACAACAACTCCACCAATAATGCATTAGTGTTCCAATTTTCCTGCATCTTCTCCAACATTTATCATTTTCTTGTTTTGTCAGGTTAGTCAATTGGATAGGCCTGATGTGGTATCTCAGAGATATTTTGATTTGCATTTCTCAAATCAAAAGTGATTTAGAGTATTTTTCATGTAGATAGCTTTAATTTCTTCATCTGAAAACTTCCTGTTCATATCCTTTGAGCATTTATCAATTGGAGAATGACTTGCATTCTTATAGATTTGACTCAGTTCTTTCCCTCCCCATATGTGTGTGTGCTTGTGTGTATGTATGTATATGTACGTAAATGTATGTATGTATACAGATAGATATTTAGAAATGAGCTTTTATCAGAGACATTGGCTATAAAAATTGTATACCAGCTTTCTGCTTCCCTTCTAATCTTGGTTGCATTGACTTTGTTTGTATAAAAACTTTTTAATTTAATGTAATCACAATTATACATTTTGAATGCATAAAGTTCTCTTTCTCTTGCTTGATCATAAATTCTTCCCTTCTTCATAAACCTGACTGGTAAACTGTTCCTTGATTTCCTAGTTTGCTTACAGTATCAGCTTTTACATTGTGCACTCATTTGGAATTTATTTTGGGATACAGTATAAGATGTTAGTCTGTGCCTGGTTTCTGCCATTCTGCTATGCAGTTTTCCCAGCAGTTTTTGTCAAATAGTGAGTTCTTATCCTAGAAGCTAGAGTCTTTTGGCTTATCAAAGAGTAGATTACTATGGTATTGATTACTGCATCTTGTATACCTAACATATTCCACTGGTCTACCACTCTGTTTCTTAGTAAGTACAAAGTAGTTTTGATGTCTGCAACTTTATAACACAATTTAAGATCTGGTATGTCTAGGACACCTTCTCTTGTATTTCTTTTCATTAATTCCCTTGATATTCTGGACCTTTTGTTCTTCCAAATGAATTTTGTTATTATTTTTTCAAGCTTGACAAAATAATTTTTGGTAGTTTGAGTGGTATGGAATTGAATGAATAAATTAATTTACATAGAATTGTCATTTTTATCATATTAACTCAGCCTACCCATGAGCAAATGGTATTTTTCCAATTATTTATATCTGATTTTATTTAGGTGCAGGGTGTTTTTTAATTTTGTTCATATAGATCCTGGGTTTGTCTTGACCAAATGGTTTACATTATCTGCAGTTACTTTAAATGGAATTTCTCTTTTTATCTCTTGCTGCTGGACTTTGTAAGTAACATATAGAAATGCCAGTGATTTCTGTGGATTTATATTATATTCTGCAACTTTGCCTTAGCTGTTAATAATTTCAAGTAGTTTTTTAGTTGATTATCTAAATATGCTTTCCTCATTGTCTATTGTAATTCTTTCAATTTATTTTTCTTCTCTTATAGCTAAAGCTAACATTTCTAAGACAATGCTGAATAACAATGGTGATAATGGACATCCTTGTTTCACCACTTCTCTTATTGGAAAAGCTTCTAGCATATCCCCATTACATATGTTTGATTATAGCTTTAAATAGATGCCTCTTATAGCATTCAAATTCTTAAAGGAAATGTTTTATGAATTATAGGAAGAAGTAGAAAGTAAAACTAAGCAGTGGAAGTCCTCACTTCCTACTTTGTTAGAAAAGTTAGATAGGAGAGACCTCCGGAAAAAATTGAATAAGAATATAAAAAAGTATACATTTTCCTGAGTTGCACATGGCACCTTCATAAAAAATTACCATATATTAAGGCAGTTCATAATGTAATAGAAAATACATTCAATAATTAGCCATGGAAATGTGGATTAAAAATTAATTGGAAACTAAATAATCTAATGCTAATGAATGAGAGAAGTAAAGAATAAATCATAGAAACAATAATTTCATTCAAGAGAATTTCATTCAAGAGAATTTCTCAACAATGAGAAAACAAATTAAAATTTATGGGATGCAATCAAAGCAGTATTCAGAAATCAAAGTCAATCTATAGGAAAAAAATACTCTAAGTCTCTAATGACTAGAGAAATGAAAATTTAAAAATGTCTGAGGTTTCACTTCACACCAATCAAATTGGCTAATATCACAGAAAATGAAAATGACTTATTAGAGGGGATATGAGAAAATTAGGACTCTTGGACTTGTGAATGCGTGCAAGCATTCTGAAGAGAGCTTATAAAATTGAGCATATACTTTCATCCTCCACTACTAGGTAGTCCCAAAGAGGTCAATAAAAAAGGAACTATATGCACAAAGATAGGTATAGCACCTCCTTTTGTATTGGCAAAGAACTGGACAATGAAAGGATGCCCATTGATTGAGAAATGGAAGAACAAGTTGTTGTGTGTGTTTGAGATGGAATACTATCATTCTATATGCAATGAGTTGCAGGTTACTTTCAGAAAAACGAGGGAAGACTTTTAGGAATCAATGCAAAGTGAAGTCAACAGAATCAAGAGATCATTGTACACATTAACAGCAATATTTTATAATGATTAACTGTGAATGACATAGCTATTCACAAAAGTAAAATGATCCAAGACAATTCCAAAGTACTTATGATGAAACATGCTTTCCATCTCCATATAAAGAACTGATCCAGTTTGAATCCAGATTGTAGTACATTTTTAAATCTTCTTTATTTTTCTTGTGGTTTTTTTCTGTTTTCCTTGGCAACATGGGTAATATGAAAATGTCTTTAGCATGGCATATAAGTTTTATATGCTTGTGTGTCTATGTATATATATATATATATATATATATATATATATATATATGTGTGTGTGTGTGTGTGTGTGTATACATATATATATGATCTATATAGAATTGGTATTTCGGATAATGACATCACAACATGAGAAGATAAATGCTGAAGGGAACATCTCTCAATCTGCCAATTTCCACATCAAGCTGATAGTGCTACTATTTCAAGGGGACCAGGATGTAATTGTTTGTGCCTCTATTGTCTTGACTCCTAGGAGAAGTTTAATCACATTGGCAAGGGTGCAAATTGAACCATTGCTATAACCAGCACCCAAATGGTCATATTTTCAGTATTCTTACCAAGCTTTCTCAGCTATCAAAACTGTCTAAGTGCACACAAATTATTGACTGTGCATGATCCTTGTTATGCCCCTTTATATGCCCCTTATAACATTAAAAATGTGCTGGGCTTTGAAGAGTTTACTATTATTTTACTGTTCTCACCTTTTTAAGGTGATAAGATAGGAATAGCCTAATAGCACAATCCTGCTATTTTTCTTCTATTTAAGGTTCTATGAAGAAAAATTATATTAGTGAATAAAATAACTATTTTTTATATAAGTAAAGAAGATAAAAATACCTCTTTTGTTGAATTGCTTAAAGCTTTTTTGGAACAATTCCAGTAACAGAAGGGACAATAAGAATTATATGAACCTTTACCTATTTCCACACAATTTAAATTTCTTCCACTAGGTCTCTATATTTTGAAAGCTTTTCATTCCAAGCAGTTTTGGGATTGTGGATATTTGATCTGATTATAGCTGGTAAAAGTATTGTTTCTCAATTTTTTCAATTAGTGTTATATCTGGGTCATTGAAGACAACAATTTTGTGTATATCAATTCTCTGAATTCAATGTAGTTCATTTGCTGGATTATCAGAGGACATTTTGAGATTAATATCTATAGTATGGGAAGTTGTCACCTGTCAGTTTATAAATGGTAGCTTCTAATACATACTTTTAGCTACCCAATTGTCCTTTTCTAGGTATTTGCCAAACAAAACTTTCTGAACTAGGAAAGAAAAACTCCTGGGACAAATCATTATTTTACTATTATTCTTTCATATTGAGTATACTGGAGACTTTTTTCACCTAACATCTCATTTCCTCATCCTATTCAATGCTTGTTGGGATATATACTTTAATTATTTTTATAGTGCTTCATTAGTTTTCATTTATTATGAGCACTTGTTATTTTCAGTGCTTTTAGTTATACCCAAGCTCTTTGTGATCCAATTTGGGGTTTTTATGGCAGAGGTACTGGAGCAATTTGCCATTTCTTTCTCCAAGAAACTGAGACAAACAGGGTTAAGTGATTTGTCCAAGTTCACACATGTAGGAAGTAAGTGAGGCCAGGTTTGAACTCACGAAGATGAGTCTTTCTGACTCCAGGTCCCACACTCTATCCATGTGCTAGTTTGCTGCCTAAACAAATTGTTAATATAATATTGTTGTTGTCTTTTAGCACACAGTGTAAATAATTGCCTCATCCATCTCTCTGCCTGTGATCTTAACAAGACCCACATAAGATTTACATATCCAACTAAAAATGCAAAATACCATCTGCAGAAATAAAGAAAAAATCATTAATTGCTTATCTATTCATTGTTCATGACTAGACTATAACAATACAACAATGGTGATTTATTATATCAATTAAACTGACTAAAGACTATTATGTAGAATTAGATAAATAATAAACTATTTGTAGTAAAAAAAAGAATACAAAATCTTAAGGGAAAAAATGAAAAAAGCAAGGACAAAGGGAACTTAGAAAGAAAAAAGGACTGGATCTCAAATTTTGCTACAAAAATCAGTAGACATAAAAATGTTTTTAATAGAGTTAAAAATGCATAGCACACTGGAATTGAAGTCAATAGGAACTTGGTTAAAATCTTCCCTCAGATATTTACTAGTTGTTTGAATCTAAGGAAACAACTTAATCTCTCTAGATCTCATTTTCCATATCTATTAAAATAAAAGAGGTAGATTAATTGGTCTCCTTTTTTTCCCAACTTTATACTTATGGTCTTATGAAATTAGAATAAATTCATTGATCAATATTGAATCCACAGGTCAAATGTCAACAAACATTGGATGTGGTATGAACACAGTTGTCACATTATATAGAGAAATTATTATAATAAAAAATCATGCACAAATTTAGAGAGAAAATTAGATCACACATGAAACACCTCTATTCCAAATGAAGAATCAATAAAATTCATAAGATGATATCCTGCTTGGGATTAGCATCATATCCAAATTATAACAAGAACAATTAGTCCAGTAGGCAAAGGAATATAGACACTTGGATAATCACAGATTGCTTGCAAACTCCCCAGTAGGTTCCTCTGATATCTTTCAGGCTGCAAACTGTCAAAATTCACTTGAAAGGGAAAATAATCAGTGACTTTTACAATAGAACAATGCCAATTTCTCATTGTCAAACACAGCATTACTATCTGATCTAATACTCTCAATTTCTTAATAAGTAGTTATAGAATGAACACTCCCTAAGGCCATTGTGCCCATGCATGTTGGATGCTTTATCCACAGTTCCTAGCACAATGCCTGGAACAATTTAGGGGCTTAATATGTGTGTGAGTATTTCTGTGTTTGTGTGTGTTGGCAGGAGAGAGAGACAGAGAGACAGAGACAGAGAGAGATGCAGAAAAGAGAGCCAGAGAAAGGAGGAGAGAGAGAGAGAGAGAGAGAGAGAGAGAGAGAGAGAGAGAGAGAGAGAGAGAGAGAGAAGAAAGGGAGAGAATGAAAAGGAGGGGAGAAAGAGAAAAAGGGGCTGGGAGGAGAGAGAAAGAGGGAGTACACTTCCTGAAATGAATTTTCTAATAAATATGTTTTGAATTTTCTTTTCTTTTTAAGAACAGTGTGAAGATACCTAAAATATGATTTTAAAGAGCTTTCTATAGAATTTATGACTACTAAAATAGACTTAATTGAACTAAATTTAGCATTCCATATCCTCAAAAAAAATAATTGAAGGAAGTTGCAGTTAACAATCCACTTCAGAAAATTATTTACCTTCTTTACTGAAAGAGTAAGTTATATAAACTCTAACAGCAAACAGCCTTGAAGTTTCAGCCAAAAACTAAAGAATCCCAACAGGGTATCTTCTAAAGTTAGCATCCTTTTACCTTTATGATACTTGTATGGTTTTGCAAAGTACTAAGACAAGACGCTTTGTCAGAGATTGATTTGGGATTTTCCATCCTAGCAGCTGGACTCTGTATGTGTATACTATAGCCATGTGGCATTGTTCAAAGCCACAGAGGTTTAGAAGTCCATCAGACAGGATGTTCACTTAGTGCTGTGTAGAATATGTTACACATTTAAAATAAGAAAAGTAGAGGAATTCCATTGGAAAGAGCATGAAACCTGAGCCCGCAATCCTTTTCAAGAGCTTTATAATGCAGTCAGATGGAGATGAGAAATGTTCATTCTCCCAACTGTCAGCAAACACATGTATGAAGCTTAACTGGCTTCATTACCCCTTCAGGGCATTTTCCCTTTCCTTGTGTCTCCATTTTGCAATGAGTTTTAAGAAACAATAATGTTTTCAAGCAGTCTCCATCTCCCAGAATTCCTTTCAGATAGTTACATATACTTGTACCAACATACACACAGACACAAATATACATACACACACATAAATATATATTCAAATAATCATAGAGTATATGCACATATAGAGTATATAGTGTAAATTTCAGATTGACTTCCAACATCGTCAATGACAAATTAGTAAAAACAGACAAGTTCTCAAAATTTTTTAAACTTTGAAAAGGGCTAAATCCAGAAAAACACAGGCTGGGCAGGCCCACATCTCAAACACCCTTCTGGTTCAATTACTTTAAAATGTCTGAAAGAATACGTAACAGTAGAACAAATGTTTCCAGGTTCCTACTTTATAACATGGACAGATGAAATGCGATGAGGTAGTCTGCTTCAGCTAGCCAGAATGTAGATTTATGGTAACCACTGATTCCTCACCAAAAAGAACCAGGAACAGGTTTGACTATTCATCATCTCAAAACCCAATATGAAGAATTATCCTCCCTTCTGCCTCAGAAGGAAGACAGACCTTTAACATTGCTTTCATTATGAAAAACATTTCATTAAAATTGTTGTTTTTTTAACATGGCAGGAATGAGCAATGCTTCAAAGAATTGCCATTTTTAAAACTTGTCATTTTATATAGTTACATTAAAATAACTATTCTCAGTACTTTAGAGTTTTCCTTTGAAATGAAAAAAAGTAATTTCTTCAGGTAAAACAGGAAAACCACATCTTTTGTTTAATATAAGGTTTGAGCTCTTCTGTTTGTTCATTCATTCAGGAATTTATTAAGTGCTATGAGACAGGTACTACAGACATAGAAGTAAAGAGAAAACAGTTCCTGACTGAAGGGGTTTGTAGTCTATGGAAGGAAAAATAAAATGTATACACAGGGAGTGAGGATAACTAACAAGTAGAAGGATTTAGAAAGTGTCTTATAGGAGGTAACTCTGGAGATGATCTTTAAGGAAAGCTAAGTATTCTAAGAAAGGATGATGAATAGGGATTGCATTCCATACAAAGGGAATGGAAAGAAAAGCAGAAAGACCTATTTGACTGGAATGGAGAGTAGATGAAAGGAAGCAAAGTCAATAATCTTGGAAAGATAACTCTGTGCCAGAATATGAAGGAATTTAAACTATAGAGGAGTTTATTTTTCATCCTAGAGTGAATTACTGGGAATCCTTGAGTAAAAGGGAGACATAGTCTGACCAGTGATTTAGAAATATCACTTTGGCAGTTGGGCAGAAGATGGATTGGCAAAGGAAGAGACTGGAGACACGGAGATCAAGTAGAAAGTTATTTCAGTAGCCAGGGGAACGATGATAAGCACCATAACTGTAGTGGTGACTGGACAAGTCCAGACAAGGGGATGGATGCAAGATATGTGGATGTAGAATCCAGAAAATTTGTTACTAATTAGATTCGAGACATGAAGAAGATTAAAATACCATGGATTTGAGATCATGTGACTGGAAGGATTGTAGAATCTTGGGAAAAAAACAGAGAAGTTAGGATGGAGATTAAATTGGGAGAAAAAAAGTATTCCATTTTCATTTTGTACATTTTGATTTTGAAAAGGTACAGGATATTAAATTGGAAATGTCCCTATATCACAATTAGTGATACAGGACTAGAAGTCAGGAGAAAGACTAAGGCTTCATATGTGGGATGGGTAGACATTTGCTCAGAGATGATAATTAAACACATGGGACCTTATAACAATGAGAACAGCTAGGAGATTTAAATTGCCCAAATTGTATTTCTGTGGTTTCAAAAGGGAAGAACAGAGCTTACTTTTGGTTAATGAGTGGAACACAGAATTCTATAGACTCCTTCACATATCTACTTCATAAATTTTAAGTTTTTCTTTCAGAATTTAATTGTATTGAAGCAAAATTCTTAAAATAAGTTATCTCTCACATAGGTGACTCCTGATACAGAATGCATGGCGTATATTTTCAAAAAATGTGCAAACTGAGATACAGTGGAGACACTTCAGTTCCTCACACATATGTAGGCTCTTTCCACCAACATAGAAATGATATTGCATTATGGTTAAGATGTAGACTGTCTAAACCACCTGTCCTAGGATCTGTATTTTTACTAATCTACTCCATAGGCAGTTAGTCAGTATTATACAACTAGAGTATTCAAGGAGATCATAGAAATATGTGTGACCAAGGTGAGAGAAAGGGGAAAGAAAACCTTCCCTTTGACAATCAGGACTGCCATCTCCAGTGGGGAGTGGGACTTTCATCTGCTATGGCAAAATTTCCTACCAAATCTTTAGCCTTCAGATAGAAGAGGAATAGTGAAACTGGTCCTCCTATCTGATCATGTGGTTTGCACTCCCCACTTCACTCATCTCCAGCCCAAACTCAAGCTTCCTCAAAGTGGTTCCTTCCACTCAGTGATGAGTATTTTTATAGCTGGTCAGACCAGTGATTGTGAAACTTTGTAGGTCATCGTTCCAACATCATTCCCCCTATCCCTCATTACCTAATTCCTTATTCTCATCCCCCTCCTTGACCTTCCTACTCCATAGTTCTATACAAACACAACTCAGGCCTCTTCTACTTTACACATTGGAATGCCTGTTCCATGGGCAACAAGCTTCGTTTCATCCTAAAACTTTTTCTCTCTTGAGTCTTACTGACTCCTAGTGATTACTGAAACCTGGGGCAGCTAGGTGGTGCAGTGGATAGAGCACCAGTGCAGGACTCAGGAGGACCTGAGTTCAAATCTCATCTCAGACATTTGACACTCACCAGCTCTGTGACCTTGGGCAAGTCACTTAACCCCAATTATCCCAGCCTGGGTCAACTCCAGTCATCCTGATGAATATCTGGTCACTGGATTCAGATGGCTCTGGAGGAGAAGTGAGGCTGGTGACCTGCACAGCCCTCCCTCACTAAAAACAAAGTCATGTCATGATTTCTCTGATGGCATGGTCTTCTTCAGCAACGAAGGACAAACACACACTGAAACCTGCATCGTCTCTGGTGAGGCAGCCTCCACAGCCTATCCTTCCAATAATTAACACAACTCCATCTATTCCCCCTTGCTCGCTGATTGAGGCTAGTGAGTTAGAATACTCTCTGCTCCACATTGTCACTTCCAGGTTCTTCTACATTGTTCAATAACTACTCTTTTTTTGAGGTTCATCCAATCCATCTCTACCACCTAATTAAAAAGCTGGTAGCAGTTATTTGCAGACCTCCATATTACTCTCCTTCCTCCCTCCATGAATTCAGCAGCTGGCTTACAATTTTTCCTTCTTCCCCTCACCCTCAGATTTGGAATTCAGCACACATACTGAGTCTCCCACAAGCACCCTCCTTCCTCAGTTCGTCAATCTACTCACTCCCAATAAACTACTCCTACTTCAGCCGCATACGAAGTTGGCCATATTCTTGATGTTGCCATCACACATAAGTATGCCATCTCATATTCAAGAATTCCAAAATCTCCCTATCTAATAATATTTTATTGACTTTCTATCTCTCCCTTTGTCTTCCGTTACCAAACGCTATCCTTTGTTCCCACTGTGACTTCCAACCTCTTGACTCCTTGGTTCTCACCATAGCCATAACCTCTGCACTAAGTATCTGCACTAAGTATACTTTCCTCCTTTCCCCTTCTTGACCCCTTAGTAACTATTTACTGAGTGATTGTATGAGGAAAGGTAAAAAAAAATTATCTACCTGCCCTTGCTTGTTTCATAGTTATCTACATGTTTGACTGCCTTATTAAACTCTGACTAAAGACAACAGGAGCCACAGATTATCCAAACTTGATTATTTCCATCACACCTAGCATAGTGTTCTGAACAATATATGTGTATGGAGGAGATCCTTGCCTTTCTTATACACATCTGTCCACTGTTCCCAAACTATAATTGGCTCCTTATTGATATTATATATTAAATACACCTCACAGCTGGCATACTTTCTACTATTCAAGAATAAGATACGTGGTCTTTTTGCCTGATATTCAATGCCTCCTACAATCTAGCATCAAACAGTCTTTATTACTCATGTCCACATACTGTATTTCATAGCCAAGTTGAATTACTCTCTCACCTCAACAATGCCCTCCATTTCTGCTTTTCTGCACCTTTATCAATGCCAGGAATGTCCTCCCTAATTTATTTGAGTATTGAATTCTTACCCATTTTTTAAAAGTCCAACTCAAATGTTACCTTCTCCACTGAGTTTTTCCTGATGTTTCTATCTATAATGACCTCCTTCATTACATAGCATTTGACTTTGTGTCTTTACAATGCATTTACCACATACCGTAGTGCCTTAAGACTTGACTTTTGTATTTTGATATCTTTTTCTGCCTGACAACTCCAGGAAAAATGCCAGGAGCAGAACAGAGGTCTGTACATAACGTTTGTAAATGTGACCAAGGACTTTGATGCTGGTAGTCATGAAGGCTTATGGAAAATTATGTCAAAATTTGGTTGCCCAGAAAAGTTCATCAATACTGTATGTCAGTTTCATGATGGCATGCTTTCCCAGGTTCCCAGTCACCAAGAGAGTGAAACGGTGCTGTGTGCTTGCTTCCACGCTTTTTGGCATGATACCTTCAGCTATGTTGTCACATGCTTTCAATGAGGATGAACAAGGCATCAACTGTACTGATGGTAAGTTCTTTGATTTGAAAAGGCTACAAGTCAAAATCAAAGTGGAGGGAGTGTTGGTACATGATTTTCTGTTTGCAGATGACTGTGCACTCAGTGCAGCCTCTCCAGCTGAGATACAACAAAGTATGGATCAATTGTCTCCTGCCTGTGCTAATTTTGGCCTAATAATTAACACCAAGAAACACAGGTGCTCCATCAGCCACCACCACACCATCCATATGTGGAACCATCAGTTAAAGCAAATGCAGAAGTTTTGAATTCTGTGGATAGGTTGACTTACCTTGGTGGTGTAATTTCCAGGGATGTACACATTGACAAAGAGATTGACACACACATTGTCAGAGATAGCTCAGAGTTTGGGAGACTCCAAAGAAAAGTATGGGAGAAAAGAGGTATTAGACTGACTACCAAACTGAAGGTGTACAGAGCTGTTGTGCTGATCTCATTGTTGTATGCCTGCAAAACATGGACAGTCTACCAGCAGCATACCAGGAAACTGAATTGTTTTCATTTGAACTGTCTTAGGAAGATTCTGAGGATCACCTGGCAGAATAAAGTACTAGACACTGAGGTTCTTGCTCCAACTAAACTGCCAAGCATTTAAACTATGCTTCAGAGAGCCCAACTCCAATGGGCTGGCCACGTTGTTTGAATGTAAAATGTACACTTGCCAAAAAGTTTACTTTATGGGAACTTGTATGGGACAGGCAATCACATGGTGGTCAGAAGAAGTGATACAAGGACACTCTCAATGTCTCTTTCAAGAACTTTGGATTTGGTTTTATGATATGGGAGACACTGGCACAGAGGGCCACTTGGGAGGAAATTCCCATGTCAGAAAAGGTGCTGTGCTCTATGAGCAAAGCAGAATTGAAACAGCACAAAGGAAATATAGGATGTGCGAATTTGGAGTAACCACTCCAAATGTTCACACACACTATTTGTGCCCAATATGTGGTAGAGCATTCTGAGTTCATGTTGGTCTGATCAGACACAGCTATACACAATGAAACTTCTCTTTTTCATGGTTATGTCATTTTGATCTTCTTAGAGAACTAAGGACAACAACCATTTTAAAACTTTAATATACATATATAGAAATTTAGTATATGCATACTTTTAATTTGGATGTGTGTGTTCGTTCTTTGCTGTCAAAGAAGACCATTCCAAGAGAAATGGTGACATGACTTGCACTTAACTTTGTTTTGAGTGAGGGAGGGCTGTACAGGTCACTAGCCTCACTTCTCCTCCAGTGCCATCTGAATCCAGTGACCAGATATTCATCAGGATCACTGGAGATGACCCAGGATGAGGCAACTGGGGTTAAGTGACTTGCCCAAAGTCACACAGCTAGTGAGTGCCAAGTGTCTGAGGTGAGATTTGAACTCAGGTCCTTCTGACTCCTGCACTCCACTGCATCACCTAGCTGCCCCTTTAATTTGTACATTATATATACAGATATATACATATATGTATGTGTATGCAACACTGAACCATCCTGGCCCTCACTACCTAGAAAGCCAGATATGTTACATTTCACCTTCCCTCTACGTTCTCTTAATGGGGTTTGGACATGTCTAGGTTCTCTGTTATTGACTCCAACCCAAACCAATTTTTTCTTCTATGTATAAATCCAATAAATCCAAAAAGCATTTATTGTGTCTACTGTATGTGTCAGTTAATGTACTAAGTACTGAGGATACAACTCACACTTGCTACTGTCACAGAAGTTAAGGGGGAATCACATATCTATATGTGGAACCATCAGTTACAACAAATGAAGAAGTTTTGAATGCTGTGGATAAGTTCATTTACCTTTGTAGTGTGCTTTCCAGGGATATACACAGTGCCAATGAGATTGACACATGCATTGTCAGAGCTAGCTCAGTGTTTGGGAGGCTTTGAAGAAAAGTTTGGGAGGGAAGAGGTATTAGACTGACTACCAAACAGAAGGTCTACAGAGTCATTGTACTGACCTCATTGTCGCATTCCTCTGAAATATGGACAGTCTAGCAGTGCCATGCCAGGAAACTGAATCACTCTAATTTGAACTGTCTTAGGAATATTCTGAAGATCACCTGGCAGGATAAGGTCCCAGACACTGAGGTCACTGCTCAAGCTAAACTGCCAAGTATTCAAGCCATGTTTCAGAGAGCACAACTCCAATTTGCTGGCCATGTTGTTTGAATGCAAAATGTATGCTTGCAAAAAGATGATTTTATGTAAACTCGCATGGAGCAGGCAATCACATGGTGGTCAGAAGAAGCGATACAAGGTTTCTCTCAAGAACTTTGGATTTGACTGTGCAACATGGGAGACACTAACACAGAACCGCTCAGCATGGCGTGCCCACATCAGAAAGGTATTGTGCTCCATGAGCAAAGCAGAATTGAAACAACACAAAGGAAACGTAGGATGTGCAAATTTGGAGTATCCACCCCAAATATTCACACAGACTATCTGTGCCCAATCTGTGGTAGAACAGTATGAACTCCTATTGGTCTAATCAGCCGCAGTCGGAAACACTGAAAGTTGACTTTATCATGGTGATGTCATCTTGGTGTTCTTTGAGAAAGAAGGACAACAACCAATCACATAATAATTAAAATTCATATCTTCTTCATACATAGCATGGTTTTGTATGTAGAATGTGCTCAATAAATGTTTGTGTTATTTGTGACACTGTGCTCAATCACAACAAAATAGAGCATCATGAAAATAAAATGTCAAGATGTCCCGACCTTTGTTGTGCCTATCAGTTGCCTATTATTTTGCCAACCTTTAATTGTATCTTTATGCTATGCCCCAACTAAATACAATATCAAAAATTTTGCAAATGTGTTTTTGTATGCCAATACGTCCATTACAATTCAAAGCAATCTCTGAAACAAAAAAAAATTGTTGCTATGCTTTGCAGCATAATTTCCCACTCTTTATAATACTCTCAATGATACACCAATGAAAAAATATTATAATTTATGTTTAAAAAAATAAACTTTTACTTTAAAATATAGAGACAGATAGTGTATATTCACACATATGTATATAAACAGTATATGTGTTTATATGGATGCTTATATGTGTATACTGTATACGTATGGATGAATATATGCATATATACTTATGCATATGAACACACATATGCATTTCTACATGTGTATGTGCACATGTGGACATATATATCATGTCATGTCATATCTTATCATATTATTTTATGTTGTATTGCATTCCTTCTTGTAAAAAGATCCACCCAACCCACTGGAGATATTCCTCTAGGACTTACAGATTCATAAGTCTGAAAAGTTGGAAGGGATCACCTAGCAAAGTTTTTACAGTTTGGTTGTTTGCAAGCCCCTTGAATATTCATACTTGTGGTATGAAATGTTTGACTAGAAATTCTTTAATGGCACATTAAGAAGTAAATAATTGCTTAAAATTTGACACATTTAAAGAATTCTAATCTCATTTACAAAACAACTCCAAACTTCTGCTATCAGATGCACAAGGACTTTGGTGTTAAAGAAATGGTTAACTCAAATTGTTACCACTTCTGACTAAACACAATATATTCTTGCAATTCTTCTACTAATCATCAAATTGTTTCCAAACTGCTGCAAGGGATTGTCTTTCAAGAGCAAATGAATTCCCAATGGATGGTTAGAGGCATGCGCATACCCTCATTTGCATTCTCTACCCAGCATCTGAGTAGTTCCTTCATTCTCCTGTTACTCTGTAATTGCATCTCATCAACTATGTAATTATGTGATCCGAAATTCTAAGAATGTTTGTGTTCTTGCAGTACAGATGCCAGTGTATTTGCAAACCATGATTGCTTGGCATGTACATCATAAGTCGTCTTGAAACCATCTCAGACCAAAACAAATGTTCTTTGGAAACAAAGCTTGTATTACTTCTCATTGTAGCATTAAGTCTACTTTCCCATTTAACTTATCCATCATTTAGTGTAATAATTCTTCTATCTGGCACATTTTCAAATGAACTGGCTGGCAACATTGGTCAATTATTCAGTAGAGTTGCTCTAAAAGTATAGCCAGTGTTTCAGTGGTAGAAAAGAAAAAAAAATCATGTCAGAAGAGTTTTTCTTTTCCTTATAAAGGTGAGTTTATATATAAGCATTACTAAAACTAAAGTCATACATGCTATTGAACTTTAAATATATTTATCATTTAATAAATTCTCTGTCATTAGTAGAAAAGGAAATATTTTATATCATAACTAGCTATTCACTTTCATTGATTTGTTATGTGGATAAAAATTTATTTTTAAAATTTTAACATTTTTCATACCATATATGTATGAGTAGCATTTTCACTTTATTTTTGTTATAAATCAAAATACAAAAATAAACTTACAATGTAACCACATCTAAAAGTGTCTTAATCTGATGTTGGGATAAATATTAAAATTTTGTTAAAATAAAAAGTTAAAGATCAATTTCAAGTTTTGTTATTTATGTAAATACATTATAAAACAAAGAAATTCAATAGAAAGCATTATGTATAATAGTAAGTATGTCTTGTTGATTTGCTTCTTATAATTCTTATGGAATTTATCATATTAAATATTTGTAATTATTTTATAATTAGTTTTATTATTTGATATTAACAGGTTTATAATCAGATACAATATAATTATAATTACATAATACAAATTTTAGTTTGGTTCTTTTAGGAGTAAAAGTTATCATTGAGGTGTTATAAACACAATGATTAAATCTAAAAGATATTATAAGTAGTATATTAAATAACCCTGGAGGTTCACAACATATTTTGTTGAAGTGGTTGTTAAAAGGTGTTCTCAGAACAAAAAAAAAAAAAATTGGAAACCACTGATTTAGTTCAACCCATAAACTAAAGGAATTCACACTGTGGCATATATGACAAATGTTACTCTCCTTTGGCATCTCTAAAGATTAGGCATGTTCTTAATAAATGGCACCAAGAACATAGTAAGTACATATGTATATGTATAGTACTGTGACTATACATCTCTCACACATTACTCTTGCTAGATTACTGACTTATCTCCTTTCCAAAACAATAGAATGTAAGCTCTGGTCAAAAGGCTTCATTTTTTACTTCATCTTCGGAGATTAATAAAGATATATTGAATGAGTATCATACATTCACTGAATGATGTGGTGAACATCATTTATTACCTGTAAACCTACGATAACCATTCTAGCTTCTCCATTACCCTTTAGATCATCTGTACTTTTATTTCCTTGGAAATTACAGTATCCCATTATTTGCAAAAATATAGTATCATCAGAAGAAGATTGAGATTTCAATTTTGTGTTTATTTCAGCTACCGGCTTGGGATCACTGACTACACCACACAATTATTTAATAGTTGCACTGTTCATCCACTTGTATTTGTGTATTTCTTATTTGTTTATATGGAACATTATGCCAAACTCTTGAGGGATTGAGAATTACATCAAAGAGATTCTGGTACTTAATATAAAATATTATGTGTAAAAAGAAGCATCTAGATTACTTCATCATCTACAGAGAATCCCTATTTCGTTTATATTTTGCACAGACATCTTCCATGAGAGAGACAAAAACTCTGATGAGCATAGATTTACCTACTTTTTGTCTTCCTTATTACTAATGATTAAAGTATAGCTAAAATAGTTGTTTCTGTGGTTCCCTCCATCTAGGAATCTATTGTGATTAAACATATATTTAGAAGACACCGTGGAAGATGAATGTTTGAGGCAGGGGTTCTTAACATTTTTATGTCACAGATCCCTTTGGCAGTGTGTGAAGCCCATGGAATTCTTATGAGAGTCATGTTTACTGCCTATATTCATAATATAAGGAAATTCTGAATTTCAAATAGAGGTTAGTGAAAATAAAAATATGAATTCCTTTTTTCGTGAATGAAAAAATTCATTGACTCTCTGGATCTGCACACTACCGGATATGAACTGCTTAAAGCAAGATTTTGCTTTAATGAATTCAATATTTTCTTTCATAATCAAAAATCAAAAATTGCAGGGGAATATTGTATTCTCTGCACCTTTCAGTCATTTGCTTGAATGTGGTGTCAGTTATAGAGAACTGTTTGAAAAAAAGTCTACCTTTTCCTTTTTCATATTTTCATTAAACAGGTGATAAAACCACTATCTGCCAGTTTTCCCTTCCCTTCGACCCCTCCCTCTGAAACATAGATAGTTTAATTTTTTTTTTCTCTAAAAGGCAATAAGGTCACATCCAGGACATGACCAAAGCATCACCAATCTTGACAATACTAAAGTAGCTTCCTCTTCAGTTTAAGGTAAAAAACAAGCCTCCAATGCCAGGACAGGTTTTGTTGGGACCCTTTTCACTGAGAGGATGATCCACTACTGTCTATGTCACCCCACCCTCTTTTTGTGAGTAGACATGTTTCCATATGAAGATTGAGATGGCTGTATCAACCTGAAGTAAATGCTGGAGTACCTTTAACCACCTTTTTAAAATATTGAATGACTTGCAGGTGCTTCATTTTGTCCCGAATCTGATACTTCAAACTAACAGGATGCCAACTTGGATCATCTGTCTCCAGCATTTCATTATATTGGTACATCATTTTTATAAATATTTTATTTTATAAAAACAGTTTTTAACATTTTTGAAAAAAATTTGAGTTCCAAATTCTCTCCCTCCTTCCTTCTCTTACTCCCTCATAGAGAAAGCAAGTAAGCAATTTGATATAGGTTACACATATGAAGTAATGCAAAACATATTTCCATATTAGTCATGTTGTAAAATCAAAATTTAAAAACACTAGTCATAATAAAAGTGATTTTTTAAAGTAAACTTTGATCTGCATTCAGAACTCATCATTTCTTTCTCTGGAGATGGAAAGGAGTTTTCATCAGAAGTCCTTTGAGATTGTCTTGAGTCATTGTTTGTAGAGAATAGTTAAGTCCTTCACAGCTGAGCATCATACATTATTGCTGTTACTGAGTTCAATGGTTCTTCTTACTTTCCTGTTCTTCTTAATTCTCTTTGTATCATTTCATGTAAATCTTACTAAGATTTTCTGAAAGCATCCTACTCATGATTTCTTATAGAAAAATAGCCATCAAATAACAATCATGTACTACAATTTTTTTCAACCATTTGCCATTAATGGACATACCTTCAATTTCCACTTCTTTGTCACTGCAAAAGAGTTATTATTAATATTTTTGTACACATAGGTCTTGTGCCTTTTTCTTTGATCTCTTTGGGATCGAGACATAGTAGTGTAATAACACTGGGTGAAAGGATATTCACAGTTGTACACATTTTTTATAGTCCTGTGGGCATAGTTCCAAACTGTTCTCCAGAATGGTTGGATTAGTTCATGACTCCACAAACAGAACATTAGTGTTCCAATTTTCCCACATCCTCTCCAACATTTGGCATTTTCCTTTTCTGTTGTGTTTACCAATCTAAGGAGTAGGAGGTGGTGACTCAGAATTGTTTTAATTTGCATTTCTCTAATAACGATCTAAAGCATCCTTTTCATATAACTATAGATAGATTTGATTTCTTCTCAAAACTTCTTCTGTTCATTTCTTATGAAAATTTCTTCTGTTCATATCCTTTGATCATTTATCTATTGGAGAATGACTCTTATTTATATAAATTTGACTCAGTTGCCCACATATTTAAGATGCAAGGTCTTTATCAGAAAAACGTAAGAAAAGTCTTGATTGCTTCAGTTTTCTTTGCACAAAAACTTTTTATTTTAACGTAAGTAAAATTCTCCATTTTACATCCTATAATGCTCTCTAATTTTGTTTGGTCACAAATTGCTCCTTTATCCATAGATCTGACAGGTAAACTATTCCATGCTCCCCAATTTGCTTATGATATCAATCTTTATGCCTAAATCATGTTTCCCTGTTCTCTGGGCCTGTGCTCTGGTGTTTAAACAATCACAAGCACTCTTTCCTACTCTGTGACCAGGTCTCCACTCCTGATAGTGTTCCTCCTCCCTCTTAACTGCAAACCAGAAACGTATATAGACTATGCAAAAAAGTTTTGCACCCAGTGAAGTATTTTGGTCTTTCTTTTCAGTGCTATTTCCATTTCCACATATGATATGCTAAGTATGGGACAAAATGTTACAATTCTCCTACCCAAGAATTTTCAAATGAGTCTTTATTCTCAACTTTTGTTCTCTCTGATTTCCATGTTTCTACATTCCTCAAAGAGATGAAACCTATACTTTTTTCTGTATAGGACAGTGCCTGAGTTGTTTTGGACTGGTCATTGTAGTAATTGCATTATATTGTTTGAACTTTTAGAGAAAATGGTGGTGCGTCATGCCCATGTCTTTTCCTTTATTCATTCTCAAATCTCGATGTCAATAGTTTGCTCAAATAAGTAAAGTTGCAACTATAATAATACGTATTTTGATTAATTCACTTCAACTCATAAACATAAGTTTGGCAGATTGATGGCAAATGGATTGAAGGAGAAAAAAGGGCCAGGAGGAGACATCTCAGTCCTTTTTCTCTTCACCCCTTTCATCACTTCTTTCCCTCCCTTCCAAGATCTCTGGAGATCCTGGGTTATTTCCATAACCCAGCTCACTGAGAGTAAGTTTGGAAAAGGAAATAAATGTCATTTCTTATGCTAAAAAAGGAATCAATGGGAATTATCAGCTAAGCAGAAAGTATATTATGTCCTGTGCTGGAAGAGGAGGAAATTAGGATAAATTCACCACAGGTGTTACTGGGAGTGAAAAATATAGATACCAAACTAGCAAAAATAATTAAAACACAATATTTGAGGAGCTGTGAGAAGACAAGCATACCAATGTACTGTTGGTGGGAGGTGTGAATTGGTCTAATAATTCTTGAAAATTATTTTTAGTTATGTAGGGAGAAAAATTATTAACTATCTTTTCATCCAATGACCCCACTACTGGACACCATCCTCCAAAAAGACAATGAAACAAAGGTAATGCATAAAATATTTATATTCTATGGCAACAAAAAACTGTAATCATAAAGTGTTTGTTGATTGGAAAATGAAAGAAGAAATTGTGCTATAAAATGCAATAAAATATTACTTCATGCTAAGAAGTGATATATGTGAGGACTTCTGAGAAACTTGAGAAGAACTCTGTGAGGTGATGCAAAGTGAAGGAAACAAAGAAGAAAGCAATCTACAGAATGATGATAATGATGCAGATACTTCCAAAACTAAAACAAGCTTCAAATGCAATTGACTTAAAATGAACAATGCTAGTCCTGAAGAACTATCATAGAAACACAACTTTCTCCTTTCAGAAATGATGGAACTTGCAGATATGGAAATTGGTAAATATAATCGTACATAGATTGATTTGTTAAGTGTTTTTCTTTGTTACAGGAAAGAATACAATGGTGGTATGGGATGGAGAGTAACTGGGATGTGAAAGTCAAATGGTAATAACTCCAGTAAAGTTTTAAAAATTAAAGCAAATAAATTCTATTGTTGTTTTCATTCTACTTTTTTTTCAAATAGGAATGATCCAATGAAAATCAATCCTAACACAGCCCCCTGAGAAGAAGCTCTAAGGGAATGAAAGAAAATTAAAAAATTAAAATCACCTAAAGGTACTTGGCCCTCAATTAGTGAAAGAAGATTTCAGATAGCTCCAAAGTTTCAAAAAGTAGGCTCTTTGGTTCTATGACACTTGCAGTCTTTCTTCCCAAGAGTCAGTGCCAGGTCTTGTAGATGTTACTAATGCTCTTTTTTATTTTTAATTGCGTTGGAGTTTTTCAGCCAGAAGGGAAATTTCTCTCCGGCTGCTAAAGACACTTGTGAAAATTGGAAAGACAATGGTTGAAAATATAAATATGAGACAACTTGGCCCCATATTAAAGCCATACGTTCACTACCTCCCTCAACATATATCAGGACTCTAATCATTTCACAAGATTTCCCCTGATCAACAAATCTGGATGCTATTGATCTGTGGCATCCATAAATCACAAGTTAAAAATTAACTCCCCTTGAGACTACGGTCCATATTTTGAATAAGTCAAAGATTTTAAATTTCTGCAACAAATTGATTCGATAGCCCAAACTATGTAAGTATGGCTACAAAATAAGGTAGTGAAGCCAGGATAATCTGGATAGGTAACCAAGGCAATTTAAGATTCCTAAGCCTTCTAATTTTATAGATTGGTTACAAGTAGAAGGGACCTCAAAAGCGATATAGGTCAAGTGCCTCTTTTATATATGTGAAAAACATAGAGAGTGTATTATTAGGCATCTGAGTTATCTAAATTGGCTGGTCTGAGTGTCTACAATGAATAATTGTGTCACTATGTGGCTGTGGCTATGTGACTTGGAAGCATAATTCCATGGAGTTCCATAAAATTATACATGATAATGATGCAATTCGTTTGAAGGCATTCCAAAGCTAATCAAAGAACAATAAATATTTAAACTTTTAGAATTCTCCCATAAGAATTTTATAATATGAGAATCTGGCATTTAGTAGCAGGTCTTTAGGAGGTAAATGGCAATGGGAACCAAACTTCCTACTCTGAATTTTACCTTTACCCTACGATTTTGATAGGAACATTTAGTCTTATAATATTTCATTAACATTTAATAATCACATTTTAAAAGCAATCAAATCACCTGTGTGATATGTAAAGCTACACTTGCAATTAAGAACCATTCAATTATTCTTTTGAGGTTGTTATATATTTCTGAATAGTATATTTATTTATGGGCACATAGCTTTACGTAGTTTTCTTTCTATAAAATTTCTAATGGTATTGATACCACACCAATAGGAAATTTGAATTTCTGAAAACAATTTTAAGTTTATTCTATGTTTCTGACTCTTTTAATCATTTTCCCAATTTGACTTCAAAAATAAAATAATAGGCTGGACATTACAATAAATAAATTCAAACGACATCTATATTGGTAGATTTAGGAGTTGAAACTTCAACAATGAATTTTCACGAGAGGCAAATAAATTCGTCCTGGCTGTGATTACTATATTAAAGTAAAAAGATGAGGCAGTTGTCCAAGTAATTCATTAACAAATGTTTCTTAGATTTATTGGGTGGATTCACAATCATCTAAAACAGTGGTGTCAAACTCAGAAATGGGGGCCAATAATCCATACATAAGAATCCCTGTTTGATGCATACTGACTTGAGTTTAAAATGCAATTTTATCTATATTTTATTGCATTTTTATTTATTTTGTTAAACATTTCCCAATTAAATTTTTATCTTGTTTGAGCTGCATTCTAGAGTGTTATAGGCTTTAGTGGTCCAGTGTTTTAATCTTTGATCTAAAGTATTTACAAATTATTTCTGTGCACTTAGTACTATTTTGACAGTGTTCCACTCCACCCTTGATTAGATATAAGATCTTAATTATTTTTTTTATCTCATACATACCAAATTGACATGATCAGAGGCATAAATGCAGGCAACTGAAAGGTTTTCAAAAGTTTTCTTTTTTATTATGAATTTAAACATTAAGATTGTAATGTACAAAGAAAATCAAGAAAGAATTTTAAGTAAAACTAAGAACTTTGCTTCAATATTAGACTTCTGGAGTCATGGTTAGTGACAATTAATTAGTTTTGAAATCTTTCAAAACAGTTTTCCTTCATATTATTGAGGTCGTTGTATAAGCTGTTGTCCTAGCTTTGTTCACTTCTCTAGATGTCAGTTCATCTCTTTCCAGGTTTCTCTTAATCTATTTTATTCATCATTTGTTGTGTTTTATTACATTCCTATGCCACAATCCATTTAGCCATTCCCCAGTTGAAAGACTCCTATTTTGTTTCCAGTTCTTTGATTTCTAAGTAGATGTGTCTCTTGTGGTTGACTTTCAAAGATTCTACCCAACTTACTCTTTTAATCAGAATTTTTTTTTTAAATCTCTTTTATTAAAGGAATACCTTTCTCTCTTTCTCATGATACTTACCTTTGGAAGATAAGTTATGTTTGGTTGTGAATTTTTTTCTTTTGATATATTCTAAGATTCTTTTTCCTCTATCCTTGTTGAAGCATAATCTTGTGTGATTCTCACTCTTACGCTTAGTATTTGCACTTCTTTCTGGCTGCCTGAAATATTGTTTGTTTACACTGTGATGGTGTAATGGATCCTAAAGTGTATGTATTAAAAGGTAAGTCCTGGATTTTGTCTATGACATTTCTGGGTGTTTTCAATTTGAAGTTTTTTATTGTTTTTTGTTTTTTTTTTTTTTCAAGAAGGGTGTTAGGGACCCTGGGAGTCTGAGCCTGATCTCTCGGGCCCACAGGCTTATCTGACCAGCAGAGGCCTGTATGTAATGTACAGTGGAATGTAACTGCAAGCAATGATTGAGGCAGGAGACAAGATAGTAAGAACTCCATTTATTCAAGCAGTGAGCAGTGCTTTTATCTGTTTTCTGATACCAGTGCTCTAAGTGAACCTATCACCAATTAGTTTGCCCTTATAAGGAAGTAATTTACCTTAAACCAGGACTGCCCAGTGTGGACACGTAGCCACAAGAAAGAAAAACATTTTTGGCTTCTTTGATCTCTACAAACCCCAGGAAAATAGCCTTGAGCAAAACAGGGGTGGAACCTCCCAGCACCATCTTGACCATGCCTTACCAGTCTCCCCTCAGTTTACCTGAGTCGTGACTAGTGAATGCCGTCCAAGAAGCTGGGGGTTGGCAATTCCCTTACATAAGGGAATGATGGAGTCTTCCTTTTTTTCACTTTACTGTCTGAAATTAATAATTCTGGGGAATTTTTTGGGTGACTTGTTGAAATATGATATATAAAAGGTATTTTGGCCATTTTTTCCAGGTATTCTAATGAATTTTAAGTTATTTCTACTTGTCTTATTTTTCAAGTTTTTTTATTAAATAATTAACCTGTTCTCACATATATTCCTTTGATTTCATCCTAATATTTCTTTCTTGCTTATTGAATGATTGGCTTCTCTTTCTCCAATTTTAGTTTTTAATATATTCCTTAGTTGGATAGGGTTTTCTACTTTCCAGTTTTTTTTCTCCTTACACTTTTGTTTCCTCCAGGTTTCTAATTCCTTTTCTTTTAAACTTTTATTTCTTCCATCCACTCTTGGAGACCTTGCAGTCAAGTCATTATTTTTTTCTGAATTTTATATTATTATGAAGTTCTTAATTTGCCTCCCTAGCAACATTTAACAGTTAAGATTTCATCATTGTAATCCAAGTTTTATTTCATTTACTTATGTCTCTAGCCTCAGTACCTGAAATGGAATTGGGTGCTGAGACAATTTCTATCTTTTCCCACATTTTTTGGTGGAATGGCAAAGTCCTAGGAAAGTAGCCTATTCAGGTTGGGTATCTCTGCCTCATCTTAGTCAGCCTGTATAGCATCCTACTGGGAGCCCACTTTGTCTCCTGACAGTAGTCTGGAAGACCCCAACTGGATATCAGAGAAAATATGGGTAGACTGATGTCTACCTCAAGGGACCTCTAGAGCATACCACTCAGTCATATCTTCATCTCCTTGTGCCATCATTTACTGAAAGTTGGCTTTGTCACATCCTGTAACACTAAAAGACTTGGATCAGAGATGCTGTTGGCTTCAGGCCCACCTTATACACCACTGACTAGAGCACTTACAGGATTTCATTCATCTTATAGAGTCCTAGAATGAATGGAGGATCTTCCTGGCTTTTCTTTTAGTTTAATTGAATTGTGTTTTATCAGGTATCCTTTTTAATTTTTCTGGAGTGTTTCTCAGGAAACCATTGTTTGGTGGTCCCCTTTCACATTATCATTTTTAACTTTTCACTTCTTATTCTACATATCTACATGGAAATGAAGAAAGTATTAAAGTTAGACATCTGTGTGTTGAAAGTTGGTTTGGAAAAATTTTTTTAAACTTTTAAAGTCTTGTGTTAAAATGACCTTCTGATGAGTCAGCATAGCTTGAAAGTTATATGGGTTCTTAAAAGCTGTGCCAAATGGACAACAGGTTCTGGCAAGTCTTACCAAGTTTCATGTAGAAGTTTAATAACAGAGGGGGTGTCTGTGGTGTAAGGACCAGCCTGGTTGAACTCTAAGAGGGCTCACAACAGAAGATTGTCTGCTAATGGATGAATGTGTTTTGTCCACAAGAAATTCGTGGAGATCAACTACTAAAATGAGGAGACTATGGAATCTTATTCAAAGGAGGAAGTAACTGCACCAATAAAAAACACAGATTTTTAGAAATATTGAAGAAGAAACTCAAAAGTACTTTTCCAGATTCAGAGAACATGCAATGTAAGTGTGTAGGCCCATGACTGAATAAATGTAGTAGAAAAATAGTAATTTAAATAAATTGAGCAAAAGTGGAAACCCCTGAGGAAAGAATATTTAATGTGAAGAAGACTTTTACTTTATTCTAAATAGATGTTAATGCATGATTTTGCATATTTCTAGATGTCTTGCATCAATTACTTAAACAAATAAGCATGTATAACTTCTATTCCTAATGATTTTTACCTTTGTCACATGTAAATTAGTAGGATACATTTAATCCTGAATTTTTCAGTGGTGGGGGTCACTTGCAATTCCAAAGTTCACTATGAATTTTAAATATTGTTTTTAAACTTCAAAAGTGGACTCATTTAATATCAGAGGAAGTTAATCCATGTTGCAATGATCTACCCAAAAATTCTTTGAATATAAACTGTAATATTACAAATATAGTTTGAGGAAATTAAAATTAAAGAAACAGGGAGGATGATAGGAAAAGATACACAGAAGGATAATGAAAAACCAGAATGACATGGAAAAATTAAATAACATTAATGTCAGATCCTAAGTAGAATGCCTTTATGCCCCCTTCCCTTCAGGGAGCTGTTAAAATCAAGAGGGAAAACAGGCAGACATCATGTACAGAGTTCACAAAAGGTTGAAAATAAAACAAGGTTCTTGATTCTCAGAGTATCATGGTGATTTTTCATATCTGAAGCACCTACTAACCATCTTTCTTCCTAGAATCATTGTATGTGACTTCAAGAAAAAATTGCAGTAGAGATAGATTCAAAACATAATTTCCTTCCCTGATAATCAGGTAGGCATGTAAGGGTCTGCAGAATAATATCTTTCCTTGGTGTTTTGTTTGGAAGAGTGAAAAGAGGCAAAAGAGAAGGTGGATAAGATTCCAAATAATAATTTCAAGTGCATATTTAGAAAGCATCATAATGTTTATAATAATAGACAATATTCTGATAACACTGTTTGAACTCTATAATTGTGATATTATCTCATTTTGTAAATAAATTAATCATCAAGAATTTATTAGCCACTTACTATGTGTAAAGCAATATACTAAGTATTAGAGATAAATAGAAACTGCATCCACTTGCCTCAAGGAGCTTACATTTTATTGGACAAGATATCTAGTACATGCTGTTGCTGTTTCTCCTTTGCTCTCAGAGAGGACCATGATATCAAGGAAGTGATATTATGACATACAAGTGAATTGGACTTATGTGAGGGAGGCCTTTGCAAAGTCACCAACCTCACTTTCTCCTCCAGAACCATCTTGTTCCAATGGCCTGATCTGGATCAGGACAACTGGAGATGGTCCAAGATGCAGTGTGGGACTTTGACCTTTTCAAGCTAAGGTCCTTAACAGGTCTCAGTTTGACTGAGGCAACACCCATTCAGTGACTAAGCTTAATAAAAAAATAAATAAGTATATTTTTTGAATGATGCAAAGAATGACCTCTTTGAAAAATAGATCTGAGAGGTAAAGATCCTCAAGATTTCTGACCAAAACAGAAACAATTATTATTTACATTCTCTGAGACAATCAGTGCCCAACACAAGATACATAGAGTAAATGAGAGGTTGCTTTGTAGTTGAAAGTCATTAAAAGCTGAGGGGACCTGGACAGGCATCCTCCAGAAGGCAACATTTAATATTTAAACGAAGTTAGGAAGTGTGTGAGGTGAAGGTCAGGAGAGGAAGCAATTGACTTAAGGGCACAGAGAAGGAATATTGAAGGTCACTGAGGAATGACTCATTCTTAAATGGTACATTGTGACTCATATTGGTCTATTTGAAAATCATGATCAAAAAAGGATCCTGGATATCATCTTCCAAGAAATTATCAAGGAAAACTGCCCTGCTATTCTAGAATCAGAGGGTAAAATAGAAATGGAAAGAATTCACCAATCACCTCCTGAAAGAGACCCCAAAAGGAAAACTCCTAGAAATATTGTAGCTAAATTCCAGAGTTCCAAGGTCAAGGAGAAAATATTACAAGCAGCCAGAAAGAAACAATTCAAGAATTGCAGAAACACAACACAGGATTTAGCAGCTTCTACACTAAGAGATCACAGGGCTTGGAATATGATATTCCAGAGGTCAAAGGAGATAGGATTGAAACCAAGTATCACCTACCCAGTAAAGCAGAGTATAATATTTCAGGGAAAAAATGGAATTTCAATAAAATAGAAGACTTCCAAGCATTCTTGTTGAAAAGACCAGAGCTGAGTAGAAAATTTGACTTTCAAATGCAAGAATCAAGAGAAACATGAAAAGGTAAACAGGAAAGAGAAGCCTTAAGGAACTCCTAAAATTTGAACTGTTTACATTCCTGCATGGAAAGATGATATTTGTAATCATGAGACCTTTTTCAATATCAGGGCAGTTAGAGGGAATATATATGTAGGTATGTATGGGTATGTATGTATGTGTATATTATATATATGTAGGTATGTGTATGTACATGGGTGCATGTGTGTGTGTGTTTATCGATAGATAGATACACACATACATACATAGAGGGCACAAGGTGAGCTGAATATGAAGGGAGAATACCTAAAAAATAAATTTCCCTGTTGAGTAGAATGTACTAAGAGTAAGAGAAAGGGAATGGTAGAATGTAGCAAATCATCTCACATAAAGGAGGCAAGAAAGAACTTTTGCAATGGAGGGGAAAAGGGGAAGATAAACAAATGAGCCTTACTCTCATGAGATTTGGCTTAAGGAGAGAATGACATACACTCAACTGGATGTGGAAATCTATTTTACTCTGCAGGAAGGCAGGGGGAAAGGGATAAGAGAGGAAAGATAGTAGAAGGGACAGCAAATTGGGGAAATGGATAATCAGAGCTTGTGGGAGGACAGGTCAAGAGAGAGAATGAAATAAATGGAGAATAGGATAGGATAGAGGGAAATGTGATTAGTGTTTTGCAACATAACTATTATGAAAGCATTTTGCATGGCTACACATGCATGATCTATATTTAATTGCTTGCTTTCTCAATGAGGGTAGATGGGGAGGAAGGAAGAGAGAGAATAAAGAACTTGAAACTTTAATAACGAATATTAAAAATTATTTTTGAAGGCATCTGGTAAATAAGATGTACAGGCAATGGGGCTTAGAAATCTATTTTGCCCTATAGGAAAATAAAGGGGAGGGAGATGTAGGAAGGGTGGAATAATAGAAGAGAGGGGAGACTAGAGCATGGGGTAGAGAAGGTGCATGCTGTCCTGGGGTGGGAGTGGGGAGAGATGGGGATATAGTTTTGAAGTCAATTCTTGTTGAAGTGAATGTTGATATCTGAAAAATAAATAAATTATATATTAAAAAATATTTTCACACATAATTGGGAAAATGTAATTTATAAAAATATACTTAGTGTTTTTAGTATGAAGCAACATAATTAAACAAATTAAACAAATTAAGTACCTATTAAGCAAGGTCATCTCATGTTTTGGTGATCACATTCAGTATTTTCAAAAAAAAAGTAACCATGAAAACAATGGGATGTTATGCCCTAAAGAAGATTAAAGGGAGATCAATTTTGTGGAGAATTTGGTAAGACACTCTAGATTAAACCAATTTATAATTTGATACTCAGTGACTTCCATGCAAAGATGTGAAAGAGGTGAGAGTGGTTAAAAATGTCAGAAAACCTGTTTTAGAAGTAAGGAATGATATTGGACAAAAACTCAAAGATTATGAAGACACCTCATGCCTATGCATCCTAAATCACAGGTCCATACTGTCTTTGAAAAAAAAGAATTGGAATACACAGGACATGCAAACAGCAAATAACAGCACCCAATGGAAAAAGAAAGTTATTTCAATAATCTCATTAAAGTCATTATTAAATCAGTTGTCTCCTATAGTCAAATTGTCACTTAAAACAAAGGTCAAAATTAATACAAGGATTAAAAAAAGAGAATGAAAATATATGTCATGTAAATAAAATGACTCAAAAAATAGATTTAGAGCTAGAAAAGACCTTAGAAGTCATCTAGTCCAACACTTTTAGTTTTCCAGATAAGGAAACTGAGTCTCATGGAAGTTAATTGACTTGCCCAAGTTCAAACAGGCAATAACTACCAAAAGAAAGATATGAATTCAAGTCCTGTGACTCCAGAGTCAACATAATTTTTTGCACTATGTTATACTATCTCTCAAATATAAGATGAAAATGAGGAAATGGAGAGAGGAAAGGACTAAAAATAATTTCATACAGAAGTTTAACAGATGTGAATTAGTTTTTCAGATAAGAATTGGACTGAATGGCTAAGGTAGCTTATCCTTTCCAACTCTAAGACTGTTTAATTCACACAGTAGGAGATCAAAAGAATCTAACTGAAAAAATCACTTGAGTCAGCAAGTACTTGGTTTCTTTGCCAAGCAGACAGAGAAAAATTGGAAAGATTTTACAGCAACAAAAATAAGGCAATTAAAATAAAGGGAATAGGAAGATAAGATAAGATAAGGGCTATGTGGGAAAATTCTTTAAAAAGTGCAGACTATTACTAATCAGGTGAAATAATGATACAAATCACTAATAACAGAAATACAAATATTAAAAAATCTGAGATCTCACTTCACACTCTGTAAATTAGAAAAAATACAATAATATTTTGATGATAAATATATGCATAAATAACAAATGATGATAAACTATGTTGCAGGGGTTATGTAAAGATGAGCACATAAATGGAGCTATGAATTTCTACAATTATTCTGGAAAGCAATATGGAATTATACAAAGAAAGTTACTGAAATGCCCATAATCCTTTGAACTAGAGAGTTTGCTGCTAATTATATAACCTCAAATAGGTTAAAGAACAAAAAGTCTTTATATAACCCAAAATATTCATAGCATCAGATTTTCTGCTAGTAAAGAACTGGAAACAAAGTAGCTCCCTATTGAGTAAGGAATATCTAAAGAATTCTTGTTACATGAATAAAATGGACTGTTTATTTGATGTAAGAAACAATTGCTATGATAAATGCAGAGAATGATAGAAAGACATATGAACTGACACAAAGTAAAGTAAGCATAAAAAAGAAAGTAATATATTCTATAACTATTAGATTATACAACATTCAAGAACCACAGGACAATTGAGATTGAGTGCTATGAAAATGTAATGACCAAGCTTGGTCACAAAGATATGAGAAAATGTCTCTTCTTGCTCATTTTAAAAGTGGGGCATCATTAATTTGGGTAATACATATATAATTAACCATGTTGTTTGCAGAAATGTTGATTGATTATAAAGAATAATCTCATGAATCTATACATATATTAACAGTCTACAAAGTTTTTGAAAGCTACAACAAAAAGATGAACTTGTCAAAGGACCTATTGATTTTAATATTAGACAAAGAATTAAGCTAGGGTGACATCTAACAAAAGCATTCAACACTTGTGGGAGAAGAGCCAACACAAAGTCTAAGTCAGGAGGAATTGCCTCTGGATTCCAGAATCTAGATATAAAACTTCTTTAGATGCTCATCTTTCTGTATGGAATTGTGCTGATAGCATCAATCCCTGATACATTACAAGCCTTCTGAAAAGGATTTGTCATTTCTTAAAAATTTTGGGCTTAACTACATATACATGGGGGAGAGAAAGCAGGAATAAATAACCCTTTTTCTGAACAGTAATATGGTTTGAGGGGAGTTAAGTTTTACTTTTCTATTTTCCCTGATATTGTGCTAAGTGGGGTTCCTGGCACATAGTAAATATCTAATGAAATATGTTTGATTAATTGATAACGTGCAAGTATCTATCTGTCTATATATTATCTATCTACCCATCTATCAAGTATGTGCAGATCATATACCAATTATACTCTGAGTTTCTTGAGAACAGAGACCATTTCTATTTTTTACTTTTCTTTGCATCTCAAATAATTAACAAAGGCTTGTTGATCTGACTAGGATAAAATGAGAAAAATAGGATCATGGATCTAGAATATAGAAGGGACAACAAAGATCAATGTTTAACTTAACTTAGACTCCTAATTTTATAGATGAGGAAAGTGATGATGCCTAGGGATATTAACTTGCCCATGGTCATCTAGGAAGTAAACATCAGGGTGGGATTTGAACTCAAGTTCTCTATATCTAAAGCCATTATTCTTTGCTCTATCGAAACAGAGTCAGCAGAGGGCACTGGATTCAGAATCAGAAAGGCCTGGGTCAAAGCCTTTCCTCAAATATTGCCTTTCTCTGTGATCTTTGGAAAGTCACTTAATCTCTCTGGTTCAGTTTTTTCTTATCTATAAAACAAGAGAGCTGACGTCCACCTCAGAAATCTGTTCCAGATTTATGACCTATAATCCTACAAACAATGCTACTGGAAAGATAGATAAAACTCAGACTGTGGAACATCTTACATGGCAATGTGAAGAAATTATCTTTTATCCAGAAGGAACTGGGAACATCAGAAGAACAGAAGGTCTTTGATCAGCTAAGTGGTATCATCCAACCTATGCCTATAAGGGAGAAATGTGAAGCAGAGAAACCAAGTAAGGATTATTACAATAGTCCTCATACAGGACGTGGTAGAAGGCATTTAACTTGAATTAGCTTTTCCCAAGGGCCTGGTTTCATGGTAGAGTAGGCTAGGTTTTTTTTTTCCCTTAAAAGTATAGAAACTATCCAGGAAACTAAATAGGTCTAGGCAACCAAGACTTGAGTCATTGATATAACTTCCTTGTGATCTAATTTCAAATGCCAGAGGAAAAAGAGTCAGAAGTTATTCTTTTAACAATAGCATGCCACCCTGGTAAATATAAAGGTAAAGAAGCTACAATTCATTCATTTAATGTTGTGTGTGTTTGTGTGTTCGTCCTTCATCACCAAAGAAGACCATGCCATCAGAGAAATCATGACATGACTTGCACTTGATTATGCTTTGAGTGAGGGAGAGCTGTGCAATTCACCAGTCTCACTTCTCCTCCAGAGCCATCTGAATCCAATGACCAGATATTCATCAGGATGACTGGAGTTGACCCAGAGTAGGGCAACTGGGGTTAAGTGACTTGCTCAAGGCCACACAGCTAGTGAGTGTCAAGTGTCTGAGGTGAGATTTGAACTCAGGTCCTCTTGACTCCTTCCCTGGTGCTCTATCCACTGTACCACCTAGCTGCCCTTCAATGAATGTTGTATTCATACTGAATATGCCTTCAAATCCATGGGCAAGCATATTTTTAGTTCTTTGAATGTGTAGGAATGTCTCATTTCACTCTCATCCTGAACCTGAATTACTGGACCAGCCTAAGTCAGTCTATCCTACAACAGAGGCAATGAGAATATGACTTGATGTAATGGCAGTATGAGTTTCGCAACTGATGTCATCTGTGTGAAGCACACTGTCTGGGGTGGGATTAGCCTCCCAATTGAACACTCATATTTACACGTTAGGATCTACAAGGACTGCTGAGAACTAATCCCTTCAAAGTTGCAGGGTTACATCTGAGGGGTTAAAGATTCCTGCTACTGTTATTCAAGAGCCCCAACCAGTACACTCTCCCTTATCAACTAAATCAACTCCATTAACTTTTATTTTTAGTGTTTTATTTTTATTTTTCTCTAGTTACATATAAAAACAATTTTTAACATTCATTTTTTTAAATCTTGAGTTCCAAATTCTCTTTCTTCCTCCATCCTCAACCCATTCCCACTGAGAAAGCAAGCAGTTCGATAAAGATACTACATGTGTAGTCATACAAAACATATGTTGTGAAAGAAAGCATAAACCAAAAAAAAAACTCAAGAAAAGTAAAGTAAAACAGTATATCTCAATCTATATTCAGACTCCATCAGTTCTTTCTCTGGGGATGGGCAGCATTTTCTATCCTAAGTCCTTCAGAGTTGCCTTGGATCACTGCATTGAGAACAGCTAAATCATTCACAACTGATCATACTAAACCTTGTTATTACTTTAGACACAGTACATTTCACTTTTCATAAGCTCATGCAAGACTTTCCAGGTTTTTCTGAAAGCATCCTGCTTATCATTTCTTATAATACAATAGTATTCTATCATAATCACATACCACAAGTTGTTCAGCCATTCCCCAATTGAGGAGCATCCCCTAAATTCTATTTCTTTGTCCCCAAAAATGACCTGCTTGAAATATGCTTTGTACATGTAGGTCCTTTTTCTATCTGTTTTTTATCTCTTTTGGAATATAGACCTATTAGTGGTATTGCTGGATCAAAGGGCATGCATGTTTGCCCTTTGGGCAGAGTTCCAGATTGATCTACAGAAAGGCTGAATCAGTTGATAACTCCATCACCTGTACATTAATATCTCATTTTACCCCCAATTTCTCCAACATTTCTCATTTTCCTTTTCCATCCTATTAGCCAATCTAATAGGTATGAGGTAATATCTCAGAATTGTTTGAATTTATATTTCTCCAATCTATGGCTATAGATAGTTTTGATTACTTCATCTGAAAACTGATTATATCTTCTGATCATTTATGAATTGGAGAATTTCTCTTATGTTTTTAAAATTTGATTCACTTCTTTATATGTTTGAGAAATGAGGGGGCAGAGCCAAAATGGAGGAGTGAGAGCAGTGACTCACCTAAGCTCTCGGACAAACTCCTCCAGGTACCTCTGAAAGGAGAATCTGACCAAATTTTGGAGGTGCGGAATCGAGTGGGAGACAGACAGTGACAGATTCGGAGCTCAGGTGGGACTGGAAGGTCCACGGGAAGGATCTGTTCCGCGGGGGTGAGCCCACAGCGCAGCGTGGCCAGCGCAGCACAGCCAGCGCAGCAGAGCAGAAGAGATCCGAGAAACCTGAGTGGCGGGCGGAACCAGAGGAGCGGCACCCGGGGCGGGAGACAAGCCCAGCCGAGTCAGTGAGAGCCTCGGAGCGCCAGATATCAGCGCAGCAGCTCCTGGGACCTTCAGCCCGAAGATCAAACTCCGGTGAGTCACTTACTTGAACTTCCAGGAGCCAGGATGGCGGTGTAATCAGCTAATGCTCTCTCCTTCCCCCTTGATGACCGTGAAAGAACCATAAAATATCTCCCCAGAAAAATCCCAGATCAGTAGAATTAGAAGAAGGAGACCAATAGTCTGATAACACCTGAGACGAGGAAAATAGCTAAGGGGGATTCCTCCTACGGTGGCAGAGGCAAACCTGAAGGACAGAGGACCCAGGACAGAGAAAATTTGCACTAGGACCCAGGCAAGCCTCAGCACCAGGAGAGGAGCCCCAGAAGGGTTGGGAACACGCATTAGCATCTAGGCGTGCCTCAGCTGTCCAGGGGAATCAGAAAGACAATAGGGCAGGTGGGATTACCAGCTCCTGAGCTTGCCTTTGCCTCAATTCAGCTGAGATCTCCTGGGACCAGACCACCCCTCCCCCACACTTAACAAGCTAAACCCAGGGCTGATCAGGGAAACACCAAACAAAAACCTGCTTTTAGCTTTTTCACACATCAGCTCAGCAAAAAGTTCTCTAGCTTCTGACTGAAAGAACCAGAAGCCACAACACTCAATCAAAATCATGAACAGGAAAAAGAAGAGGGCCGAAAGAACCATAGAATCTTTCTATGGGGATAAGGACCAAAACACAAACCCCAAAGAGGTCACAGCTGAGACTGTACTTCCACCTGAGACTTCAGAAGGGACTATGAACTACTCGCAAGTACAAGCAGCTCTCCTGGAACAGCTGAAGAAGGAAATAGAAGATAAACTGGCCAATGATTTCAAAATTATTAAGAAAGAATTCACTGATAAGAACATCTCCTTGAAAAGGAAAATTGAACAAATGGAAAAAGAAGTTCAAAAATTAACTGGAGAAAATAGCTTCTTAAAAGGAAAAATTGGGCAGATGGAAAAAGAGATACAAAAGTTAACAGAAGAAAACAATTTGATGAAGATTAGAATTGGGCAAGTAGAAACTAACGACTCAATGAGACAGTAACAATCAGAGAAATGAGGCCTTTACCAGAGAAACTTGCTTCAATTTTTTTTAAAGTTACTATTGCTAAATTTATTTCCTTCCATCCTATCCTCCCATTTATTTTAGCCCCTTTCCTTTCAGCCCAACCTTTCTCAAAAGTATTTTGCTTTTGTCTACCTCCTCCCTTAATCTACTCTCTTTTCTATCACCCTTCATCTCTTAGCTGCTTCCCCTCTTACTTTCCTGTAGAGTAAGATAGATTTCTCTACTCACTTGACCATGTATGTCATTCTCTCTTTGAGCCAGTTCTGATGAGAGTAAGGTTCATGCGCTCCCCTTCTCATGCTCCGCTTCTCCTCCACTATAAAAGCTATTTCTTTTTTATTTATTCATTCATTCATTCATTCATTTCTTTATTTATTTCTTTATTTATTTATTTAACTTTTTACATTCATTTTTACAAAATTTTGGGTTCCAAATTTTCTCCCCTTTTATCCCCTCCCCCACCCCAATGCCCCAAGCAATCTAATTTTCCCTATCTCCAATCTGCCCTCTCTTCTGTCATCCCTCCCTTCTCTTGTCTCCATCTTCTCTTTTCTCCTGTAGGGCCAGATGACTTTCTATTCCCCATTAACTGTATTTCTTATTTCCTAGTAGCAATAACAATACTAAACAGTTGTTGCTAAAACTTTGAGTTCCAAATTCTCCCCATCTTTCCCTCTCCATCCATTCCCTTGGGGAAGGCAGGCAATTCAATAGAGGCCCTATCTGTGTAGTTTTGCAAGTGACTTCGATAATTGTCGTGTTGTGTAAGACTAACTGAATTACCCTCCATCCTACCCTGCCCCTCATTGTTTCTCTTCTGTCTTTTGATCCTGTCCCTCCCCGAGTGATGACTTCAAATTGCTCCCTCCTCCCATTGCCCTCCCTTCCATCATCCCACCCACCCTGCTTATCTCCTTCTCCCCCACTTTCCTATACTGTAAGATAGGTTTTCATACCAAAATGAGTGTGCATTTTATTCCTTCCTTTAGTCAAATGTGATGAGGGTAAACTAATTGTTTTTTTTTTTTTCTCAGCTCTCCTCTTTTTCCCTCCACTAAGAAGTCTCCTACTTGCCTCTTAAATGACATATAATTACCCCATTCCATTTCACTCTCTTTCCTCCCAGTACATTTCTCTCTCACCATTTACCTTAATTTCTTTTAAGATATGGTCCCATCCTATTCAATTCCCTCTGTGCTCTCTGTCTCTGTATGTGTGTGCATGTGTGTATGTGTGTGTGCGTGCATGCGTTTACATGTGTATGTGTGGTCCCATCAACTACCCAGATACTGAAAAGTTTTAAGAGTTACAAATATTGTCTTTCCCTGTAGGAATGTGAACAGTTCACTTCTGGTAAGTCCCTTAAGACTTCTCTTTGCTGTTTACTTTTTCATGCTTCTTCTCATTCTTGTGTTTGAAAGTCAAATTTTCTTTTCAGCTCTGGTCTTTTCATCAAGAATGATTGAAAGTCCTCTGTTTCATTGAAAGACCATATTTTCCCCTGAAGTATTATACTCAGTTTAGCTGGGTAGGTGATTCTTGGTTTGAGTCCCAGTTCCTTTGACTTCTGGAATATCCTATTCCATGCCCTTCGATCCCTTAATGTAGAAACTGCTAGATCTTGAGTTATCCTGATTTTCCACAGTACTGGAATTGTTTCTTTCTAGCTGCTTGCAAGATTTTCTCCTTGAGCTGGGAGTTCTGGAATTTGGCCACAATGTTCCTAGGAGTTTCTCTTTTTGGATCTCTTTCAGGTGGTGATCAATGGATTCTTTCAATACTTATTTTGCCCTCTGGTTCTAGAATGTCAGGGCAGTTTACTTGAGAATTTCATGGAAGATGATATCTAGGCTCTTTTTTTGATCATGGCTTTCAGGTTGTCCCATAATTTTTAAATTGTCTCTCCTGGATCTATTTTCCAGGTCAGTTGTTTTTCCCATGAGATATTTCACATTCTCTTCCATTTTTTCATTCTTTTGGTTTTGTTTGGTGATTTCTTGGTTTCTCGTAAAATCATTAGACTCCATCTGTTCCATTCTAATTTTGAGAGAACTATTAAATTCAGTGAGCTTTTGAGCCTCTTTTTCCATTTGGCTAATTCTCCTTTTGAAAGCATTCTTCTCCTCATTGGCTTTTTGAACCACTTTTGCCAATTGAGTGAGCCTATTCTTCAAGGTGTTATTTTCTTCAGCATTTTTTTGGGTCTCCTTAACCAAGGTATTGACCCGTTTTTCATACTTTCCTTGCATCTCTCTCATTTCTCTTCCCAGTTTTTCCTCCACCTGTCTAATTTGCTTTTCAAAATCCTCTTTGAGCTCTTCCAAGGCCTGAGCCCACCCGACATCCCCCTGGGATGTCTGGGGTGCTGGGGCCCCACCCTCCACGTCTTTCCCTGATGGCAAGAATATTTCCTCGTCCTCATCAGATCCGAATGTCGGGATCATTTGCATTTGTTGGAAAAAACTCTCTATAGTCTTATTTTTCTTCCCTTTTCTAGGCATTTTCCCAGCCGGTTATTTGACTTCTGAGATTCCTGTCCACCCCCGCCTAGATCCACCCAGCTAGTGCTTGGGCTCTGAGATTCAAATGGGCTTTTCGCGCCGCTAATCAATGTGAGCTTTAGTTCTGGTGCTGGGGCAGGGGCAGGGCCGCCTCCCAGGCTCAGCTCCCTCAGGGACTTTATGCAGAGACTTTCAGGAACGGAGCGGGTGGGGTAGGGCCGTCTCCCAGGCTCAGCTCCTTCAGGTGGTTTATGCAGAGACCTTCCATAATGAGGATCCTGCCTGCTACTGGGGGGAGTCCTGGGTCGGCCCCGCCGCTGCTGCCTCCACTGCCACCCACACCTCTGCCTCCGCCGCTTCCTGCCCCCGTCTCTGCCACCGCCGCTTCCTCCCGAGGGGGCCCGAGTCACGGAGACACTCCACTCCCCCTCTCGTCCAGCCCAGCCTTCTCTCTCAGTGACCTGTAGCTTCTGTGGGTGGAGGGATTTTCCTGGCTGCCGGAGCTTCCGTCCCTGAAGCCTGCTTGGGTCAGCTTCTCTGGGGCCGCAGACAGGGCAGCGCTGGGGTGGTGTCTCCTTTCCAGGGCGTGACGGACCCTAGGGACGGGTCTCCAGGGCTCCCTGGAACGGAAATCTCTTCCACTCCGTTTCTGTACCCCTTTCAGTGGTCCAGAAGTTATGGGGGTCTCTTTTTACATTAATTCTATGGGCTGTGGTTTCGGAGCTCGTAAACATGCGTCTTTCTACTACACCATCGTGGCTCTACCCCCATAAAAGCTATTTCTTGCCTATTTCATGTAAGATAATTTACCCCATTCTACTTCTCCCAATTTTTTTTTCCCTCTTTCTTCAAGTACATTCCTCTCTCAACCCATAATTTTGTTTTTAGCTATCATCCCTTCATACTGCACACACCTATGCCCTTTCTCTCTCTCTCTCTCTCTCTCTCTCTCTCTCTCTCTCTCTCTCTCTCTCTCTCCATTATATATATATATATATATACACACCCATGTCGGAATGGAAACTATTAAACCTTATTAAGTTCCTTATGATTTGTTTCCTGTTTACATTTTTATGCTTCTCTTGAGTCTTGTATTTGAAAGTCAAAATTTCTATTCAGCTCTGGTCTTATCATCAAGAATACTTGAAAGTCCTTTATCTCACTGAATGTCCATTTTCTCCCTGACGGATTATGCTCACTTTTGCTGGGAATGTGATTCTTGTTTGTAATCCTAACTCCTTTGCCCTCCAGAATATCATATTCCAAGTCCTATGATTCTTTAATGTAAAAACTGATAAACCTTGTGTTTTCATACTATGATTCCACAGTACTTGAATTGTTTCTTTCTGGTTGCTTGTAATATTTTCTCCTTGACCTTGGAACTATGGAATTGGCTATAATATTCCTGAAAATTTTCCTTTTGGGATCTTTTTCAGGAAGTGATCAGTGGATTTTTTCAATTTCTATTTTACCCTCTGACTCTAGAATATTGGTGCAGTTTCCTTGATAATTTCTTGCAAGATGATGTCTAGTCTCATTTTTTGATCATGGCTTTCAAGCAATTCAATAATTTTACTTATCTCTCCTAGATCTATTTTCCAGATTAGGTGTTTTTCCAATGAGATATTTCACATTTTCTTCTATTTTTTCATTCTTTCAGTTTTTTTTTCTTAATTCTTGATTTCCCATAAAGTCATTAGCATCAATTTTCTTCATTCTAATTTTTAAGGAATTATTTTCTTCAGTGAATTCTTTTTCCATTTGACCATTTCTGCTTTTTAAGGCATTCTTCTCCTCATTGGTTTTTTTGGATCTCTTTTACCATTTGGCCTACTATGTGTTATTTTCTTCAGTATTTTTGTTGTGTCTCTTTTACCAAACTGTTGACTCATTTTTGCATGGTTTTCTTGTATCGCTCTCATTTCTCTTCCCAATTTTTCTTCTACCTGTTCTTACTTGATTTTCAAAGTCTTTTTTAGCTCTTCATGGCCTTAGATCAATTCATATTTTTATTGGAGGCTTAGGGTGTAGGAACTTTGATCCCATTTGCTTTTAGGAAAGTAGTTTGCTGAAAACATATAACAGGAAAAGTTTATTTAAAAAAAATTCCTGACAGTAGAAATACTTTCACCCCTCATAAATATAAGATTTCTAAGGAGAATGGCTCATGTATAAAGAACAGTCATGAGGCACGTCTGTAGTAAATATACATGATGCAGGGCTACCTCCCACTCCTAGACTTAGAAATCCTTGTCTGCCTTCATACGGTCCTCATGAAGTTCCCCTTAGATACATCTGTCTTCCAGAATGTCATGTTTGGTGTCTTTCTAGAAGCTATAACCAGCATTTCCCTTTATTGTAAAAGGACTTACTCCTAAAGGTGTAACCATCCTCAAGGGACTTTCTCTCCACATCTGAATGTAAGTGCTTCCTCAACCATTGACTTTGGAAACCATTGTTACTAAATCTAGTTGACTCTGTTAGTGATTCAGGTCACTAGTAAGACTAGTGATGTGACTTCTGTATCCTCCAAATTGCCTAAGCTACATAGATATTCACATTTCAAAATACTGGTTTCCATTAAGCCAGAAAAGTTTAAACACAAAAGAAACAGAGGAACCGCGTGATCACAGACACATTAAGACCAGGTAGTAGAAGGCAAATATTTTCCACTTGTCCCACACCCAGTAGTTCAAATCAATCTTCCTCACACAAAATGGCAAGTAAAGGAGAAAGAGAAATGACCACGTCATCCCTTTTGCACGCACAATCAGTTCTGTCTGATCCAATACCTTCTTAGACACTGATTCTTCTAGATCCCAAATCACCACATAGTACCAGCACCTCAGTCATATATATCTGGAAACTCACTTCCAAATGTTCCTGTTAGATGGAAACAAACAAATAAAGTAAATTAAGCATTCTACACAAGAAGTCTTGTGGAGGGAGAATTCTCCAAAATGGCAATTTTTTAGGTGTAGTAGACAAGGGGAAGGGGAAAATCAAGGATGCACCTAAGTTTGTGAGTCTGGGTGCCTGAAAGAATAATGATAACATTTAACCACAGTGATGGTGCCTTATATCAATATGGTTTCATTATTGGGGTATTTTTTTGCATCTAAATAAACATGTATATTTTCAAAAACAATTCCGTTTTGAAGAACAGGCAGTGAAATATTTGTTAAGCTTCTATTATGTAATCAATATTAGCTAGACCGCAGGTTCCTAAATCTCTTTCTACTACCTTCATTTCTTATAGGTCCTACATTTCACAGGAAAATGCATATATACCCAAAAGTACTTGGGGTAAAAGGTGTGGAAAGTATTTGTTTCAAGAAGACTTTTAAGTCAGAACACTGCATTGTATGAGGAATTGCAGAAAAATATATAAGAAATCATCCCTGAACCTGGTGAGTAGCTAATCTGTCCAGGAAACATTTCTGTAATTGCCCTAATATGGCAGAAATAGCCTGTCTGGGACATTCAAAATTAAAGAGTCGCTGTTCTAGCACTATTTGTCTTTAGAATTTCACACAGTTTCAATCCTTCCTATAGTTGGATGTTGTTCTAGACACTCCACCTTCCCCACAACTGGACAAGCACAACCCATTTTCCCATTTCCTAGGGGACATGCAAGCCTGATTTGCATTCAGAGTAATGTATGAATGAGCCATTACTAAGAACTCTATTTGCTTTCAAGAATAGTTGAAAGAAAAGTATTATGATTTTATTTCCTAGGGCATTTTTTCCCCTCTCATATTTAAAAAAAAATGCAAGTTTCCTTTCAAAGGAGATGATCTTTTTTTTTTCTTTTTCAAGTGGGTAGTAAGTCTAACAAATTTATCTATAAAAATGTACTTAACTACTAAGTACTTGGGAACAAATCCAGGGAAATGTATATATGAACTAGAAAAGATGAAAAATTCTCTCAGAAGAGTAAAAAAAATTATTTCCCTCAGGAGTACTGAAAGAATGTGTAGGTGAGAACTACAAGTTTTTCAGAAAAGAAAAATGAAAAAAAAAATCTATAAAATGGGTTTGAATTTAAAATAAAGCTTAGAGAACAAGAAAATCTCAGCATAGACTAAAAATAACTTGATTGCTATAATTGACATTTGAAGGGGAGAGTACACTTATCAGAAAAATGAGTACAAATGACAAGATTGAAGTTGCATTTTTTTTTTACAAAGCTATAGAGACAGTGCTTGTATAAATGTGAGCAGTCTACAGGCAATGATTCATTAGTCTTTATCAAGTTCTCTGTATATTTAAATTTTATTCTACATCATTTTATAATTAAATTCACATCCCTTAATTAGTCAGTAAGACAATATATTTGTCACCATGGATAGAGAGCCAGACTCCAACTCAGGGGAACTTGGATTCAAGGCATATCTGTGACACATTTTGACTGGCTGCAAGCCTAAGCAATTCACTTACCCCATCAGTGCATTCAGGCTATTTTCCAAGATTACAAATTGTAAGACAGTGGTCAAGCTGCATTAATAGAGAGGGGTTCTTGCTGCAATTTCCCTACACCAATGAAAACATAGGTATCTAGACTAGTAAATCAAGACCTTCACTTTGCTAGAGATAAAATGATCTTGTGATTACTGAATGAAATCAATTGTAAAAACAAGAGTTTGTCTATTGATTAAAAAAAAAAAAAAACTTCTCAATCCAACCTCTTTAAATTTTAAATAATTCCGAGTACTACTAGCTGACTCATGGACTCTACATGACACTACCCCACTATTGGCATTATCACACTGTGTCTTCTCCTAAACTTCTGTACTTCACTCAACTGATCACAAGGCTGACAAGACACTGAAAATTCACTGAGTTACCCTAAAAGCATGACTTTCTTCTCCTCCTTTCTCACACCAATAAGAAAGGAGAAGTATGTCATAGGATATTATTTTTGTGCTCATTGATTTATTTTCTTTCAATTTTTCATAATTTCTTTTAGATCCTACATATCTGGGTCATTACTTATTTTCATGTTTTAGCTAATTACAGTTTAACTATGTTTTTGTGAGTCATAAAAGCATATTTGGGGAAATGCTAGATCATTTCCATGCTTTCTTCCTTTTTGCCTCCAGTTGTCCACCAAATGAAGGTTTTTCCTTTAGTGTTAAGACCAGACCATGTGTTCTCCTTGTGGTAGACTCAGTTCTATCTAGGTAGGGGAGTAAATTCAGTAACGTAATGAGTTTTTTTCACAGCTTGGGAAAGTCATGGGAAAATTTCCAAAAGTTGGGAGGTTCTGATGAGACAACACAAGAATGGGTGTCTATGTTATTCATCAAAATCTTTCCCTTTTTTTCCTTTTCCTTCTCAAGTTCCCCAAACCATGTTTCAACCCTGTCATTACCTGCCTCTTTGTCTGCTAGACTAAACAAAGACAGGTTAAAATTCTGTAAAAGATTTCAATATGGGATGTCTGTGTGATGTCAAGGAGGACATAGATGAAAAAGTACAAATTAATAGCTACATAACCATGCTTGGAATAAATTTCTGATTATCTAGATTTCAGCCTGAGCCACATTAGCAAAGTGAAGTAAAATGCTTTGAAAAAACTATTCAATGAGCTGCCTCTGAGGGTATATAATCTGAACCTCTTCCTCCTCAGAAAAAGGAATTCTTATTCTAATAAGTAGTAAGGGCAGTTAGGTGAAACAGTAGATAGAGTGCCAGGCCTGAAGTCAGGAAGATTCATCATCCTGAGTTCAAATCTGTCCTCAGACACTTACTAGCTGTCATTTAATCCTGTTTGCCCCAGTTCCTTATCTGCAAAATGAGCTAGAGAAGGAAATGACAAACCACTCCAGCATCTTTTCCAGGAAAACCCCAAATGGGATCATGAAAAGTCAGATATGACTGAAACTGAAAAAAAAAAAACAAGTTTAACAAAACTAATACTTAAATTTAGATCATTTTTTAATTCAAAGGTTCTTTCCATCCTACAGACTTTTCATTTCATCTGGCTTAGCAATATGAAACAAATTGCTATTTCATAGTTTCTGTATGTTATCTGGTTCATTAGCCATAGGACTTAGAGTCAGAAAGGTCCTTTGTTCATTTGAGGCAGCAAGATGGTACAGTGCTGCATGAACTCAGTTGCATTATGATACCACTTCAAAGAAAATGAAATTAGTAAAAATGGATATTTAGATATTTCCTATCTTGATGCTTCTCACAGTGGAGAAAAGTGGTACACATTTCTCTTAAACTGTGTATCTAAGGTATTTAGCACAGAATCGCCATAACAGAGTTTAAAAACTATACAGAGAAATTTCAACAGAAATATTTCTATAACGGAATCAGAAATATGTATAGGTATGTGTGTGTGTGTGTGTGTGTGTGTGTGTGTGTATATCCTCTGAGTTCATTTGAGACATTCTCATTTCAAGGAAGAAACCATTCTCTTGTCCATGAATTTTGTCATAGAAATTGCATTTAGCATAAAGTAGGTTGCTTACTGTATTTATCATGCATGTGAGCTTACTCAATGCTCACAGTCAGGTTTCTACAAGGTTAAAAAAAGAAATCTGGCATTATGTGAAAGTACTTCATTTCTTCCTCAAATTAGTTCTTCTGGAAGATAATACTGGATAGTTATCCATGTAATTTCATTATAACAGAATGGAAAATGACTGCATTAGGCTCAAAAGAGACATGAACTGGAAAAGGTCATTTTTGTAATAATGGACTTCATCAAGGAAAGTAAAGAAATATTGGGAAAGATTCAGAAAAGCTGTGAATTTTTTTCTTTTGCTTATTTTATAGTTGCAAAAAGAAGTAAAACATTAAAAGAACTATTCCCTGGAACCATATTTTTAGTTTATTAATGACCCCACCGAGAAACATATTTTTGGTTTACCTCTGTGAATACCAGAAGGAGCATTAATAGGGCCTGAATATTTAAGCATAAACAAAGAGGGTTCTCTGTCATTTCTAGTTTCTAACAATTTGTATTCCAATAATAGCTTCTTCTTTAAATATCTAAAAATGAAATATTTTTGGAAAATCCCAATTTTTATCTTTCTAAACCTATTCAAATATTTAAGTTTCCAAGTTAAAAAAACTTGGAGGTCATATTTAGTTTGCTATTTATAAAAATAATTATATCTAAAATAACAAAATGTGAGTCTCATAAAGAATCATTTTGAATTCCTCACCACTAAGAAACATATATATCAAAGTTACATGCAGTATGTTCTTCAAGTTCAAAGAGCAATATCTCATAAAACTTAGCTTGGGCTTTGTTCAATCCAAAGTATCTAATGAGCATTTTGAGATGAATGAATGAAAAAGCATTTAAGTGTTTACTAAATGTCAGGTATTGTGCTAAGTTGTAGGGTTACCAGTAGCAAGCAAGTTAATTCTTTTCTTTATGATTCTTATATTTTAATGCAGAATTACAACTCGTAAAGGGAACTGTGAGTTATGAGGGATAGGTGGAGGGCACCATCGTTATATGGAAATTGCCTAGAAATAATGTGTTCTACTGGTTCAGAGCAAAACAAATTGCTTCAGCAACTTTACTTGCCCCAACCTTAAGAGGCTTTTAATAAAATTGATACTTCATCATCTCTTATTCTCCTATATTGACCAGGTTCTCTTAATCTCTGTCTCTCTCGTTCTATCTCTGTATGCCTCGATCTTTGTCTCTGTGTGTGTGTCTCTGTATCTCTTTTTCTGTGTGTGTGGGTATATCTGTCTGTCTGTATGTCTTTCTCTCTCTCTCCATCTCTCTGTCTCTCTCTTCCCTCACTTCCTACCCTACCTACTATCTTTCTACATTCAACTACAACTCTTTTTTTTCTTTTTAAATATCTTAAACTTAATTAATATATTTAATTTTTGATTTCCAAATACATTCCTCTACCCTCTGCATTACTGGTGAGTGAATTATTCTTTATAACAAGTATTTTAAAACAAAGGAGGGAAAAGCAGTGCAGCAAAATGAATAAAATACATCAACTGTGTCTGATAGTATATGTAATATTCCCTAGTCTTCCATTTCTACAATGAAGAGAAAAAGGTGAATTTTCTTATCATCTCTTTTTGCAGGATCAAATTTATTTATTATAATAATAAACTACCTATAGAAAAGGGACTTAATGAAGTAGTTTATTTGTGATCAGATTTTATCCTCTTTGTGGGACAGCAGAAAGACAGACAGACAGGTAAATAGATAAACACATATATACATACATCTGTATCTTTAGCGTAATTGCTAAAGTACTATCAATTTAAATAGAATAGTTAAAATAGAAACACCTCCAAATTTCACGTACTTTCTCAATGTTTGTGAATACCTTTTTCTCTTGAAAAAAGGTATATGTTTCCTATACTTATTCAGTCCACCACACCAATGTGGTCAAATGTAGGAGAAGCAGGATTTGCTGGATGTCAAGGGCAATACAAATGAATTGTCAAATTAAATTACTTACCAAGCAGTTTCTGTAACACTGCCCTACGTGAACACACCTGTTGCATATCCCAAGGGATAGCTTTAAAGTAAAACAAAAGCAGATACTGACAAACCTATCATGTCCCCAAAATCTACTTGTAAATCAACCATTAGAACATGTAAATTCTTTTTTTCCATAGAAAAAGTACACATAAATAGGAATAAGTAGACAGTCATTTGTATTAAATAGTATATATTTGTAAAGAAAAGAGGATCTCGAAATAATGTTTCAATATTAACAATTAAACAAATTGGGGAAATTAAAGTCTAGCAAGTTTATCATAGAATGCTAGGACTGAAAGAAAAGTGATTTGATTAGAGTAAATGCAAGGAGAGATGAAAGTCTTTGTGGAGATTCTGACCGGGACTTCTGGGTACTTTCAGGGCCTTTCAAGGATAATTGCATTGGCTCTTTTTGTGTAATTTTAGCTCAAAACATATGATTTTTCCTTTCCCTGATACAGGTAAATCACTTATACTTGCTATGGGCATTGTAACTCTTCTAGCTTATAAATGGAATGAAAGGAAAGGGAGTAAAAGGAAAAGAGTCAAGGAGAAACCTTTTATGTCATAGCAGAAGAGTTGGCAGAGAGAAAAGAAAGGAAGAAGTAGGTTAAAGTACAGAAGGAAGGTACCTTCAACACCACTCTAAAGTCCTTGTTTATAGATGAGGAAATAAGGACTCAGAGAGGTGAAGAAATTCACTCATAGTTACGAAGTTGATGATAACGATGATGATGATGATATGGAAAGGAAGCTAGAGTTGTTGGGAAAGAGCAGAAAAGACAAGACAATAAGAAGAAATCAATTAAAACTATGGAACTGTTTGTAGTTTGAAATAAAGGATAATTTCTGGGGGAGGAAAAATAGAGAATATACGAATGCTTAGACTGGTTTCAATTTGCATATGGTTTGAAATCCCCCCCCAAACAAGGTTACCTACATATTTATACAATGTATATGTGTACTGAAACATATTGCTGTTTCTCAATTTAAAAATATTTTACTCGAAGGAAATGTGATCATAAAGAACATAGAGTTGAGTGCAAACACAATAAACATTAGCTCAATAATCATCCCTGGCATTGTCAGCTGTCATGAAATGATTTGATATATTTCCACGGTTAATAAAAGGATATTACCCTACTGTAGCTCATGGTTTACTGCATCTGTTAGACTGGCCTGCTGAAACATCAAATTACTTTACAAGCACTCTCATAAGCAAGCATTAGAATACTTTTCTGGGTTATTAAAACTTAAAGGTGCACTTTGCATACATCCTTGGGTCCATGATTCACATTGAAAGGTCTCCTAAAATTGCTTTCTTCTATGTCCAAGTGTCTGATGGAAGATTTAGAGCAACTTGAGAAAGAATAAGAAATAAAGGTCCGAGCAAAAGTATGGAAGGACCTAGAGACTGATATGAACTGTATTCATAGTAGAAATAAATCTTCTGTAATGTGATTTTGATATGTCATTTTTGTTTCTCAATGACAAGATGTAACAGTTGGTACTGGTAATCACATGTTCTGTACCATGCTAAAAACCAAAAAAGAATGTAAGAAAATTTACATCTGCTGCGATCCCTTCATGCTTTGTTTCACTTTTAAATCCTTTCCTTAAAGAATTGCTCTTTATTTATATTAAATATATCCTATAACTTGAATCTGTATGCTAATTAGTGTGACTGTAGACTTTTCTAAATTCATTGCTAACATTTCTAAAATCAATCATAAATAACAACACTCCAAAATCTTTTTAAGACCACTAGAATCATAAAATTCCTGATCAGATATGGCTAACAATTCATTTTTACTGTTACCCTCTTTTCTAATCAAAAAAATAAATTTAGCTGAAGCTGTGCTATGTTAAAAGAATAAGAAAAACTGATTTAACATTAAACTCACAGAATGGACATTCTGACTAAAATAATTTCAGCAAATACAAAAAATTCAAAGGAATGGAACTGAAAACACATGGACCTATGTGGAAAATGATAATTTATTGAAAGTAATCCTGCTGTTGAAAGCAGGAAACTCAGTCTTTTTTTGGAAAGAATGCCCTGTGGTAAACTAAGAGGACTTTGGTCAGTAATGATAGGGCTATTCAAGAACCAGAAAAGACAAAAAGGAAGTTCTCACCCAAACTATAACAATGTAACAGAAGTAGAATACCAGATTATTTCAGATTTTTAATACTGTAAAAATGTGTTATTGAAAATGGTTACTTGGAATTTCTAAGAAAACCTCCTTTTTTCAGACAACCTGGAATCCAAAGGACTTAGTAATATAATTTAGAAACAAGTCAATATAAAAGGTATCTGTAGATATGCCAGTCCATTTTGCAATTTCTATTTTAAGAGAAACAGTGTTTCAGGTCATGATCATAAGATCAAATGGTTAAAAGGTAGCATGCAACTACTATGAAAGAGAGAGAGAGACAGAGACAGAGACAGAGATGGAGACAGAGACAGAGAGAGAGACAGAGAGAGATGGGAGTAATGTGATGAACATGATGAAAATCATGGGAGCAATAGTGGATGTCGAGGGGTTTGCCTTGTTAAAGGTGAACTCTTTATGTGAGACAGGAGCAAAGTGAAAGATAGTAGGGGAAGATGCCTAAGGGATATGAGATGAGGAGAGAAGGGATAGCAGGGAAATTATCTCAGTCTTTTCAATGAAGTATGAGACAAGGCTGTTAGCTAAAAGGATGAAGGGAGATATAGAAAGATGCTTCAAAAGGGATGAAAAGGTTTGGAATATCTGATGTGATGAACAGGGTAGCAAATTGATTAGAATGATACAAAAAACTGCTTTTCTATAGTGAAGGCTTCATGAAAATTATTCATCATAGATTTGAAGTGAACTTAGTAAGTCCAGCTCCATTAAGCATTATGTAAAAGAGGCATGTAATGGAAGTAATCTAGGGTCTGGATTTGTCAAAATATTGTTGGAGCTGGAACAAGAGGGTAAGAGATTTTAAGAGTAGAATACAGGGTGAAATTGAATTGTTGCACCAGTTTATTGAATATAACTTTTTAAAACAAAATGGAGAAATTCTCTTTTCCCACAAGTTCTTGCTGATCCCCTTGATCATCCATCAAGTCTTATAACTACTTAGGTTTAAATAAACATCAAAGTTGCTGGCTATATTATATGTTAACAGTGTAACAAAAAAAGATACAAATAATAATTATTATATAATACATAATTCTCTGCGATAACAATCATGTTATATAATTATTTACATTTTATATACATATGTACATAAATAAAGATCATAGTCAACATTTTCTTTAACAGTTGTAACGACCATTGAAATCTCAATTCTAGTAGCATAGTCCCAACATTCAACTCTGTCAGAATAACTATTAAATTATTTTCTTAAGAATTCTCTTCATGAGGGAAGACAGACTAGAGGAAGGGATAGAGGGAGTACATGTGTGGGATGGGGAGAAATGGGGAGAAAATTTTGAATTCAAATTATTGTGGAAGGGAATGTTGAAAACTGAAAAATAAATAAATTACATATTTACAAAAAGAATTATCTTCATGTTTCTTCACAAAAGGAGAATTAAAAGTGGTTCTCTCAGGAAAAAGTTCTCTTAGTCTAGGAGTTCTTAATGTCTGATGAAGCTTACAGAACACTTCTTAGGACAATGTTTTTGCATAAAATACATAGTATTACAAACAAAACAAATTATATTAAAATACAGCTATCAAAATATTTTTAAAGCTTTTACCTCTAGCCTAAGAACTTGGGACAGTTTTTTTTTTTTTTCTATATCCTCTGGTTGCCCATCACCATTTAACAGTCTTTCAAGAATAACAGCTAAAATTCCTCATGGATTCCTAAGGGAATGACTGTAAGATTCCACTTCCTCTTAAAGAGATAATGAGTATCTCTCTGTGGAATAGCCTATTGAAGTTAGAGAGACACTGATATCAAATGTTTGTAGAAAAGCAAAGGCAGAGATTTATAGGAAATTGTCCAATTAAGAACTTAACATAAGAGAAAAAGTACCCAGGGGGTGAAGGTGGTCAACAGTTCCAAATGCAGTTATTGGTCAAGGAGGATAAGGAATAAGAAATGACCATGAGATTTGGCAATTAGGAAATCACTGATAATTTTGGATGTATCAGTTTCATTTGAAAGCCACACAGCAAAGGGTTATGGAATGACTGGAGAGGAAAGGAAAACAAAGTACAGTCAACTTTTTTCAAGAAGTTTAGCTGAGAAAAGGAGAGAGAGATTGAGAGAGTGGTAAAGTCTACTGAAAAATTGGGGCATATTTAAGGGCAGTAGGGAAGGAAACAGTAAGTAGAACAGATTGAAGATTAGAGTGTGTTGTTCAAATATTTTTGCTTAATTTGAAGTTCTTTCCCACCCATTAATAGGTCTATCTGGCCTTCTTAATCATATGGAAGCCTAAGTCATATGAGTTTGAGTCACATGAAGCCTGTGGTGAGAGGACTTTTTTAAAAGGGTAGAACAGGAAGAGGCAGAACAGAAAGAGGCAGAGCTGGAGCAGAGCTGAGAGGAAATTGGTCAGACTAGTCAGAACTGGGAAGGATGCAGGCAGCTGACTGTGAGTGTTTGTTTGTGGAAGGCCTGATAATGTAAGTAGACTTTTTGGTTACCATGATTGATTTCTTTATTGCTGTGATGGATTTGGTTTTCTGGAGCTGGGATTTGGCTTTCAGGTGTTTGAATGAATGTTTTGGTTCTGTCTTCCATATAGAGAGTCTTTAATATTTTGTGATTTAGAATTGTGCATATTCATAGCTGCTATAGCCATTATGAATATCCCATTGGTGCTACAATGGGGAGGGGGATTATAGTTGCATTCTGATAGAGAAGAGCTCTATAGGAAGGCACAAGTTCAAATGCACATGTAGAGGAGTTGAGTTGGCAATGAGGTGGGCCAACTCTTTGTCACAGAGTGGGGGAAAGAAGCAGAAGATGATGTCAGTGGGGTTTGAGATAAAGAGAGTTGGTGACAAAGTAACTTGCCTAAAACAGCCATCATTTACTGAGTAAAAGTAAGTGTTCAGATCCTTAGATGAGGAAGAATAGAGAGGGAGTTGTGCATGGCTTGAAGAAGGAAGAGAATGTTTGCAACATCTTCTGTGACTACTAGAATAGGGAATCATTAAAGAGGAATGTAAGGACTGCATTGCTGTAGTAGGGTCTAGTTGAAGTAAGAAGATTAATAGGTATTTGTAATGTAGTGTGATAATACAGTTGTCAGACTACTTCCAGTTATGTTCAAAGAGTTGTGAGTATGTGTGGAGAAAGCAGATATTGGAAGCAATTGAAGACGAAGGTGAAATGAGCATGGACAGTAAAAGGGCCAAAGGATTCAAGAGAAGAAGAAAGTAGAGTTGAGATGGCTAATAATTAAGAAGAGATTAGAAAGTGAAAAAAGAGGTAATGGCCTGAGAAAGTACTCCCAATTAAACCTATCCAACCCAAACTCACATTCTACTCTTCTATTGATCTAAACTAGTTAAATGGAAAACATAAATTCATACTAAAGTGTGAATGAAGGTATATTAATTGCAATACACTACCACCCTTCAGAATGTTTGCATTTACCAGAAGTTTCTTGTCAATCCAAAGGGATAAATGGTTATAATGGTAAAATTCCAGGCAGAATGACAAAGCAAAGCCAATGGTTTGACTAGTGAAAGGGTTATAATTAAGGCACAAATTTTGGAGATGTAGACCTTCCCAGTGTCTCTTCAATAATATCAGATGTGTGACTTACTGTTCATCATCGCAAGGGTACATGAGGAGAGTTCCCTTATACATCACAAAAGACTGTCCATCATCACAATATTTCCTAAGTAGCAGCATGGTATGATGGCAAATTCCTGGACTAGAAACTGAGAAGTCTGGATTTATGTTGAAGTTTTGAAATTAACTGTATAACTTCTTGAACACAACTTAATCTATCTGAAGCTTAATTAACTTGTCTAGAAAATAAAGATAATAGACATAAAATCACTTTAGAAATTACAAGGACCTTAACAAACTTTTACCATTATGTTGTATCCTAAATAATTGCACTAATTCCCCATATTGGGGGAGGGAAAGCATGAATATTCAAAATTAGATTAAACCTGTGTCTAATACTAATAGCATGTCACCTAAACAAAAAAAATATCACTTTTCTAGAGGTTTTTAAAGTTTACAAAATGCTTTCTTCCCAATAGCTTTTGTGGAGAAAGTAATGCAGATATGATTATTTTACTTTTTAAAATGAGGAAACTGAGTTACATAGAAGCTAAATGACTTGTCCAACTAATTAGCATTAAATCTGGGGCTTGAACTTAGGTCTATTAACTTGAAGAACAGGGCTTTGCTGTGGGGGACACTGAAAACTGAAGGCAAAGTATGAAACAGCAGTAGATATCTGGATGTTTCCAAACATTTCAACATCTGACATCAAGTAGACAAACATCTGAATGTTATTTAGGTATTAAAAATGCATGTATTTTCATGAGGTAAGGTATTCCATAAAGACAAAATATCTTCACCTCAGTTTTCCTGGAGAGACAATCTAAAAATGATTTGTACAAAAATAATAATAATAAACAATATGTGTATTCCTCCTTTGTACTAAGTATTGACCCATAATAAATGGGTTTCAATTGATCCAATAAGTAAAATCAGATACCTGTAAATTTCAGTGTCTGGCATTCCTCCATCTCAGCTGACTTCATGATGTTATTCCCATAAGTGTCTTTTCTTTCCTGAAGCTTTTTCCATTAGCCAACTAAATAGATGGTTCAGCTAGTTGAGCAAACAGACTTCTCAGCAGTGAAAACCAGCCTAAACCATTAGTTCATTCACATTAATTTTGAAAATTCAATTTTACCAAAAAGTTTATCCTATTTGCAACTTCAAACTGACAGGTCTCACACAGACTGACTTTTAACACCCCATTAATCTTATTTTCTTAGACTGGCATGCTCCAGCCAAAAACTAGAAACAGAATTAGCTGGTCCAATGCATTAGCTATCTCATATGTATGGTATTTTAAAATATTCTCCAGATATGTAAAGTCATGCATTTTTTTTTCCCCTAGGTCTATATGGTTTTACCATAAAATACACCAACTCATTATGAAGTAGTACCGTTTTAGTTATTGCAGAATGACTGTTAGACTAGAAATGGTCACTGATTAACAATGTTAAGCATCTCACAAAGCACTCTCTCAGTGAACTATTAAAGTTCAACTTTGATTTGCAATGTCCTTTTAATACAGGGCACTTTTCTAATCCTCTCCCTTGTTGTCCTAGATTTATCAGGCTCCCTCTAGATTCTTTTCTCTTTGATAGATATCTGAGACTACCTTTCAATATTATAAAATGCTCTGCGGCTTTTAGAGCACACTTCGTTTGGACATAAACCCAACTGGAGTCATTTTGAAAAGAATAGTCAATTTATTGGATTTGGTACACAAGGTGATGAAAATCTCATCATGTAATCAAGAGGATTCTTTTAATAAAACAGAAAAGTCCTTTTTCTCCAACCCTAACTTCATAAAGCCTCTTTGAAAGTCATGAAAAGGCTTAATGATGAGTGTGTATGTGTGTGTATTTTATTTTGTTATTTTTAAGCTATTAAGTTATTTTCTCAGTCTGTTCAAAGGGAAAACCTAGGTATCACAGACAAAAATCTATCTCAGAAGGCTGTGTATCATACAGACCTTCACAGAAAGGGAAAAGCCAGCCACAATGAAATCAAGAGGACATCACAGCTAATCTATTTTAACTTCTCTGCAACCAGAAAAGCAAGTTGTAATGCACAAGGACATTTTCTCCTACAGGTTTTGGCCATGATTTCCATCTCTGTTCTCTCATCTGTACATTAAGCAGAAAGCACAGAACAATGGCCTGAGGCAAAGCAAGGCTTTTTTTGTCAAAATGCCTGAATAGTGTCACCTTTAGTAAAAGCAACCCACTGAACAAGGGTCCTTGCAATAGACAGGTTCACCTGATGATAATTTCAGCTTTTCAAAAAAAGAAAAAGGCTGAACAAGCAACAGTGGCTTTTTTTCCCCTGCTGTCTCTTCTTTATCAACATAATAAACATACTAAACATTTCCATAAAGATGTAATCATTGATAAAAAAAACCCTAAATGCCATCATCTAATTGATATACAATTTGTAGAGCATTCAGCACAGTGCCTGACACATAGCAGGTTCTATATCAATGTTAGTTATTAATACTGTTACTACTGTTTTTGATTCAGTGCAGTGATAACTTTTAGGGCAGCTGGGGGGCTTAGTAGATAAGAGTACTAGGGCTGAGATGAGGAGGACAAATCTTTCTGAATTCAAATCTGGACTCAGACACTACCTCTGTGACCCTGGGAGCATCATTTCAACCCATTAGCTTAGTTTCTTCAACTGTAAAATGAGCTGGAGAAGGAAATGGAAAATCACTCCAGTATGTTTGCCAAGAAAATCCCAAATAAGGTCATGGAGAGTTGGACATCACTGAAAAAGCTGAGCGACAACAAGTGATAACTTCACATAAAATTTTAAAGATTGTCAGAGATCTTAAATCTTTAGCCCAAATATTCTCTCACAGGTAAGAAAACCAAGTGTCAGAGAAGGAATGATTCATGGGAAGTCACAGTTTAAAAATATTCAATTATGAATAGGATTTTTCTAAAACACAGGTCTATGTCACCCACATACTTAATAAATTCCAGTGGTTCTCTATCATATCTGTTGGAAGTTCAAATCCTCTGGAGTTCAAAACCCTTCATAACCTGGCTTACTTCTGATTTTCTGGCCTTCCTACACCCTAAACAGCCTCTCCCACCTCATACTCTTGTGATCTGTTGACACAGCAGAAGCTTTTTTGCTATTCCTTGAACAAGATAAACTATCTCCCAACTGTGGGCATTTTCACTAACTGTCCCCTTTGCCTGGAGTATTCTCCTTTATCATCACTGCTTCCTGCCTTCTCTGATTTCCTTCAAGCCCCAGTTAAAATCTCATCTCCTACAGGAAGCCATGCCCATTTTCCTCTTAACTTCAGTACCTTTCTATATATAGCTTGTTTACACATAGTTATTTTCATGTTGTCTCTCTCATAAGACTATGAGCAGAGATTGCCTTTAGTTTTTTTCATATGTCCAGCATTTAATACGGTACCTGACACACAGCAGACACTTAAGAAATGCTCATTGACTGTCTGATATAGGAGAGGGAGAGATAGAGAGACAGAGAGAAGTAAAGGAATCCAGTAAAGAGAGAATAATATAGGATGCATCTATGTGTATATATACATGTATACATATATGTGTATACATGTATGTAATATATACATAATATCTGACATGTCATATTTATGCTGTGGTATGTGTATATGTTATCAATAATATACATATATCACATACACATATATTTTCATGACATAAATAAGACTATAGTAGATATTATGTGCATATCAATCTGTGTGTGTACTATATCAACCAATCAAAAAATGTATACATATATAATACTATAGAATAAATATTAGTTTAATACATACACATATATTATGTGTACATCATATGTATATAAACCATAGACTAAAAACTACTGACATATATAGAGATAGATATAAATATATAGAATCACATATAGTGTTTTGTAAACGTTAAAGCATTGTTTAAGTATCAACTTTTACGTTAACTTAAAGCATCGTCCTGACCAGAGGGTAAAGTTCTTGGAAACCAAGAGGATTTTGAAAGAGAAGGAAATGACATTCACTTGAAATGATCTCAGGCAAACAAAGTCATCCCTGTAGTTTATAATTTAGATATCATTTCCCCTTCTACCCTCCTCTCTTCCAGTTTACAGAGCTTACAAAGGCTATGGCACAGCTCTATGCATAAAACAGATGTATTAGGATATGGGGAAGGGAGAGAAATTCCCATAGCTCACAGTCAAATAATGGCATATAATGGGAAATCACTTCATTCTCTTACTCTATGATAAAGTCAACAGATATACCAAAAATATAAATGGTTATGGACTGAAAATTCCATAACATTTTTCTCCTCAAATTAATAAATATCTTAGTTACATGAAGATCTTTCAATGTATTTCTGACACGTAAAATTTTAAGGATCACCTCTACTAAGTTTACTTAAGTAAAATGTGTTCTCAATATTGAAATTTTTGAAGGTATGCTTAATAATCCTAGTATATATGGCCACGTTTCCCATGAATAGAAAGTCCTGGTATATAGATTAATATTAATTAATTCACATCACATAATGTTCATTTTAATTAATGTATCATTTTTCTCTGTCTTTACATACCTTCAGATATTTTATTATAAATATAGTTAATTGTCACATGGAAACATTCATTCTCTTTTCTATTGCATTGATGTTGTCTAAAAAATTTTTCAGGATTGAATTTTGAATCAATTGATTTGTTCTCACACCTTTTGTAGCATGAGAGAAACTATATGAACATTCATTGGAACAATTCTTTATCTTCCCCTTGTTGTAAAGAGGAGTCTCTAGAGAGTTACCGCCTATGGAAAAGTAATACTGGGAGTATATCTGTCACTCTATGGAAAGTAGAAACAGTTGCAAAATTGCAAGCAAAACCTATGTGGTAGTATGTCAAATTAGGTGCATCCCTACCTTTTCTCCAACTAAACACAGTCATTGCCTTTCAAGCACTCCCTAAAAAAGAATCTATTAACCTAACTGCATGCCTAAAAATCAGGCCAGATATCACTAAACAGAGTATTTAGCATTATTTTTCTTAGCACCCTGGGAGATACTTTTAAATACCATTTATCATGTCTGAGTTAAAATGATTAATGAGGTGTGCATTTTTCCCCTCTTCTCGATAGCATAAAAACCATGCAATATGTGAAAAGGGATTTTCATGCCACTGTTGTTGGTAATGCAAATATACAAAAAGGTTTTTAATTGCACATAAGTGATGTTGGAATTTTTTTTTGTTTACATAGACCACAATGAAACAAAAAGAAAATTTCCCATACAGTGGCCTAACTTTCACTCTCTTTTCTCATGTGTGTGCATGTGTGTGCATGTGTGCATACATGCTCACATGTATTACAAAGTCTGCTCTCTATTTAGTAAATTGTCAAATAGCCCTTAAATCACACTGAAGGCAGTTTCTACAATCCCCTCAGAATTTTGAATACGCCATTAGGAGAACATCTGTAAATAGTCTGACACATGAGCTCATTTGAAAAGAGTAGCTTGTTGATATTTAAAATAATCACCTTGTAATTAAAAAAAGAAAGCATGGGGTGGGGGGAGGGGATAAAAGGGGAGAAAATTTGGAACCCAAAAATTTGTGAAAATGAATGTTAAAAGTTAAATAAATAAATTAATTTTAAAAAAAAGAAAGCATAACTGTCCAAAAAGTCAGAAGAGATAACAAGGAAATAGGCATCAACCAAAAAAAATAGAGTTGAGATGAATGTAAAACACTGTATAGTAAATGCTGTTTTTTTCAGAATTATCACAAATACGCTTTGTTTATGTTGTCCTTGTTTTCAGATGAAGAAACTGCAGACACTCATGTCATTCAATAAATGGTTGTAGCTGCATCATCAGTAACTGCATAGCTGAAATTAAACACTCATTGTCACACATGAAATTAAAACACAACAATATCCCATTGAAATGAAAATACAAATAGAATATAAGTTAGAAACTGAAAAGCAAAAACAGAGAAGTGTGGATGAAAAATTGGAAAATATTAGAAAGCTAACTTTCTAAAGCTAACTTACAACAATCCATCACATTTGCCTACTCATTTCTGTTTACAAAATTTTCGTTTATTTCCAACTCCACTTATGCAAACTCAGTACTTTATCTTTGGAAACCACATTACACAAATGTCAGAGAGAAAATTGTAGGATGATGTGCCAGCCTTAGCTACCACCTGGTTTGTCTAGCACAGATCTGTATAATAGAGAGCAGCCGAAAAACGCCTTGGCAGATACATATGATGGAAAGAGTTAAGAAACAAGCAAAAGCATAAGCCTAAGACTTCAACACCAGCCACAGAGCTCCATAATTTGGAGCCACATAATGCAAAAATAAGCAACACCAATTTTGTAAATTGCATGCATAAATACAACCAACCCCAGGGGATTAAATGAGCTACATTTTTTTTCTGGTCCTGGTCTGTTAGATAGACATGACCTCAGCCCTCAAAGGAGTCTTTTCTCTCAAGTGGCTCATTTAAATATTGGCACGAAGCACCTCATTGTGAGGCTTTGAAAATTAGAAGGCCCAGGTCTGCTGACTCTAAAACTGGGATAGGATTCTGGCTCTGTCACATGCTGTGGCAAATCATTTCTTCTCTCTGAGGTTGTTTTCTCATCTTTAAAATGGGGATAAGACTTTGAGCCCCCCTTGTATGTCTCCTGTAATTCAAATGCTTTTGTAAATCATAAAGCACTCTAAGTATGAATTATTAAGGAAAATCTATCAACTTTTTAAAAGTTTCTACAAAGGGATATTCACTATAAATATATGGCCAGAATAAAAGTACAAGCATTTTCCCCTAATATCTTGGAAGCACATTCTCCCTTCCCTATAACACCATGTGCTGAGGCAGGTTTCACAAGCCCATATGAGGGTGTGCCAAGGGTAGATGGCCCAAGGCCTCCCTCTCATAACAGTATTTTCTCTCACTATATGCAGTCAACACATAATTGAAACCAACACAGAGAAACTGGACGGAATGTCCAGTCTATTAACTCTTTTAGACCAGGAAGTTATTACATGCATAGCTATGATGAAAATATAAGCTTCAGGGCAGGGTCCTTTGTATGTTTATTTTGTAACCCCTGCAGAGTCTAGGACTGTGCTAGGCTCATAGTAGGTGGTCCAGCAATAATTGTAACTGTTTTTCTTGACTGAAAAATAAATAATGGGGAAAAGGATAATTAATGCTGAAAAAACACTGAGATTTTGTTGCAAATATTGAGCCTAATGGGGAAAATGTAGCAAAAAATATATGCCTTCTTTTAAGAGTAATTTGACTGTGTAGATTTACATGAGAAAACAAGATCATGCTGCGAAAACATTCTAAAGTAGGTGGTTACACATGCTGAAAGACAACCTGTTTTTCTTGTGGGAAATATGCAGATTTCCAAGTTTTAAAAAAACTATTAGAAATTCCAAAAGAGTATGTTATTTTAATTTATTTAAACAGAGAACAACCCAACCACAGAATATATAGTGTAATAGAAGGCCTGTTGAATGGTAATATCTTATGTAGCTTTGTAGACTTATTTTGTAAGTGTGCAAGGCACTTATATCAGTTTTGGTCTGGAATTTTTTTTTAATAGTGTTATGAATTGTTCTAAGACTGGATGCAAGGAGAGAATTCAGTATTAATCCTTTTTTTTTTTTTTTTTTGTTAACAGTAGAGGTTGGCCTTCCTAAGTAGATGGTACACTTCTTTCCTTATCTTGTCTATTCAGCAAGTGAATGCAGATGAATTCCATTGATATGTTTGTGTTCTGAATTTTTTGTAAGCTTTCTAAAGAGCAGCTGAGGCCAGAAGAATGAAAGTTTGAGTAATGTTACCCAAGCTATAAATTTCTTTGTAAATACTGGGATGTAGCAAGTTTAAGACCATTTGCAAATTATAAATGGGTTTGGATGGTATTTTAAAATTGAATTCACAGAGACTATGACAATTCTAATACTAAAAACCACTAAGAAAATTTCTCAAAAATAACTCAGACATTAAAAAAATAATTACAAATCAGTTAGCTGGATAGGATTGCCTAGGGTAGATAATCTCCTCTACCGAAAATTGTTGAATTCCATGACCTATAGACTGAGAAATCATTTTAAAAGATGATGTTGTCCTAACGTTTCTGTCAATCTTATAATTTTTCATTCATAAATACAGAATCCACTTAGCTAAAAGGGTACCCACCCTGAGTCAGGAGACAAAGCCTTGTAGCTTTGAGGTTATTAGAAGTGTCAAAAAGGTTAATCCAATTCCACACAAGAGCATTCTCTTGGGTTTCCAAAGTAAAACTTAAATGTATAATCTGGTCTCTTGTGTCTGTTAATCCCTTGCACCAATGATTAGTTCCTGTTTAGGTTAGCAAATAAAAAAGATTTAATGTAGGTTAAAGGTTGTCTGAGCTTGTTTCCTTTCAAAAAAAAAAAGAAAGAAAGAAAGAAAAGAAAAGAAATCAATATCCCCAAGGAAATTTAAGTAGGCTTTTAGAGTAAACAGGAACTGGACATCTCCATGTAATAAAGAAATGGCGAGTCCCTTGGTTGCATCAAATGTATTAGACACAGTCCCAAATAAAATCAAAGTTAGCGGGTTGCAAGGGTCAAACAAATTAATCTCTCTTTTAGATTTGCATCAGCATCTGAGCCCAGTAACAGGCTTCTTAATTGAATATTAAGCACTGTCACTCAACCTCAGGCAAAACAGTCCTGCTTCTGTAATGGCTCTCAACTGTGATTATTCCAGTCTAACATATGGAATGCTTCATATCACACTTTGCAAGTTTTGCTCCTTCTGACATCTTAATCTAAAGTGGAAACTGTTTAAAAGCCTATGATCTCTTAAGTGCTTTAAAATATGAACTATTTAAATATCTATTCCCTGACAATTAGTGTCTATCCATGACAATGACTGACTGTTTCTTATCCAAATAATAAATGAAAGATGACTTTCCCAATGAGATACGAAATACATCTAACCTGGATTTCTTTATCTCTCATTTTCCCTATCACAGCAGTATAAACTGTTTTCATGAAACAAGTGTCTATAGGCTTCTATAAATGCACAAATAACAGTGAAATTTCCTATTGAAAGCATGTGGGAAAGACATAAATTGAATCAACCTTTAACTCTGACTTTATATAACGAGTGATTTGATAAACCTAAAAAATCATGTTCCTTATGGATTTACCTAGAATGGGGAGAATTTGCCTATCTTTCCTGGACATAAGCCTGCATTCACATCCTGAATGAGTACTCCTATTGGCCATTGCCTTGAAGATAAGAAATAGAAGAAAAGCCAATGGTAATGCTGCCACAGGAGTGTGCTTATGTGCTGTCTTTAGATAATACTAAGAATATTGAACCAAAATATGCAATGGTGCAGTCAAAAGAATGCTAGATTTGAATTTAGAAAACTTAGCTTCAAATTCCAGCTATCAACACCTGTAGGATTCTCAGAGTCAACCCATATACATACATACATACATATATATGCATCTCATTTCCCTCGTCTGCCAAATGAGTAGATTGGACAAGATAGCCAATATGTCCCTTCCCAGCTCTAATTTCCATGATCCTAAGTCTTTAAAAGGTATGCAGAAAATGCATAAACTACTCTATGAGCACTTCAGTTTATCAAGAATGGTTTAAGTATGTACTATGTGGTAGGTGCTGAAGATACCTAGGTAAAAAATGTTCTTTCTTCTCTGGGAGCTTATGCTGAGGTGGATGAAATAGGTAAATAGATAAGTACCTACAAATTTATCTGTAATAGAAACTGTATATATAGACAGAGAAAGAAAAATACAGATGCATATGGGCATATATATATATAAATACCTAAAAATATAGACACATATGTGTGTATGTGTGTGTACGTATCTATGTATGTATGTATAATAAAAAGTAGTTTTGGAGGGGTTATTGAAAATTGAGCAGATCAGGAAAGTCCTCTTGAAGGAAATGATTCTTGATCTAGGCCCTTCCAGGAGCTAAGGATTATAGGATGATAAGGGATACCATACCAGTCACTAGATACAGCTTTTGCAAATGCCTGGAATTGGGAAAAGGAATGTCATCTATGGAGGGATAACAAGTAGTCTAATTTCACTGGACTGTAATATCAGTTATGTGGAATAATGTGCAATCAGACCTGGAAAGAAAGACTGCCGTCAGATTGTGAAAGGTTTTAGTTAACTTCTTGCTACTCAACAGATAAAAGAATCTTAAGTTACTTCTCTAAGGTAATGACAAAAGGAGAAAATTAATTTAAAAAAATCCATTTAAGAAAGAATATATCTTGTATAAGACCTTTGAATTTTTATTATAACCAAGAAAACATAACAAGGCATTGTCAACACAGGCAGAAAAAAATGCAGTCTTTTCATATTGATTTGTCCAATGACGCGAAAACCATTTTAAGCTATTGTTTTGTTTTAGCAGTTATTTCTTGAGAAAACAGAGCAAGATGGCAACATTTGCAGATTAATAAAGTAGACATACACAAGGATAAAAGTACACCATCATGTGATTTTTTTATTCCCACATACACGTTGCCTTCATTTAGGAGATATAAGGTCCAAAACATAGATAAAATGACTTTCACAAATCTTTCCAATATATAGTAGATTAATTCTGTGTCTCTTCTTGCTTCTCAAACTATGTTATCTTTTCAGTGGTAAACTCTGGCCTGTTTTCAGCAAACAGCATATTTGGCAGAAGTAAAGTATTTTCACAGCAATGCAAGTGATGATTAATGAGCCAGTGCTCAATGGGAGCACATTCCTTTTCATTGGTTACTCAGTAAAATGCTTCACATATATTTTCAAATTGGAAAGTAACATTTTCTGGAATTTAAAGTACAGCTAAAATAATAGAGATATAGAAAGCGCTTCAATTAAAATATTTTGCAAGTCTGTTCATGGGACATTGAATGTCGCTAACCATACAAATACCTTGAACTTCCTTAGCACTAAGGGTGACTGGTTCTAAAACCCTCAAAAACTCCCTGCTTCCCATTCATCAGAAGTGACCTTCTATAGCAGTAATATATTTCAGTAATACTCAGGGCCCACACTGAAACTCCAAGAAGAAACCATTGGGATTTATTTTATCTATGTATTTCCAGTGCATAGCATTAATGCCTTGGAAACACATCAGAGCTGCATTTAACTCAATTGCCCAAAGGGACTATATATGTCCCAAGATGTGTTGAAGGACTCCTATGTGAGAGCTACCTACAGTATGGTTATAGAGATTTGGTAATTCAATTGTTATACTGCGTGGGAGCTCCAATCACTCAATCAACATTGAGCATTTACTAAGTGCCTACTTTTTCAGACAGTATAAATACAAACAACAAAAAGAAAAATCCTATGCTGAAGAAACTTACATTCTAACAGGAGTGATACATATGTAAGTCATGGTATCCCATAAGATTTCAGAAAAAATAAAGCAAAAGATCCAGAGGGGCTAAAATGATGAGATACTGAAAAGCTTCAGATTCAAAACAGCCATTTTCCACCCTAGAAAGAGTCTGAGGTCCCTGTGGCTTAATTCCCTGTAAAGGAACCATCAAGGCAATAAATTTGTCTCCAGGGCACAGACTACATTCATATCTTTGTCTCTAGCTACCCACCTGCATAGGATCCCAAAAGCAATCCGAGAAGTACAAACTAGCTGAATTGGACCTGATCAGAAGGCAGCTGTCTGAGAAAAGGGATTTTTGCCCCAGGACAGGTTGTTGAGCAGGAGAGGGTACACCTCCCTTTGCTCTTATCTGGAGGTAACAAACCTCCTACCCAAAGCTCTGTAGGAATCAAAGAAATAGGATGTCTGCCTACCACTCCTTAGCCTAATGTTGTTGGCTTAGTTGCAAAAGCACCATAGTATTCAAACTGAGAAGAACATTGTAAGACTCCAACTGAAGGGAACGAAATGCCAACCAGCTAAGACGATGGCTGAAGGTGGAAAAAATAAGCAATTGCAATTGCCCATGGAATACCAAGCTCAAGGGAGTCCACTGAATCAGGAAACACCATGCCCAGAGAAAGCCCAATCTAAGAGCAACCTGCCCAGTCCAGTAGAGTAGCTGCCCAGTGGCAAAGCCGCATCTGGACAAGGCTAGCAACAGCTAAATACACTTCTGATCCAGTTTGAAAACAGTTACCCAATGGCAATGCAGTCCAACAGTAGCTGCATGACCTATCTAACCCAAACTAATCCTGAAGAGAAAAGAAGCTGATTTATCAAGAGACCATGATGTGGAAAAGAGGAGAAAATGGGTAAAGCAGGAGTGAAAGTCTGAGAAAGAATTAAGGGATCAAGGGATTGGAGGTCATGGTGTGGATGAAGAGTTGGGTTTGTTAAAGGAAGACAGAGTGATAGCTTAAAAGCAAATACATTTTGGTCAGATAAGGGGATTTGGGAGTTCTTGAACATGGAGGTGGTAAATTTGTACATGATAGAAAGATCAAGGGTATGACCATCTTCATGTGTGACTGAGGTGGGACAGAGAAATCAATAGGAAGTGAGAAGGTTAAAGAACTGAGTGGTTAGGGGTTTGAAATCAGTGTGTATGTTGAAGTCAACTAGTGTGAGAGCAGGGATTGGGAAGGAGAAAAAAACTCAAGAGCCAAATATCAGATTCATTGAGGAAGTGACCGAGAAGTCGGCAGACAAAAGCTACCTGAATTTTAATTGTGTGTTACATATAGATTTCTTGAACTTTCAAGGATGTAGGTAGGGGAGAGCCCAGAATTAGCAATGGGAAGCAAGAAATATTCTGACTGCTCTGCCTTGACCAGGGAGCTGAGGAGAAATATTAAAAATTAGACCTGTACTCAAGTGACCAGGGAGACCATGTCCTCAGTGAGGAAAGAGGTCTCGGTGATTGCTGGAAGATAGAAGTGGAAAAGGAAAAGAAAGTTTTGGTTTCAGAGAAAACTGGAATGACTTTTATGAATTTATACAACATGAAGACGGTAAAAGCAGAAGAACAATTTGTACAATGCCATTGGGAAGATAAACAACTTTCAAGACTTAAGAATTAATCAGTGATATAACGTGCCACAATTCCAAAGGACCCATGATGAAACATGCTGCCTGCCTCCTAACGGAAAAGTGCTGGGTGCAGAAGGAGACACAATTTTTTGGATATGTCCTATATGGAAATTTGTTTTCATGGGTTATCAATTATTACTACAACTATGAATTATTATAAGGGTTATATTTTTATTTTTCAATGGGGTGGGAGGTGGAAGGGACAGAAAACAATTTTTTATTCATAAAAAAATTATATTCAAAAGTCCAACAAAGAAGCTATTCCATGCCAATAAGGGATTGGGGATAGAGGGCATGGCATTTTTAAATTCCCTACAAGGGGAAGAAAAGTATTGCTGGCAACCAGGTATGGCTAATTACTCCTTTGTCACACATGCTTTCTAAGTTTGAATCAACTTTCCCCTAGACTCTGTTGGTGTTTAAGAGAGAGTGCGTTTGAGGCAGAGTGGGATGTTTTGTGCCCGGTTTTTCTTACTCTACCTCTTTTTAAAAAATCCTATTTTAATATGGCAGAATAAATGGTTTTCAAGTAATACTCCTGGTACAAACCCATGGGGATACTAAAAAAATATTTAAAAAGACAATTCCTAGCCTCTTACGCATGTCCCTAGAATCTTGAGTGAATCTATTAGCCACACTTTGGAGATACCTCAACGAGAGTGGGAATTGGGATCCTCCAGTGCACTCATTACATACTTTTATCCCAGCATCTCCGTATCTAGTACACCTAGAACATAGGAGGTGCTTAATGATTAATTGCTGATTGACTGGTTGAGTCATGTAACTTCTCTAGGCTTTAGTTTATCATCTGCAAAATAAAAAAAAAATTAAAAAAAAACGACTGGAAGTTCTCTAAGTTCCCTCCCCTGTCTAAATCTACAGCTATAGTGTCAAGGCAATATTCACAGCACCTACAGTGGCTATGAATATGCCAACACAGTTCTGAATCACAAAATATAACAGTCTCTACATGGAAGATCAAAACTTTTATTCAAACACCAGAAAGTCAAATCCCAGCACCAGAAAACCAAATCTATCACAGTAACAAAGAAATCCATCACAGTAACCAAGACGTCTGTACATATTATCAGGCCTTCCCACAAACAGGCTCACCCAAACAAAAATATCCCTCTCTCACTCACAGCCAGCTCTCTGATTCCTCTGTCCTTCCCAGCTCTGACTAGTCTGACCAACCTCCTACCAGCTCAGCTCCAGCTCCACCTATTCCTGTTCCACCCTTCCTGCTCCACCCCTTTATCATAAAAAATGAGATTTTTAGTCCTTATAAAAATAGAATAGAAGGCAATAAATGTACACATCTTTTAGTAACACAAAATATCTCTTGCTTTGGCTCTTGTCTAGTCACACAAAAGGTTTAGAGGTTTATTGAGGGGGAGGAGGTAGGCTTAATCATTGAATTTTGACCAAGTAACCAATTTGACTAAATTGAATCAGCTTTTTAAAAGATCTTTATGTGTAGACAAAAGCCATCTAAGCAAAATTTAAGAGCACTAAAAAAATATAGATTTAGATGTCCTACATAGAAATTAGGAACAGTGAAATACTAGATTTTAGCAAATGAAATCTGTGCATCAATTTGATCATGCATGCATGCATATTGTTCAATGTTAAATCATATGAATCCATTCATGATTTTATTTGTAATTGACAGAGAAATGTGTATTGAGTCAAGAGACTCTGAGTGGCGGAGCAGTAAATTTGAATTATTGACCTATTGCACTTTTATGTATGTGCTCAACTGTATTCTAAAATTCATTAGCTTATAGAGTGCACTTATTATTGTGAATTACTTTGATGTACTTCTTTCTCACCATCTCATTTATAGATCAACTGGATTTTTTTTTTTGCCTTTTCATATAAAGAAACTTTCACACTGGAGTAAGTTAGCCAAATATCCCAAATATATGAAAATGTCTGTTTTCCTTGGAGTTCATTGTAATGTGGGTATACATCAAATCAGTCTAAGAAGTTATTATTGCTGTACCAATGGGCCAATAATAATACAATTTCATCTATTATACAAATTCACCAAGGGACATTTCAACTTTTAGAGAAGTGAGCAGTCTCTTTTGAGATGAATCTAGATAGCTAGATGGCACCGTGGCACACCAGGCCTGAAATCAAGAAGGCCTGAGTTCAAATTCAACCTCCGATGCTTACTACATATCTGCCACTGGGCAAGTCACCTCTTTTTGTGTCAGGTTCCTCATCTATAAAATGAGAATGATAGTTTCTATCTCCCAGAGTTGTTGTGCAGATCCAATGAGAAAATAATTGCAAAGCACTTAGTACAATGTTTGGCATATAGTAAATATTATATAAATATTAGCTACTATCATCATAACAATTCTTATGTTTATTCCTCAAAAGTTACATGATTAGTGTTTCCAGTACAACAATAAAAGATGAAAGGGGTGATCAATACAAAATTTATCCATTTCAGTGAGTTTTACTGAAGGATACAGCTCAGTCACTTGTGTGATAAGAGGGTGGAAAAGGAAATTAGAAGTTTACTGCCTTCCTTCCTCTTGGCACAGTGATATATTTTATATCACATTATCTCCAAAAGCATAGGGTAAAATAGTAGAAATTTTGTACATCCTGTAGATTACATCACTCCTAAATCTAGATTGTCATCAATGATCCTATGATCTCTGCGGTAACAGTGCTCTTTGGTAACAGAATGTTTTTGGCAAAATATGATTTAAGAAAGAATAGATCTTACTTGCATAGAAAAAAGTCCCA